>OX463833.1:2645033-3175033 GCA_949825045.1 Argyresthia goedartella
TAGGTGCTTAGCGATTGTTTTAGGTAGCGCAGGTGCGAGCTAGATTGCGCTTTATTGTCGCGCAGCGAGATTAGCTATTTATTTAAGTGTATTTGAGGAGTAATCTTTCTGTACGTAGTACTATTAAGTATTCTGTGGCATAAGTCAACAGCATCGACGCTCGATGCGCGCGCAACGTTAACTCATAGCTCTCGTTATTAAAATCATTAACCGTGGCAAAAAGTAACTTCTCGGCCTAAATACTTCTGTGACTTATTCACCATAACATAGGCTCCAATTCTGCGAAGCAAGGACTCCAAAAGGCTACGAACTCCAGAGATACAAGCAAGTTCCCCGAAAGAAATACGTTACAACTTGGACTTGGACAACTTGGACTATCGCACAGCTTCAACTCGCCGCGCCGGGGTGGGTGAGTCATCCTAACATCGCTTGCTAACCGCCGCCGCCGCGGCTAGCCGCTCGCTGTTACTACGCACCGCGCCGGGATAACCGGTCTTGCTTGGCCAGTTCTGCTGCTGCACTACTAACCGTTCTCGACTGGTTGCTGTGCTACCACGGCAATTTGCGACTTCGTTGCTGTTCAGTACTTATCACTCACACATAATTGTTCGGAGATGATGAACTGTGGAGGATGTCACAACACAATTACGGACGAAAAGTTCATGCAATGTTCCAAGTGTAGTTTGATTTACGACTTAATATGTTGCAACATACAACCGAAGCATTTTGCTTCTATGAACAACGAACAGAAATCAGGATGGCTCTGTCCCGTCTGCAAAAGTAACCGCCCGAAAAACGATAATACTA
Organism: Argyresthia goedartella; assembly: GCA_949825045.1. Lineage (NCBI taxonomy): Eukaryota > Metazoa > Arthropoda > Insecta > Lepidoptera > Argyresthiidae > Argyresthia > Argyresthia goedartella. The sequence goes on from OX463833.1 coordinate 2,645,841, forward strand.
ATACACCTATACGTGATGTAACCGGTGATGGGTCCGCAAATGTCACCTCCCGTCGACCGGCCAGAGTAATCCAACCGAACTATGTGACAGAAGATACCCTCCGATCGGTCCTGAGAGAAGAGCTAACGGCAACTATCAAGGACCTAATTGCCGTCGAGTTAAGGGGCCTCAGAGAAGAAGTAACCTCGTTTAAAAGTTCCCTCGAATTCTTCGACATGCAGTACACGGACTACGAGAAAAAACTGAAGGAAAAATCCGTTATAATATCGGACTTGGAAAAGGCCAACGTGTTACTTACGTCTACCGTGCACGATCTGACAAGCAGATTATCTCTGGTGGAGCAGCATATGCGCGAAAGCAACCTAGAGATCAATGGTATACCTGAACATAAAACCGAAAACTTGCCATCCACTATCCTTCAACTCTCTAAAGCAGTCAATAGCACCTTAACTGACGAGGAAATACTGCATGTGACTCGTGTGGCAAAAATGGACAAGGACAGTGATCGCCCCCGAGCTGTCATTGTGAAGTTACGCAGCCAGAGACATCGGGACGCTGTACTCGCTGCGGTTTCCAAGTTCAACAAGAAAAAGGCCGACGAAAACAAGCTAAGTTCCCACCACCTAGGCTACGGAGGTGCACGTGTCCCAGTATTTGTCTCAGAACACCTAACGCCGGAAAACAAATCACTTCATGCAGCGACACGGAAGCTTTCTAAAGAGTTGGGCTACAAATTCGTCTGGGTACGCAACGGGCGCATCTATATACGCAAAGACGAAGATGCCCAGGCCATATACATACGAAACCGGGAGAGCCTGAAATTGATAAACCCTCGTTAGCGTTATTGCATCCGTACTACCAAAACTAACTAAAATTATAAGTGTTATTGTGTTATATATTATAAGTGTTATTGTGTTATATATAAAATAAAAGAGCTAAGTCTGTATTATCAAAATGTGCGTGGCACACGAACTAAAACCCGTGATATCTATAAAAACGTTCTGAATAGCGACTACGACATAATAATACTAACTGAAACATGGCTTAATTCTGGTGTGGCGAGTTCTGAGCTATTTGATTCTCGATACATTGTTTATAGGCGAGATCGTATCTGTAGTAGAGAGACCAAACTGGACGGGGGTGGTACATTAATAGCAGTATCCAAAAGGATCCAATCAGCCCGTGTTACCGGCTGGGAAAGTAACGATACAGCTAAATACGAGGATCTTTGGGTGACAATAGAAATCAAAGTCGACAACCACTCAAAAAAGGTAGCTTTCTGTTCGGTCTATTTACCCTCTCCAATCAAGCTAGAATCACTGAACGCTTTCTTCGACAACGTTAATCTCGTGACAGATTTTGCAGATGATACTTTGATTTTGGGCGATTTTAATCTGAGTTTCATCGATTGGAACGTCACTGACGACCCCTCACATCCCGTACCCCTCAATTACAATAGAAACCTAGGATATAGCTTGGTTGACTTTATGGCTCTTAATAACCTTCGTCAGATCAACCATGTCAAAAATAGGGATGGGAGGATACTTGACTTAATTCTCACAAATATACTCAATGTTACCACCAGGATGCCTCCCGACCTACTGAGCAAGCTGGATTTCTATCACCCACAAATAGAGTTATGCATCGACTTCTCCTCCATTCGTTTCCTGAACCCAAAGGCCTGCACAGGTCATAACTTCTTTAAAGCTGATTACGACAAAATAAATTCCGAACTCAAATCAACGGATTGGCAGACAACGTTTGAAAAGTGCAAAACTGTCGACGACATGACAACCGAACTTTACATAGTCCTTAGAAACAGTATAGATAAGTTTGTTCCTAAGCGTAAGACAAAATCAAATAAGTATCCTAAATGGTTCAGCAAAGCGCTAATAAAAATGCTAACTGAGAAACACAAAACAAGACAAAAATATCGTAGATTCCATAACCCACGCGATAAGCTCCTATTTGAAACTCTCAGAGACAGATGTGACAAACTCTACAAAAAATGTCATAGAAACTACATGGAACAGATTGAATCAAACATCAGCAAGAATCCTAAAGCTTTTTGGAGCTTCATCAAAGACAGACGGAAGGGCCACCCCAATATCCCTGCAAAAATGCAAATGGACGGGCAAACTGGCACGGACGACGAGGCCGCTAATCTCTTTGCCAGTCAGTTCTCCTCGGTATACTCTAGCAGTACTGCCACGCCTTATGCAAGATCAACAAATGTTCACCACCACAATATATGTAACATCGCGATAACTGAGCGAGATGTTCTAAAACACATAAAACAACTAGATATATTCAAGGGAGCAGGGCCTGACAATATTCCACCTTTATTTGTTAAACGCTGCGGACCTGCAATTTCTTTTCCCCTTGCGATAATGTTCTCCACATCCATCAGAGACGGTAAATTTCCATCAGTTTTCAAAAAGGCCAGAATTGTACCAGTCCACAAAAAAGGTGATATGGACAACGTCAAGAATTATCGTCCTATCTCAATGCTGTCGTGTCTTTCCAAACTGTTTGAAAGCATTGTTTGTCCCATCCTCACCAATTACATCCAAACAAGAATATCGGATCACCAGCACGGATTCAGGAAAGGACGTTCTGTAGAAACTAATTTAGTATCCTATATATCGGACTTGTCATCAAAAGTTGATAAGGGACTACAAGTGGACGCCATCTACACAGATTTCAGCAGTGCATTTGACAAGGTGGATCACTCACTCCTACTCACCAAACTGGAGTCCCTCGGTGTACACGGATCACTTCTCGAATGGTTTTCATCCTACCTAGCAATGAGACCACAAGTGGTAGCCGTGAACGGCTACGAGTCGCATGTGTACTGTGCCACATCCGGCGTGCCTCAAGGATCGCACCTCGGCCCGGTTCTCTTCCTCATCTTCATCAATGATGTTACATCGCATATGGAAAATTGCAAGTGCTCTCTCTTTGCCGATGATCTCAAACTTTACAGAGTGGTAAACAACAGCAACGACACCGCCATGGTTCAACGTGACCTAGACCGACTGTTGCAATGGTGTACTGACAATGGAATGAGTCTCAATGCCAAAAAATGTTACCATATAAAATTCACTCGGAAAATTAAGCCTGTCGAGTCAGTTTACACAATCAACGGTGTTCGTCTGCAAGAGGTAAAGGAAATACGTGACTTGGGAGTCCTTATAGACAGCCAACTAACTTTTATCCCTCATGTCGATGCGATTTCTAAAAAAGCGGCTCAGATGCTTGGCTTTATGAGGCGAAACGCAGCTGGATTCAAAAGAGTCAGTACCAAAATTCTTTTGTACAACGCGCTGGTCAGAAGTCATTTGGAATTTGCAAGTTCAGCTTGGAACCCTACGTACTGTATACACTCACAACGCATCGAAAGTTTGCAGCGAACGTTCACCAGGGCCCTTGCTTACAAAGCCCGGGGGATTTCCCACAGATGCCCCTATGATCAGCGCTTAGCCTTCTTCGAGATGCAATCGCTGTACTGTCGCCGGAAAGCTCATGACCTGGTATTCTTGTACAAATTAGTTAATGGCCTAATAGACTGTAATGATTTGCTTGGTGCGGTGCAGCTTTCAGTCCCTTACAATGTACCACGGAACCCAATCACCAAAACGTTCACCTTACCGCGATGCAGGACCAACTTGGGCCAGCACTCGCCACTACCAAGAATGTTTCATTCATACAATATGTTGTGCGCTCAGAACGATATAGATATTTTCCACGACACCCAACCTAAATTTAAATCAAAAATAACCACATAGTTAATAAGCAATCTCAATTTCTATTGTATCAATCCCAATTCCCAATTCCTAATGTATTATATTGTATTGTATAAGCCTATTTTTTAAATTTAATATTAATTATCTTAACGTTGTTGCGTGATCAAACTGTAAATGTTGTGCATGTCTATAAAAGAAATATATATCAGAATTTGTCATTAACTTGTAAATCAATTAAGTGTAAAAATATGTATTTTGTTGATGTGTCTAATAATAAATAAATAAATAAATAAATAAATAAAAGTCTCCTTTCCTTTTCTGAGCGAAAGATAGATGAGGAGATCAACGCATAGCTCTGTCTCTTACTTCCCGTGTTTTGAAGACACATGTACGAAATGTGATCTAATTTTTCTCATACATATACATTAGAAATGTCATTCGTATGTCATTGACACAAGTGACACCAGTTAAATTGTTGGTCTACGCACCAAAGTTAACAAGGCACCTCGCTCTGATCATCCATCAGACGTTTGGTCACTGTCCTGACGCATCGAGATCGAGAACAAGCGAGAGTGGGAGGGAAAATTGCATTCCTCGCGGGTGCCTAGTTAAATTTGATTGGATACTATCGTTAATACTCAAGCCGTGTCAAAAAAAATGCAGTCATTTTCGATTCCAAGATTCCCTATGATATTACTAAATATAAAAATAGTTAAATGATATAGAATTTATTTATTTATTACTAACTAAACTCGCAAAAGTTATTGGGCTGGCCTGAGGTTTCTTTACGTTTCTTTCCCGACCAAAAATACTACGATTTTACAAAGAGGAGTAGTAAATCGTAATGATTGAAGCCTACTACTATTCTTAATAAAAATCAAAATAAATATAGTAGAATAATTTAAATATCCAAGAATTTAAAATACCTCAGAAAAATTATTAGTTACTTGTGATGTAAATATGTTAATAAATAGCTAGAAGTTAAGTTCCGCAAATAATATATACATAATGTTCGTACCTATTTAAGGTTTATTACGTGAAACTGATATTATTTATTTAGAACCATGATATGCAACTAAAGCTTCTTATTTCTTATTTCAAATTTTCACCACAGTTCCCGTACTGCCATACAATAGAACCAATAAGTCTACGGCATTTGCCGTGCGTCCTGCATCGTGTGAATGAATTTATACGCTCGGTATCTACGCTTAGTATCAGCACTATACATTTTTGACAAAATCGCTGTTATGAAATAGAAAATTAGTTTAAGTTTCCTCATCAGGTAAGTGGATGGGCTCATTGCACCAAAATTAAGTCTATAGACTCATTGACGATGATGATCATATAGCTTTCGAACGTTAGTCAAAAAGTAAACCAAATCCAGGATTTTGGAAAATTTTAAAAACAACGTTAAATACCGAAATTACTCGAAATTCTTTTATTTTCAGATAGGGTATGACATGATTAAAATTGCTGGAAACGGGCTCAACTTTAATCTCTCACAATATATGTATCCAATAACAAATCAGTTTGTTGCTCGGTCGAATGAGTATGAAGCCCTATTCTTTATCTCTGACATCTAGATTTATTTTTTATCGCAATCCCTTTCAAATCGACATTTTGAAGAATGTTTGCTTACTTAAAATTGACGTTTGACTAAATGACTACTTGCCATGACTGATGCTTGCTATGACTACCCAGTCAACATCCTTTTATGAACAGTCAAAACGTTTTTTGTTTGTTAATTTTATTGACTATGTTGTCAAATAGCATATTGTTGTGAAATAGTGGTGGTTTGTACATAAAATTGTGTTTAAAAAAATACTGGTGAAATCTTACAATTCTGATATCCACAAGGCCTTGTTGATATGCCTTCAAGGTCTGACATGATTTTTATGTTTGTTAGACTACCGACTCGAGTAGCCAATTAGACCGGGTTTATTGTTGTCACTTAAGACGATACTAGAAAAAATGGGCCTTTTTTCGAATCAATTTACTCTATTGTAAAGACAACTATGAATATATTTTTTTAAGTAAATGTTTATTAAATATTTTATTCAGATTCTCACTGAAGTAAAACGCGATTAAATGAAATTTTTCAGATAGAATTGAATTACGAAAATACCTCTAAATTGATATATTTTTTCCTGTTATCCTGAAATCCTTACTAATTTATTTGCGGAATTGTATTCAAAATGTGAATATTGTTTATTCTTAAACTCTCCTTGAAAATATTTTCGACAAAATAGCGTAGTTTCTTTTTAAGCATTTTTTATGCGGTTCGAGTGGTGTGTTTTGAGTTGAGCGCATTGTTGGCGCTTTCTTTTTTCTTATGTGGTAGTGATTAAACGCTGTCACTTTTATTTAGATTCGTATTCCCGCTTTTTCATATCATCTTAAAGCGACTGTCATTGGTGAAACGTCAAATTGAAAGCAATCGGGATGTGCCATGAGATAGAGAATTGGGCTACTGAGCCCATCTGCAATTCCCAGTAAATTCCGACTGTATGTACTGCCGATTCATTCTGCAGTCATTTGTCAATAGTGGTTTTGGCTAGTTGGATCGCAGAGACAATGGATTGCAGTATCCCAGTCGCAACACTACTTGTACAGGCCTTGTGTGGCTTGGCTATGTGTGGTAACTATGAATAAGGGGCTTTCCGATCGCCGAACTATTTTATAACTTTGCAAAGTATAGAATATATAGAAATACTTTGTCTTCTGGCAGCTTTAGTTAAATAATCTGACGCAAAATCGAGTATCAAATTTCTGAATAAAAATGGGCCAAACTATGTAATGAATGACGCTTTTATAACCGACGTCAAAGAGGTTTTTTTTTTTATATATTTGTTACCTCAAATCTGGTACTATTTATCTGATTTCAAAAATCCTTTTTCATTTTAAAGAGTGACCTTTCAGTTGGGTCGCATTTTTGAAAATTAGAAATCGGTCCAGTAGTTTGGTTTCTACAACAAAAAGTCTGGAATTTTGATGTCTGGGACTTTGTACTGGGACTTTTCAGTGGTGTTAAAGGTCATTGTCATGAGATGAATTCTGTATATGTGCGTATATTCGTTTATGTCGTGTAATATATGTGGACTTCACTGTCAGACAGACAGATTTTTTAGCCATGTTTTCGCGTATTTTGGCGACATTCGCTTGTTTTTGAAAATAGGCCTTGTATTTTTTATAAAGTTTTTAACTTGGTGAATTATTAGTTGGTTATTTGTTGGTTGGGATAAGAACGTCTTTATTATAAAATGAGATGCAATCTGGCATTTTTTTTCTCTCATGTGCCGTATATTCGTATTGTATTAAGTAGACAGGTTTCGTAGTATCGTTTTCGTGTGTATGTATAGTATAGACGACATTCGCATCCTGCCCGGGGAGGAAGAAATAGGACTTGAAGTCGGGTTTTTTTTAAGGTTTTTAATAGCGAATTAATATAAGGTGACTATGACTATTATCGCCTTACCACTTCTTCTTCTTCTTAGGGGGCCATCTCCTATCGGAGGTCGTCTATCCTTATGGCTATTTGTGGCCGTAATGTTGCAGCTCGGAAAATATTGGTGGTAGTTGAACTTAACCATTCTGCGAGGTTCTGAAGCCGGTGGGTTCTTCTATGTCCAGGTCTTCGGCGGCCTGATATTTTTCACTGCAGGATTAATTGGAGTAGGTGGTATTTGTTCCCGCGCATTATGTGGCTCGTGTACTGCAGTTTTCTGATCTTAATGGTCTTCAGTAGCAACAAACCCATGGACATCCCCCTTTATCCTTCCTGTTATGTTGAACATGTAGGAACAACAAAAATACTTAAAACATAAACTTTTTTTTTTATTTAGCCATTAACTGCTGGGCAAAGGCCTCCCCCTCTTTCGTCACACGTCCGCTCTACGCCGGTATCCGTCCTGTGGCACCCAGTTAGTGGCGATTTTCGCCCATATATCTGGGTGCTTGCGACTTACGTAGCCGGCCCAGTTCCACTTTAGCTTAGCGGTCTGTGCACCAACATCAGCGATGCCAGTTAAGGAGCGCAGTGTGGTGTTCCTTATGCGGTCCGTCCTACGAACACTTAGGATGCAGCGCTCCATTGCTCGCTGGCAAACCTTGAGTTTGGACTTCTGAAGTTCGGTCAAAGACCATGTCTGAGCGCCATAGGTTAGGATAGGCAGGATACACATGTCGATGAGCTTGCGCTTGAGAGTCAGCGGAAGGTTACCCTTCATAAGCTCCTTCATGGACCAGTAGCTCTTCCAGGCGTTGGAAATGCGTCTATCGATTTCTTTATCCTGCCTGTTTTCGAAGGAGGCTATCTGGCCCAAGTAAATGTACTCATCGACATAATGTATTTCCTGCCCATCTACCTCGACCCTACGTTTGACACTGTTAGTCATGGCCTGGGTTTTTGACGATTCATCTTCAGTCCAACCTCAAGGCTTGCATTGCTGAGCTCGGGTGCAGATTACGCAAACAGGACAATATCATCGGCGAAGCGAAGGTTAGTAAGTCTTCTGCCACCAACGTCAATGCCTCGGTCTGCCCACGGGATCGCCACCTTCTTGAAGACTTCCTCGAGGGTGCAGGTAAACAGCTTCGGAGATAGCGGGTCTCCCTGTTTGACGCCTCTCTCTATGGGGAATGATGGCCCGGCTAGATGTAATTTTATATCGGCTGTACTATTTTGGTAAATACTTTCCAGAATGCTAATGTAAGTGTGATGGATATTTTGGTTGTGGAGTGCAGAAAATATCGATGAATGTGTAATGCTGTCAAAAGCCTTGAAATAGTCGACAAAATCAAGATAAAGGGTCTTATTAAATTCATTGCTCTTCTCTATGATTTGATTAAGGGTGTGGAGGTGATCTGTGGTGGAGAAGTACCGGGGCGGAATCCGGCTTGTTCTGGGGGTTGATGAGAGTCAAGCTGATCAGCAATGCGGTTTTCTATTATTTTAATAAAAACTTTGTAAATATGTGATATGAGGCTGATAGGTCTTTAGTTTCCTACATCACTTTTATCGCCCTTTTTATGCAGCAGAATAATGTTGGCATGACATAATTTAGTAAGGAGTTTTCCTTTCAAAAGAAAAGTGTTGCAAATATTAGTTATATGTGGTAGTAATACTAGGCTTCCGAATTTTAAGGCTTCTGTAGTTATTCCGTCTTCTCCAGGGCTTTTGTTATATTTCATATTTTTGAGGCCAAAATTTACTTCTGTGGCGTTTATGAAAGGGATAGAATCAGGGCAACTGTGTATTATGTTTGAAATGTGGTCTGGTTTTGTTATATCTGAGTATAGGTTTGTGTAGAATTTGGTGCAAATTTCTATTATTTTGTCTCTACTTCCTTGTTGTTGACCATTCTCGTCTGTAAGCTTTGTAATCCGGGATTTACCTTTCGAGATTCCTTGTTTGGCAACTCGGTGCGACGTGTTATTTTCTATCGCTGTTTGCACCAAATTTGTATTAAATGTTCTCATGTCTTTTCTGATTTTACGCTTTACTTGTCTGTCGAAATGGTAATATTGATTGGAGCATTTCTCTAGGGATTCTCTTACCTCTATGAGAAGTTTAGTTGATGCACTCAATTTGAATTTGCAGGGTCTATCTTGTCTTAATTTATTGCTAGCAGATTTTATAGCGTTTTGTATGTTTTTTAATTGAGTTTCTACGTCGTCTATGTCTACATTGAAATTTGCAAACTGGTTCGTCAGTTCCAAGTTAAAAGCATTTGATTAAGTGTAAGGTTATTGCGGTTAAGTTTTTTAATTTGTTTGGTGAATAATTTTTTACAGAGAATTTTTGTGTTGAGACATATCCTTGCACGAACTGGTCTATGATCGGAACTACATTTGAATTGACTATAGATTGATCTGATAACAGTACGTAATCTATTTCAATATTAGTTTTTCCATCGAAAGAGCGCCAGGTCCAGCGACGCTGAGGCTTTTTAAAGAAGAAGCTGTTACTTATTTTGAGGCTCTGTCCAAAGGCGAACTGGATCAAACGAGTGCCACGATCGTTACGGCTTCCCAGCCCGTGTGGTCCAAGTATATCATCGTTGTCCAGTTCTTGCCTTATCCCGACTTTGGCGTTGAAATCACCGAGGACTATATTCCAAGTCCCACGGTGTTCATCGCAAGCCTTATTTATAAGGTCATAAAATTCTTCTATTGCATCGTCGCTATGCTTTGTTGTCGGAGCGTAAGCCTGGATCACTGTTAGAAATTGCTTCTGCGTCACTCGAAATTTGAGGACAGCGATCCGGCCCGAGTAGCTGATAAATTCAATGATATTATCCTTTCACTTCTTAGCCACCAGGAACCCAACTCCGTATAACCCGCTGGTGACTCCGAAGTGATAGAATATACCATTGTCTCTTTCGACAGTTTGCTCTTCTAACCTTCTAGTTTCTGCAAGACCTACAATGTCCCACTTGATATCTTTCAGTGCATTGTCTAACTCTATGAGTTTGGCATCTTCCATCAAAGTGCGAACATTGAAGGTTAGAATGTTCAATGTATCGGAGTCCATTTTCGTGTGTGCCGTAGTCGTCTGACGGGGGATCGCTCTCGCCTGGAGATTCTTAGCACCCCTGCTTCCAGGGCTAGTCCGGCTACCGTCGTCGCCGGCGTCGCCACTGGAGGCGCCGGGAACTTGGATCCGGGGTTGTGTGTGTACACTCATAGGGAGGGGGGTTTTGACCGTAAACCCACCACGCTGGTCCAGTGCGAGTTGGTGGGGTTTAGGGGATTGGGAAGAGGAAAGGGGGGTGAGGAGCAAAGGATGTGTTTAGGTAGAAACATGAGGGTAGGATTTAAGGATACCACTTTCTCGGAAGACAGGTATGAGTTGGTGGTAGCTCGGGAGGCCGGGGGCGCGTACCCGTATATCACAAAAGATTCACCGGAAAAGCAAATCAATTATGGATATCCCTGACACATACATAAACTTAAGCACACATAAAAAAAAGGATATTTCTTGTTGCCTAGGAACGATTAGACAACTCGTTAAACGTTGCGTTCACTCACTTGTCTGACGGAATTTTAGTGACTTGGTTAAACGTCGGCATTTAATTAACGGTCTAGAGAGTTAGTTAAGTGTCTGATTTAACCAACTAACTGCGACATATATAAAGGCATTGCTTCTAACTTCACACTAGGATACCCTATGTTGTATGAATCAGAAACGGCGTCGCCATACACTTAATACAAGTCATTTATTCGTAGTTCAAACCTTCGACACAGATTATGGCGAGTTTTACTTAGCTGATCCAATTTGATGATAACACCTGTCACTGTCAACCATTCACGTCCATTTACTCCATTGGGAAGATATCTCTCCTATCGGGTTCCCTGTTCAACTTGGATGTAGCAAACAATCACAAAAAGATGTTGATGAAAGAGTGTTATTAAATTTGGGAAATATTAATGCACATCAAAACTACTGATTTGCACAGCAAATATCAGGGCAAAATGCTGCGGTAGCTTAGGTGAAGGGTAAATGGGGTGATCGAAACGAAGCCCCCTTTATCCTTCGTGTTAGGTTGAACTCGCAAGAACAACAAAAATACCTAAAACATAAATTTGAGTACATATAAAATATTTAAAACATAAAAAGTGTTTTGCTGTGTAAATCAGTATTTTTATGTGCTATTAAATACTAAACTAAACCCTTGACGTGTTTCGCACTCCACAAGAGTATGTCCATTACTGTGCAATGATTACATGCCTTGCGAGAAGCAATCTAGTAGCCAATGCAATTAATATCCAACATACTGCAATTTGCATAGCCACCGGGCTAGCTGTGGGCTCTGATAGGTGTTGCAGAATGGAGTCGCCATATTTAAGGTCATATTTTAAGGAGAAATAGAGCCTCTGCCACCCCTTAGGGGAAAAATGCGTTTGTATGTATGCATTTGTATGAGAATTGTTTGTTCAAGCTGCGAAGCTCTATCTCATAGGCATCAAAGTCAAAGTCAAAGTACTTTATTGCTGTAGATATTTACATATACTTAGCAAACGTCATTTTTTGCCTCTTCTCTACATTGGACCACTGTGGGAGAAGAAGGGCGTAGAAAATCCCACAGATTGATTTTTAGATCTCTTTTAAAAATAGATTTTGTTTATCTAATACAAATATGTTTTTTTTTTTATTATTATGATTAATAAGCATGAACAGCAAGGTCTGTGTTGAGCTAGATTAACACCATACAGTCCCGTCATCATTTAAGTAATCTTGAACATTGTAATATCCCTTTTCGACAAAGTCGCTTTAACATGCTTTTTAAATTGCTCAAATGGCAATTTCAAAATCGCCAGAGGCATCTTATTATAGTAGAGAATGCACTGATCCTTGAAAGAATTGCTAACCTTCGCGAGTCTAAACCGGGGCACACATAGTCTGTGAATATTTCTTAGGTAAATATTACAGCTATCGATATGTTTGGAAAATGTTGTAAAGGTTCTTGCTTACATACATTATATTTTCGAAAATGAATTGCCTAGCTACAGTTAGTAAGTCAATTTCTTTAAAAAGCTCTCTTAAGGAGTCTGTTCGTTTTAAATTATAAATTGCTCCAATAGCTCTTTTCTGTAAAATAAAAATAATTTGAATATCCGCTGCTTTCCCCCACAACAAGATACCATAGGACGTGACACTATGAAAGTAACTAAAATATACTAGCCTAGATGTAGCCACATCCGTGCTTCGTCTGATGTTCCTAACAGTGTAAGCCGCGGAACTTAATTAACCAGTTAATTTATCTATGTGGGGTCCACACTGCAATTTACTATCAATGGTTATTCCAAGACAGTTCATACCATTTACTAATTCTAACGTGCTGTTATCTAACACTAAACTGGTCTCAACCTGCCTGATATTTGGAAGTGAGTATTTGATACACTTGGTTTTACCAGCGTTTAATAATAAATTATTAACTGTAAACCAATTTAAGGTTAAAGACAATACACCATTAACATCATCAAAATCTCCTTTTTGTCTTTCAATTTTAAAGACCATTGAAGTATCATCAGCAAACAACATAGTATTGTTTGCTGATGATACTTAGTCAATTTCTCCACCATGAAAGGCAGATCGTTAATATATACCAAGAATAAGATAGGGCCTAATATGGAACCTTGTGGAACGCCAATTTATACACCCGATCAATCAGATTCAACGCCATTAACTTCTGTCTATTGAATTCTTTTGCTTAGGTATGATCCTAGTAGATCCAACGCTTTATTTCTAACTCCGTAATTATTTAATTTAATTAATAGCGTATTATGATCAACACAATCAAACGCCTTCGACAGGTCGCAAATAACTCCCGGTAGCATCCTGTGTGGCTCCCCATGCAGAATAGTAATACCTGCATCCTGCAGCGTGTACTCGCAGACGTCGTTTTAAGACTCCTTTGTAATGCTATTTTTTATTTCAATTTTATTGGGATACAGGCTGGTTGATATTTTATAAGTCTATGCGAAATTGAAAATACGAATTATTCTAGATTCTTATTGGTAGACATTCTTATTGACAGGACTATGAAAAATTCATTTCATGGAGCTGTTCGAGTCAAAGGCATTTTGAAACACATTTTTTCATTTAGCCAGTTTTTTTCACGTTAAGAGTTATCGTGTGATCTCTCAGTTTTTGGACAGTTTTATGGAATTGTGGCCACAGGAATAATGGTCTGTCCTTGTCGTCAAGAATTGACGCCGGCCTAAACGATTGCTGGCGTTTTCCTATTCCTATATTTCATCTGAATTCAAAGGCCAGACGTTGAAAGCGATCTGGGTATGTATTTGGTGTTTATATTCCGTGGTGGCATTTTGTCGTGTTAGCGTTATTCTGTTACTTATCATTATTTCTTATTTGTAGCTTTTTGGTGGAGAGCTGCGCATCGAGCCATAATATTTGATACCGACACCGCGGACGCGTAGTCCTAGCCAAGGCGTGCTTTGGAGCGTACGTGAACGAGGAAGTAGGACACCAGCTTCAGGAAATCCCATATTTTGATCCAAACCATATTTTAGTTTGTCTGAACTGTCGTAGGTAAATTAATTTAAATTTGTTTCTTAGCGCGGCTGCTCCCTTTGGACGACATTCAATCTTTGAACAGAATTATGTCGTCTGTTCATCATTAATCATCTAAATTCCTAAAGGCATTTGCACGCCACCGTTAAATATATTTTCGGCATACTTATTGGGCAATCATTCATATAACCCTTCATCCATTCCATACGCACTTCATAACCTCCTCATACAATAATTCCATTTTCACGTCGAGTCCTGGTCAAAGTGCGCATACAGCGTCAATAGCGCGTTACGAAGATTTTGATTTCATTTTAAACGAACCAGCAAATTCAGTGTTCTTTTGCAACGTAGACAAGTATAGTTGTGATCTCTTTCTGGTTTAATTTTCGGTCCTGGACACCTTGTCCGCTACGCGGTTGTCATTCAATATTTTGTTATAAACTTTTGATATTATTATTAAAATAAATTATACGTGTTTTGTCAGTGAATGTCTTTCCTTTTTTATCACTACAATCCGTAGTTGATTTACCCCTAGTTCAACCGTATTGTTTGGCGTGGAGTTGTTTTGTACGGTTGAAGTGTGAGAGCATTTGATTGAGTATAATCTTTTCAAATATTTTACTTAGTGTTGGAAGATATTGGTCTGAAATTCGAAGGATCGCCCTTATCTCCCGACTTGAACAGAGGTATCAATTTACTGTATTTCATGAGGTCTGGGAAAGCCCCATCACATTTATTGAATATATAAGCTAAGTATGGGGCTATAACTAGAATTACTGAATTATTGACTTTGACTGATATACCCCACAGGTCTACAGTTATTTTTTAAGTTAGTTATCTAAACGTTTTGGCAATGTCCTGGGGATATACATGATGAAATTTTAAATATACCTTAATGACGCTAGTGTTATTTTTTAATAAAGTCTATTTCAAATGGAGATGAATTTAGACGATCTGTTGTGAGTAAGGGTATATTGGTGAAGAATGTTTCAAAAGCTCGAGCAACATCAGCGCTGGATATAACAACATCATCACCTATCTTTAGGCAGAAATCATTGTCCCTTGGTATAACTTTGCCAGTTTCACGGTTTGTTATTTGCCAAACTGTTTTCATTCTATTATTTGAATTTAGTATTTTTCTAATAATGTGTAGAGTTTTTGCAGTTCTACAAACCAACTTGAAAGTTTTGGAATATTTTTTAACATAGTCGTGAAATTTTCGATCAAAGTTATAGGTTTTTTATTCATAAAGGTCATACAAGATAACTCTACTTTTACGAATTCCAAATGTTGCCCAGTCATTAAATTTAGTGTCACCATCATCCACACGTGTCACTCACACAAACGCATTTTTTAGCACTCACCAAAAGCACATGTAAATATTTTAGTTGTTGCGGTCATCATTCTGTACAATTTTCTCTTAACTTTCACTTGAATTAATGGTAAAATGAGATACTTACCTCTCAAAGACCGAGAGTAGTTGGGACGGGTCGCGATTTTAAATATAGCGGAAAGTGGCGTTAGCTACCGCCGGTGGTATTCAAGAGTTTAAACACTTAAACGTAGCGTCACGTCTTTTCCCATATGGGGTGGCATAGACACAATTGTGCCCACTTTGAGTCCGTTATTCAATACTCCATTTTGCGTGACATGGAGTTAGCCCATCGCCACAAATATGGAGTGATGAAGGCTTCCTCACGGTGTTTTCCATCACCGTAAGAACGTCCGTATATGTTCTTAAGATAAATTAATTATCTCATTGGTACATGGTCAGGAATCGAACCTGCATCTCCTGTGTGAGAAGCAAGCGTGAAACCCATTAGACCACGGAGCTCTCTTGTGAGAGCTCCGTTCGTGAAAATGGCATGTTTTAAAATTTACCAATAAATACTTACTTACTAGGCCGTTGCACGCACTCATATAAAGATAGGTAGTTTGAGGAAACACTCAAGCTAAATTAACGTGTTACGTCTTGTAGTGAGTGGGCTTTGTAGATTTAGGGTCTTGGCTCTTCAAGACGTCTGACAATTTTTTGAGAGCGAAAACTTCGTTCTTGGACCTTGACCACAGATTTATATCATATATTTTGTGTGAAATTGTTTGTTTAGCCGTTTGCTCGGATTTAAGAAAATCTATTCATCGATGAAATTAGGCCTTTGCTCGACCCTGGCATGAAATGTGCGCGGCCAACTAATTAATAGAATATGGTATATTCCGTACCGTCAAATTGGCAATTTGCTGAAATGGCAGAGGCCATCTTGGTCCCTACTTTATAGGTAATTCGATACAGCGTGAAATGCAGTTTCGTCAACCAAATATTGCAATTTCCGGTTTTGCCACCGAAAGTTGAATTTTATGACAACTTTCGTCTCTGGAGATGGAGGATTTCGGTAGGAACAATGTAAAAACAATCTTTGCACAAGATGTAACAGAAAGGTGTAGTCAAATGTTAAGGAAGTCATTATGAACAACTTTTACAGTGATACCAACTTGATCAGAGCAACTTTGTTTTCCATTTCTTTAAAGAAATCAGCTGACCGCTGGGCCCAAAATGTGGGCGCCTTCCGGTGCGACTTCGTTTAAGATCAGGCTCCATATTATATAGTTAGTATATTACTTATGAGACACCCTGTAATTATATCGTGTTTTCTTTCACTCGCAGCTCTGGACCGAAGGAAAAGAGCAAGACGAAGCATGTCAGACGGTCACGTTATCATCACTCAGCACTTCCCGGAGCGGACGGTGACGCCAGGTGGCGATGTGAGTAAACTGAAACGCTGCACTGATTTTGATTAAACTTGTGGTTGTCTTTTTGGAAGTATGCAGCTTTATTAGCGTATCAAATATACGCTAATAAAGTATTTTTATTATATATATATATATATAAGTCTCACTGCCATCCAAATTCGAAATCGAACAATTACATCGCAAGAAAAGACAGCTCCTGTAAAAACATGGCTAGGCCTTGTTAGCCAGCAGATGTAAGGCCAGTAAGGGCTTTATGGGAGCCTCTGGCAGACACACAAACTCCCCCATGTTATGACGTTCATTAAGTCTAATTTTTTGTGCTATTATGAATCAAAATCTTTGAACTTGAACCATAATATAAACCCTAATTTAGGGAGTAGAGATTAAAACGAGTTGACTTACGGGCTAAACGTGTGTGAAGTATAGGAAAAACTTGACGATTTATGTTTAAAATGAAGCCCCCCCTGGTTGATTTCATATTTTCCACTAAAATTAAAGACAAAAATCGATTTGCAAGTGAAACTTAAGCGCACATCAAGGGTTCTATACCATTTTTAAGGAAAGGCGAAAAAGCTCGTCTCTTGTTTTTATTAAGTACGCCTACCCCATCTCTCAAGGAGCTCTTTCGTCGTTCAACCGCTTTGGGTAACCCTATAATTTTTATTGGATACGGAACCCTAAAAACTAATGAGTACAAGGCTTTTCTATTTAGATAGATGGTCGGCTTTTGGAGAAGTCTTCGATTATTGCCGAAAACATACAAATTATTACTGCCCTTCTTAGCACGAACTATTAGTACCTACTAGTTGTTTCTTTTTTAAATAGTCAAAGATATATCAAGTACAAAAAATTCAAAAACAGAACTATGTCTTCGAATATTACCCATTCCATCCGGTAGTACACACACCGGTAGTACTATTAACTTTATTCTAAGGGCAAAAAGACCTAAGAAAGCTAAGTCAACAATAAATTCAAGTTTATTTTGAATTAATTTTAACCGACTTAACTTTTTTAAACTAGCTGGTAAAAAGACAGTCTTAATAATTCGTATGTTTTCGGCGATAATCGAAAAATTCTCTATAGACCGACCATAGATCTAAAAAGAAATGGGATAAGTGCAGTATCAAAAGTTTTTTTTAGCATATGCAACCTAGCGTCTCATTTTGTATGTAAGCAATGCGTTTAAGGAACATAAATTCAACATCTTTACTAACTACTGCTACAGAATATTTAACACCCAGCGCGAATTCACAAACAACTTTTAAAAATAACTCCCACAATAGTAATAAATATTCTAGAAACGAAATGTACTACTGAGTGGTAAATTTTGTATGTGGGCCTCTTTATATATTTTATCTACACATGCATCAGTGCGTGCGTATCCTTTACTCTTTAATTGGTAAAAACTAATTTCTTATCTGTATCAATATTTCGACATATTATGACATTCAAATTTCGAACGCCGACGTGCCACCCCTTGTTTGTCTGTCAAGTTGGTACTGCTGAACAAGCTAAACAAGTGCAGAGCAATGACCAATGCCACAATGCCGGTCGAACATGCGGTTCCTGAACACATCAAATAGAGCTTATGATAATTATGTAAATAAACCAGTGTATGTAACTGTTCATAATTAGGCATTAAAACTCTCGCGTGATATTATTATGGAACTCGCCTTCGGCTCGTTTACCATAAACCCACACTCGAGTTTTAATGCCCTTCATTATGTATCAGTCACATAAACTACTACAGATTCAACAGCTGTTCGAAAAGGCTCAAAAAACGGACCGCGTCACTTGGTGCAACGCCATGCTTACCAGATTCAACGAAGGTGCGTCAAATTTGGTGTGGGACATAGTAACAGGTGACGAAACATGGATTTATTGCTACGATCCCAAAACAAAGCAGCAATCGAGCGTATGGGTCTTACAGGATGAGCCGAAGCCAACCAAAGCGGCGCGCGTGAAAAGTGCATCTATAAGCGGATGATTGCTTCTTTCTTCAATAAAACTGGACACGTGGCTGCTGTTGCTTTAGAAAATCGTCGTACCGTGAAAAGTGACTGCTACACGACTATTTGTTTGCCGGAAATTATTCACGAACTCCGTAAAAATAAACATTAACGCCGTATCATCTTGCACCACGATAGTGCTAGTTCCCATACGGCCAGACAGACATACGAAATGTTTAAGGTGAAAAACGTAGAACTTATGAGCCATCATGTATGCAGACAGTCCCGACCTGGCACCTTGTGACTTTTTTTTGTTCCCAAAAATTAAGAACCAATTACGCGGTTAACTATTTTCATCACCAGAAGAGGCTATTGAAGAGTATGAAAATAACGTTTATGAGGTCACCACGGAGGAGTGGCACAAATGTTTTTAAAATATTTTTAACCGTATGAAAAAGTGCGCAAAGGGACAATATTTTCAGGAGCATTAAATTCATTTTTGACCTTTAATAGTATTTTTTCTTATTCATTCCGGAAACTATTAGACCGTCTACGTGTAGTAAATTCTGGCATAAATAATAATACAAACGTATAAAAATAGAGGTGACTGTATGAAAACTAGAGTTCGTTGAAATTGTTTTACAGATGTAAATACACTTGAAGATGGCAATGTGTAGACATATTACAAATTTAGTTGCCATAGAATTATCATGATGCTGAGTTATATTAATTATGTATTATAATATAAATATAGTGTTATATAATAGTTGCTTGAAAAATATTTATTATGCTGGCCAGAAATAAATTAATTATTAATTAATCAATTTTGAAGATGAATCTGGAATTTTTAAAAGCTGCATTAAATAGCACCCAAAGGTAATGCTCCGTACCAACATTAACATGAAAAAAAGCCCACTTCAATTAACTCAAAAGTAACAAAAAAACTATGATAAGAAAACATTAATGAAAATATTGGGAGCCTCTCCTTTTTTGAAGTCGTTTATAAATGAGACAAGATAAAATACACCATACCACCTATGTGTTACAGATAAGTATGCAGTGTACAGCGAGTGGCGACAGGCCGCCTCAGTTCACGTGGGAAAGGGACGGGGTGCCGGTCTCACCCAACACGGAACCTAGGTAAGGGTGGTAGAGGTAAACTGCGATAACATGGCGCGCCCTTCCAATAGATAGTGAACCTTGTGTCATTAAACTTAAGGTGATACGAAAAAAAATGGGGTTTTTTCGAATCCATTTACTCCACCATGAAGTCATCTACAGATTTAATTTTTGGGTTAACGTTTATTGAGTGTTTGATTAAGATTCTCACTAAAGGAAAATGCGATTGGATGAAATGTTCTCGATAGAATTTAATTACGAAAAATCTCTAAATTGTTTTATTTTTTCCTGTAATTCTGAAATCCTATATAATTTCATTGTGGAACCGCGTTCAAAATGTGAATAGTATGTATTTGTAAACTCTCCTTGAAAATACTTTTAACAAAATAGCGTAGTTTATTTTAAAACATTTTTATGTGTGTTCAGGCTTCTCAGCACCTAATGACCTCGTAGGGGCCCATCAGCTACGAGGTAGCGTAACGATCAGTTGCCAAGAAGTGTGAACGTCGGCGGTTCACCGAGCTGAAGTTAATTGGGGTCGATCTAACCTGGTCTGTGCTTCGGTCCCGTCAACCTCCTGTCTCTCTGCAAGGCCCGGGTGCACCCTAGGCTCTTCTTGGTAGACAGGTTCTTCAGCCAACCAGGTATGACTGGCGGGCCAGCTTCAATGAGTACAGTGTTCCAACACAGGTTATGTTACGTGGTAAAAACAATCGGGCACGAAAATGCGAACTTTATCTGGTTCGAGAAACAATAACACACTCAGCTATATTAACAATCCTGAGGGAAACCCGAATACATTCCAGATGGCCTGCGATTTAATTTCAATACCCTAACCAAAACGCGTTTTCATTGCGAGGGCTTTCGTCTGTCAGTTGTCAAAAAACTGCCCGGTTGGCAGCTAACGTCAAATTCAAAAAAGCCGTTCAGAAAACATCGATCGAATATCGATTTGGAATCGAACAATCACCCGCCCGGACAGGCACCCACCTGTCCCCTAATCTACGGGCAGCCGAGACAACGTTGCTACCGCTCGTTTTAGAACCGAGCCTCCTACTAGAACCTCTGCAGACCGGGGGGTCCCGTCCTTGCCAGGGAACAAGTTAACAATGCGCCCCCTGCGCCAACGTAGTGGCGGTAGGTTAACATCCTTAACCAGAACGAGGTCACTAACACTAGGGGGGCTAGTTTTGTCAGTCCACTTAAGGCGCTGTTGTAAGATATGCAGATACTCGAGCGACCAACGCTTCCAGAAATTCTGAGTAAACTGCTGCAACATCTGATACCTTGACAACCGATACAATTTCACTCCCTCGAAGGGGTGCTCGGGCAACGCGTTAAGTGGCTGACCTATCAAGAAATGGCCTGGGGTCAGAGCCTCCAGGTCATTTGGATCCGAGCTGAGCGGACACAACGGTCGCGAATTGAGAACGGCCTCGATCTTACAAAACAATGTCGCGAGCTCCTCAAAAGTCAGCGCGGTCTGACCTACTATACGCCCCAAGTGCGTCTTAGCTGACTTAACTACGGCCTCAAAAATCCCACCCCAGTGGGGGCAAATCGGTGGTCTGAAGGTCCACTGTATACCCCGACGGGAGAGGGCCGTTCCAATATCCACTTTATTTACATTCAAAAAGTTGACTATCTCTCGTAAGTATCGTTCCGCACCGATGTAGTTAGTGCCGTTATCAGAGCGGATCAAAGTTGGAAGTCCCCTTCGAGAAACAAACCTATCCAAACAAGCAATGAAAGCCTCTGTCGAGAGATCAGCAACGAGCTCGAGATGTACCGCCTTGGTGGATAAACAAACAAACACACATAGGTACGCCTTGTATTGCCTAGCGGTACGCAATCGTGAACTCTTCACCATAAACGGTCCTGCAAAATCCGTACCAACACCTGAAAACGGTCTGACCTCATTCACACGATCAGGGGGCAAGTCCCCCATGAGAGGTTGCATCGTGGCAGCCTTAAGTCGATAAAAAGGCATGCACCGAAACACGATGTTCCGTATGACACGGCGGGCAGATCTGGGAGACACGGTTCGCAACAAAAACCTCTAAGTTATGGACCGAAGCCTTCAGCCAGCACAAAACAATCTGGCTGTCCGTCCACGCGTACACCGTATCCTCCAAAACCACTGACCCACGCAACACTGTTAGAGTGTGATTCAAAAGTTTGGTCAAAAGAGCAGCCCCGGACAGTTCCAGTTTTGGAATCGTCATCCTTGTCCGAATAGGCGCTACCTTGCTTTTTGCCAAAACCAAACGCACGTCGACCTCCCCGGTGGAGGTGACGGTTCGCAAATAAACCGCTGCCGCAAACCCTCGTTCAGAGGCATCACAAAACCCGTGAAGGGTTGCCCTGTAATCCCCAGCAGGGACCAATTTCCTCGGCAGCGATACATTATTTATGTCCGATAGCGAGGTGAACATTCGCGTCCAATCAGTCAACAAATCACCTGAGAGGTGGTTGTCCCAGGTCAACTGAGCCGCCCATAGCCTTTGCATAAAACATTTGAGAGCAAAGGTGACTGGAGAAATCCATCCATTCGGGTCGAACGTTCTCGCAATCGTTGACAGTACTGACCGCTTCGTCCAGGCCTTCGGTGTTTCTAAAACCACCCGATAGGTAAACTCATCATGGACGGGCCGGTACTGAATTCCAAGCACTGACAACATGTTAGGGTTGTCAGGATTCTCAAAAACGTACGGGTCTTGTTGAAACTCATCTGGGAGACCAGCCATCAACTCAGGGGAGTTGGACATCCACTTGCGTAGTTCATAGCCGCCTCGTTCCAGCAATTGAATGACCTCGTCACGTCGGTCCAGAGCTTCCTCTACACTGGCTGCCCCTGTGCAGACGTCATCGACGTACAAATCTTGCTCCAGGATAGCGGCGGCTCTAGGATAGCTCACACGGTCACGCGACGCTAACTCCCGCAGGGTACGCATCGCCAAATACGGGCTAGACCGTAACCCATACGTGTTCGTGTTTAACTCATAGACCTTGACTGGCTCGGCCGTGGACTCACGCCACAGTATCAACTGATACCTTCTATCAGCCGGATGAATTACCGTTTGCCTAAACATCATCCGAATGTCTGCGACAAATACAATCTGGTGCCTCCGAAAGCTCGTGAGAATATCCGAAATATCACGACTCAACTTGGGTCCCGAATGTAGACACTGATTCAGGGACATCCCGTTCGAGGTAGGTGCTGACCCATCAAAAACAACTCGAATCTTGCCGGTAGGGGTTCGTAGGACGGCATGGTGTGGAAGGAAACAATGATCCTCAGATCTCCAGTCCACACCCGATACCGACATGTGTCCTGACGACTCATACTCCCTCATGAAATCAACATATTTTTGTTTAAATACGGCGTCCCTTGTCATCCTACGCTCCATCGACATCAATCTCGTCTCAGCCATCTTCCTAGATTCTCCTAGTGGCGGTCGATCGGCCCTGAAAGGCAGTCGAGTTACAAAACGACCAGAACGAAGGCGACCAGTACTATTCTGGTAAAACAACTCGCACTCTTCTTCGTCTGCGTCGACTCGACGAACGGTGGGAGGTTCCTCTATCTCCCAGAAACGTTGGATAACGTCTGACAACGCTGAGCCAATAAGTATGCCATCTGACTCGGCAGGCCTAACCATTGGCAATGCCGGACCCATGATCACGTGACCAAACTTAGTATTCACAGCAATCAACCCGTCCGGCTGAAGAACTCGCCGATCCGACAACAGAAACCTACCCAGAACGTCTGCTCCCAGTAGCAGGTCGACCGGGGCTGGAGTGTCAAAATCGGGATCCGCCAACTTGAGTCCTGATGTCAGGAATCGAACGGCCGGATTCAACTTCACCAAGGGGTGTCTGCCCATGACATGCGTCATTACTAAAGCTTGCACGGATGTTTTTGTCAAAATGTCATAACGTGGAGAGAACGTGATCACCGATTGACCAACTACATTCGTAACCGTAACATTCCCCACGCCCCATATTGATTTATTATACCTATTTACCTTGAGGCCCAACCATTTTGCTAAATCATTCGATACAATGCAGCCCTGAGCTCCAGAATCTAATAGGGCGCGAACATATGTTGGGTTGCCCGCCAAATCCCAAACAAGCACAGAGGCAATCGGTAACACCACCGTCTCCGGTTGGGGGGCAACAAATGGTTGGGCCGCAAATTCCTAGCGAGGACCCCCGGGGCCCCACTCTGCCTGTAACCGATCAGGTATGCAGCTATACGCCAGAGGGTCCCATTGTACAAATGGCCCACGCGCCGGTTCCATTGCCACCCTACGATTCCCCGTAAAGGGGGGTGGGCGTGAATTCAACCGTGGCCGCTCCATGAGCGGGGGGGACATCACATGTGACCGACGAGGACGAGGCGACGAGCGGGGCGACAACTGAGGCGGCGTCCGAACCGCACCCGCATAGCTCTAAGGTATCCCATGCCACCCGCCCGTTACGGCCTGCTCAACACACCCAATGTCCCGCTGAGTCGGATGCTGAGTCGCAACCGAAAACTCAGGGCCCCCCATGTAATGATCCTGAGTGCGGCCCTGCACCCTAGTACTGCCCTGTGCACGTGGGGACGTTGGCCCCTGAGTTGCGCTCCGAGTCGCACACGAATTCTCAGGGCCCCATGCCGTGTCACCCTGGGTACGGCCCTGTGGTGGCTGTTGGCCGGACCGGTACCTGCACAACAGATTGTTGTGGGGCCCACCACAATATCCGCACATTTGTGTGCACGTGCAGTCCCTAGCCATGTGTGGCCCGAGGCACAGGAAACACCAGCTCCGCTGCTTGGCCATCCGGCGCCGTCCCTGAACCCTAAGTTCCCCGAACTTATTGCAATTGGCCACAGCATGGCCAATCTGCCTACAACATGGGCAGGTCTCACCATGTGGGGTCAATTCACTCACAGTCCCATACGACTGCCGGTTGGTGCGGTCCTTCCTCGTCGGAGGGCCCCTACTCACAGCGCTCCCGGCAGCTCTCTGTGGCTCCGAAGGATGGGTGACCGTCAACCCCAAATTCTCTGCCCGTCGAGCCTCCTCTTCCAAGAATCCGACCAAGTCGGAGAAGGCGGGCAGGTCCTCGGCCGACCTCCCGTGAGACTGTTCGAAACGAGTCTGCACGTCAGCGGGTAGGCGGGAAAGTACAATGTACAACAGTAGGTACGACCATTCACCAACCGGAAGTCCAAGATTCTCTAGAGCCTTGGTGACGGACAACAATGGGTTCAAAACCTCCGTCTGTATGGCCCCGACCTTGTTCACAACCGGGATACTAAACAAACGGTTCAGTTGGGCATCGGCCAACCTCCGTTTGTTATGGTAACGTCTGACCAACAATTGCCTGGCCGTTTCATAGTTACCCTCCGTAACTGTCAAATGAGCGACCAGCTCCCTAGGCTCACCCCTCAATGCTGCCACCAGCTGAGCCATCTTGACAGACTTGGTAATGTCCGATCGCATGTGCACCAAACTGTCGAACAGATTGATGAAGCTCATCCATTCACCGGACACGCCGTCAAAAGTAGGCATAGTTATGGCAGGTAACCTGGACCCCGATCCCTGAAGCGTCAGAGGTGCTTCAGTGTCACCATCATGGCTGGACTCGCGCTGTCTACGTATGTCCGCAGCCTTCTGCGTGATAGCAGCTGCCATCTCCATACATTGGTCGACATCCCCTATCAACCGTGACAGCCTGTCAGGTGCACAACCATCAACTGATTCCGCCTGCGCGGACAATTCGAGCACCCTTTTGTAACGTTCCTTAACGTCCATAGACCGCTCCAATACCACATCATGCCTATCTAAACGGTCTATCAGACCGTGTGCGGAGGAAAACCATCTGAGTTCCTTAGAAACACCCTTCTGGATTTCAGATAACGACATGATCGGAACGATACTTACTCACATTTTGCAGTAACTCAATTTTATTGGACCCTCCAGTCTATAACCCAAACGAGGGAACCCTAAACTATAACTTAAACAATGTTGTTTTCCTTAAACAATAGCAACCGAGTTTTATATCTATATAAATTCTGTAAATAACAATTTAGTCTCCCTTTATCACTACAACACACACAGATAGTCAATATTAGTTCAAGTTATAAATTGCTATAAACTGAAAACAATGTAATAGCCTGCTATCAATAGATGTAACTACCTATGTTAACCAAAACATTCATTCAATAGCATAACTAGACCACTAATAGATTGACTAACTGGTAATTCAATGCAAATTTCAATTCAATATCTGTCTGTCTACTACCAGCAATAGACCTATAGCTTACAATACTACCAATCTATGTGGATACAGGAACAACCAAGTTACTTAACCGCCTATACCTACAGATTGATAGTCCCAAATCGTGCCTTCCTGGAGCCCTTGACGGCTGCAAATCTCAGGAAACCACGCTCTGCTACCAAAATGTTCAGGCTTCTCAGCACCTAATGACCTTGTAGGGGCCCATCAGCTACGAGGTAGCGTAACGATCAGTTCCCAAGAAGTGTGAACGTCGGCGGTTCACCGAGCTGAAGTTAATTGGGGTCGATCTAACCTGGTCTGTGCTTCGGTCCCGTCAACCTCCTGTCTCTCTGCAAGGCCCGGGTGCACCCTAGGCTCTTCTTGGCAGACAGGTTCTTCAGCCAACCAGGTATGACTGGCGGGCCAGCTTCAATGAGCACAGTGTTCCAACACAGGTTATGTTACGTGGTAAAAACAATCGGGCACGATAATGCGAACTTTATCTGGTTCGAGAAACAATAACACACTCAGCTATATTAACAATCCTGAGGGAAACCCGAATACATTCCAGATGGCCTGCGATTTAATTTCAATACCCTAACCAAAACGCGTTTTCATTGCGAGGGCTTTCGTCTGTCAGTTGTCAAAAAACTGCCCGGTTGGCAGCTAACGTCAAATTCAAAAAAGCCGTTCAGAAACCATCGATCGAATATCGATTTGGAATCGAACAATGTGGTTTAGCGCTACGTTATGTCATTTTTCACCGATTCCGTCCCAAGTAGCACAAAGCTGCATTATATAATTCCACACAAGGTCCACATCGGTTGTTTAAGCACTTTTAACAACTTATTAGTGTTCACTCGGACTACAATAGCTGCATAGGAAATATCGAGACCCAATATAATGCAATATTCGATACTGCGATTCTATTAAGCGCTACACAGACGCCACAGATTCACTGTTATTCAACGTTTAGTAGCGCTGTACCCTCTTAGCTGCAAAAGCGCATTTTGTGGACACAAATAGTGCAGTTTTCTGAATAATGGTTCACAGGTGTACCTTTAAAACACTTGCATTTTAAAAGAGAACATACGAACCTCTATAACGCAAACAGTCACGATGTGAAGTATATTAACAAAGATATAATGCTCTATGCTGCTTAAACGTGGACTTTTACGTCATTACTCACAGTTAGATATTAATGCTGATAAACTCGTATATCAGCATTAATATAGGCCAATACTGTACCAAGTGCGACCTTGTATGCAGTTACACAGCAGCGCACTGCTATAAATCTGTACAACGTGCCCGTCAATTCAGACCTGAACTGAATAATAGAATTTAGGTCTGTAGTAAGACTGCTGGTTGAGTTATAATTTACCATTATAAGCCATGCGTGGACATTTATATAGTTTATCCGCCATTCTAAGTACATAACGCGTATTATTATAGTAAACATTTAGATTTTATTTATTTAGTTTAAATAAGAAAATATCGGCTTGAACTGAACTATATCAAAAATAATGAATATGTAAACAGCGCTTAAATGTACAAGTAATATTTAAAAAAAAATGAAAATAGTCTATTTTATTTGAGTCTAAAACGGGGCGCACATAGTCTGTGATTATTTCTTAGGTTAACATTACTGCTATCGCTAAGTTTGAAAAATGTTGAAAGGTTATTGCGTACATACATTATATTTTCGAAAATAAATTGAATAGCTACTGTTAGTATGTCAATTTCTTTAAAAGGCTCTCTTAAGGAGTCTGTTCGTTTTAAATTATAAATTGCTCGAATAGCTCTTTTCTGTAAAATAAAAATAGTTTGAATATCCGCTGCTTTCCCCCACAACAAGATACCATAGGACGTGACACTATGAAAGTAACTAAAATATACTAGCCTAGATGTAGCCACATCCGTGCTTCGTCTGATGTTCCTAACAGTGTAAGCCGCGGAACTTAATTAACCAGTTAATTTATCTATGTGGGGTCCACACTGCAATTTACTATCAATGGTTATTCCAAGACAGTTCATACCATTTACTTATTCTAACGTGCTGTTATCTAACACTAAACTGGTCTCAACTTGCCTGACATTTGGAAGTGAGAATTTGATAGACTTGGTTTTACCAGCGTTTAACAATAAATTATTAACTATGAACCAATTCAAGGTTAAAGACAATACACCATTAACATCATCAAATTCTCCTTTTTGTCTTTCAATTTTGAAGACCATTGAAGTATCATCAGCAAACAACACTATGTCAGTTAATTTCTCCACCATGAAAGGCAGATCATTAATATATACCAGGAATAAGAAAGGGCCTAATATGGAACCTTGTGGAACGCCAATTTGAACAACCGATCCATCAGATTTTACGCCGTTAACTTCTTCCTTTTGAATTATATTGCTTAGGTATGATCTTAGTAGATCCAACGCTTTATTTCTAACTCCATAATGATTTAATTTAATTAATAGCGTATTATGATCAACACAATCAAACGCCTTCCACAGGTCGCAAAAAACTCCGATAGCATCCTGTGCGGCCTCCCATGCAGAATAAATATGAGATATAAGGGTAATACCTGCATCCATAGTCGATTTACCCCTAGTGAAACCATGTTGTTTAGCGTGGAGTTGTTTTGTCCGGTCGAAGTGTGAGAGCATTTGATTGAGTATAATCTTTTCAAATATTTTACTTAGTGTTGGAAGAACAGATATTGGTCTTAAATTTGAAGGATCGCCCTTATCTCCCGACTTGAACAGAGGTATCAGTTTACTGTGTTTCATGAGGTCTGGAAAAGCCCTATCGTCAACACATTTATTGAATATATAATCTAAGTGTGGGGCATTTAAATAAATAAAGCATTTATGATATCCACACTTATTCCAACTTTGCGAATGAGTGTGATAATGGCTGCATATTAACTATAATGAGTACCACGTGCCTTGATATTCAGGCAATGTTCAGCACTTGGAGTAGCTGTTGCCTTTATTAATGCTAATACAATGCTATTATAACTCAGTTGTACAGCAATGTGCCACGTAATTTGTGCCCAAATTAGAGTTATATGCGCATATAATGTTAAATAGGTAATTATAGTATTAGTCAATAAATAATAATATTTGTATGCCATTGCGCGAAACATAGAGATACCTACACTTTAAACGTATTCCTAAGACCTTTGTTATATACACCTATGTTTTACAAATAAAGATCTATTCTATTCTATTCTATTATATTCTATTCTATTCTATATAATGCTGATATACAGCAAATTTTAACAGCTAATGTGTCCAAGGTGTACTGTAAAAATGCTGTTACACAGAACTTTTGTGCTACTTGGGGTCCCTCTTAAACTACTGGTCTTTCCGCCTGGAGTAACGGGGACTTTTGGACGGACGTGGTATCGCCTTAAGCGTCATTTGTTGTGGAGGGGTGCGCCATATTATCGTACTTTAACTCTGCCTCACCGCGAGCATTCGCCCGTAACCGATGATTAAGTCCGCATCTGCTTAGGAAGAACGAATACGCATCGAAAACGTTGGCGATTTGAACTTTGATAGTGACAAATTTGATGAATAGTAGATTTCCTACGAGTTCGGAAAGGCTTATATTTATGAACCGAGAGGTTTACGACACGTGCCGAAGGCGAGAGCTGTAGTGAGGTTCGTAGAAGCCTTTCGAACGAGTTACAAACGGCAATGGTGCTATTTTGAGGTTAGAAGCCGGAACAGAGTATTTCATCTGGACTCGCATACTTCCTCACGGTATTTATTTGTGCTTCCTATGCAGAGTTGACTGATGTCGTAAACTCGGTGTTTTCATACTTGAGCTAAGTAGTAAACAAAGACATTTCACGATATTCTGAAAGAATCACGCAATTAACATTATCATGATAAGTTAGTTACCATAGAACAGCCCATCTATGGTTCATCATCTCCATGGTTCCTATGGCAATGTTTGTAAAAGAACGGACGAAATTGGCACATTGAAATCAGCAAAATAAAAAGGACGCCCGAACCGCGCTCAACGGTGATGTTTTTTTTCTACATTATTGAAAATGCACCCAACTTGCTTATTTACAAAAAAATACGACGCACGAACCGAACCCAGATCTAATAAACTAGTGGCTAGTTCACTCATTACTACTAAATATTCTTAAATTGTCCTTTTAAACAATATAGGCTAAATCATGCTTAGACAAAATTAATTCCGCCAAAATCTTACTTGGCACCACGCCCTGATGACGTCATAGCGTCCGTCCGTCCTACTCACGTGTCGAAGGCGAGAGCTAGCAAGAGAGGGATGAGAATAGTATTACTCGCAGTCGCCAAGTTTACTTTGGCGGGCAGTATTGAATGACAAAGAAATAGGCTTGACTGTGGCTTTTTGTGTTGTAAGACCAAAATAGATGGGACGCTGATGTGTCTGCCACCTCATATGGGAAAAGAAGCGTGTAGTTATGTGTGTTTTGTTTGTTCATCATGCTCACCCCACATCCACCACTGCTGGGCATACCCTATACCAAGCAGTGGCCGATGTCGTCTCTACATACAGTGCATATTGTTTCTATCCTCAGATACTCCGTGAGCCAAGTGATGCTCGCCGACGGGTCGGTGTCGGCGCAACTCAACATCTCTCTGTCGCGAGTGGAGGACGGCGGCATGTACGCTTGCGTCGCTAGCGAGCGCGCACAGTTGGCCACTCACGAGAACAGGCTCGACGTATACGGTAATTATAGGCCAGGCCGTTTGTGTCTCGCTTGCACGGGGAGGGTTGGGTGACGCTCGACGCGTCAGTGTCAGCGCAACTCAACATATCTCTGTCACGACTGAAGGACGGCGGATCGTACATTTGCGTCGCCAGCGAGCGCGCACGGCTGGCAATACACGAAAACAGGCCCGATGTTTACTGGTCACTCTGTATGGCTGTCTGTTATGGTTGTTATACGCCGGTATCATTGTGTCCCGCTGTATTACTGTCTTTATGTCTCGCTGTCCCGATGTCTCGCTATTTTGCTTTCTCGGTCTCTCGCTGTCTTGCTGCCGCGCAGCCTTGTTGTCTCGCTGTTTCGCTGCCTGGCTGACACGCTGTCACTCTCTGTCTCTGTCTCACTTGCACGAGGCTGGTCAGGGTTAGCACAACTCAGCATTTCTCTGTTGCGAGTGGAGGTCGGCAGAGTGTAAACTTACATTGCCAGCGAAGGCACATAGCTGGCCACATAAAACAGGCTCGATGTATACGGTAATTCTACGCCGGTCTCTTTGTGTCTCGATGTAATGCTATTTTATTGTCTCGCTGTCTCGTTGTCCCTCTGTCTAGTCTGCATGTCTGCCTAGTGAGACATCTAGACAGCTGTCTAGATGTCTCGCTATCTCACTGTCTCGCTGTCTTATTGTTCCGCTGTCTAGCTGTCTTACTGTCTCGCTGTCTCATTTCCACGTAGAGGGCCAAGTGATACTCGCCAACGGGTCGGTGTCAGCGCAACTCAACATTTCTCTGTCGTGAGTGGAGTACGGTGGAATGTAGCGCGCACACGCTGGTCACTCACGAAAACAGGGTCAATGTTTACAGAAATTATACGCCAGGCCATTTTTGTCACGCTGTCTCGCTATCTTGCTTGCACGGGGAGTGTTGGGTGATGCTCAACGGCTCGATGTCAGCGCAACTCAGCATATCTCTGTCGCGAGTGAAGGATGGCGGAATGTACCCTTGCATCTCCAGCGAGTGCGCACGGCTGGCAACACACGAATGCAGGCTCGATGTTTACTGGTCTTGCTGTCTGGCTGACTCGCTGTCCCGCTATCTCGATTTCTCGGTCTTTCGCTGTCTCGGTGTCCCGCTGCATTGCTGTCCCGCTGTCTCTCTGTCTCATTTGCACGGAGTGGGCCGGGTGATGCTCGACGGCCAGTTTCAGCGCAACTTAACAACTCTCAGTCACGAGTGGATATCAGTGGTGTGTACACTTTCAACGTCAGCGAAAGGGTGATGGCGGAGTGTACACTTGCGTCGCCAGCAAGCGCTTACACACCAAGCGCTGTGACTAACTACACACGTAAACAGGCTTGATATTTACGGTAATGTCCCCTTCTTATATGCCGGTCTCTCACCTTCTCGCTGTCTCACTGACTCGCTTTCTCGCTGTCTCGCTGTCCCGATGTCCTTCTGCCTCACTGGTTCCTATTTTACCTTTTGAGGTACGGAACCCTAAAAAGAAAGGTTTCAACATTATTTTTGTAATAAAACGTCGCTCTACGTTAATTTAATATTATGTACGCTACAAAGATAACCCATACTTAATAGCCAAAACCAATAGAATGTTTAAGTGAAAGACCTCAGAGCTTGCTGTAGATCACTTCCCTAACTACTTTGTTTCAGGACCGCCTTACATAAGGTCACTGCCGCCTATCAAGGTACAGACTGGTGACTCAGTGAACTTACGATGTCCGTATTATGGATATCCAATTAGGTAAGGTTTTCAGATACTTACTTTTGGAGACTTCTTTGCATTGATATGATAATAAATAGTGTGTATCTAAATACGAGAATAAAAAGTGTAACGAGATTTGACAAATTCGCAATACAATATTGTTATCAATGTCTCCTATTTCTAAAAGTCATTAAAGTGGCAAACAAAAGCGTGAGCATAATTTGTGTATGTGGCAAACAACTAGTCCAAATAAAAACTTCAGATTCAGAGTTTAGACGTCTCATGTACAATGAAATAAAGATCATTCCATGAGGTACTTAGGGTTCATAAGAAAAACGCAACATTCGATTCAAGAAAAAATACACACTAATCATCATCTTGCTATTATTATTTGTTTCAGTAAAATCGACTGGGAATTCCAGGGCAAAATCATATCATCCCATCCCTTCACACGCTACAAGCGTTACGCACACCACAGAAAAGCCCGCAGAAACGCACCCATGGTCAATCTGAACGGCGTTCTGACCATTCCCGAGATGAATAAGGACCAAAACGGTGCCATATTCACCTGTGTCGTGTCTAGTCCTAGCGGGGAGATGGCGAGAAGAGCGTTTGAGGTGCAAGTGATTGAAGCGCCGGTGTTAGAAGATTTGCTTTTAGGCGCAAACCTACAGGAGGGGCAAATAGTGAATATTTATTGCAATGTGAGGAGCGGAGATCTGCCGATACATTTTGAATGGTTAAAGGACGGGAAGAGGATTTCTAGTAATTTGAAGGTGAGTGTCCACATCAGCGATGGGCTTAACCACCAGTTCCCACTTCCCAAGCGAGAGAAAAAAACGGTCAAGTGCGAGTGGAACTCGCGCACGAAGGGTTCCGTACTACCGTACAATGGTAGGGATGGTGTGGAGTGAATATTTTGAATTTTACATAGCAAAATGTTGTTTACAAAGTAACTGGAGCGGCTACTTTCACACTCCTTGTAAGTAACCAGTGCATTCATAAGGTTGTATTGTAACGGCATAAATAGCTAAGGTCGAGCCACCGTTGTCAGAAGCTATGATCGTCTATTCTATCTACCCCAAAAGAGATGTCCCGATTCAGCTATAAAAATTGTAAGTTAACAATGATAAGTCTGAATTTCTCGTTCGTTGAGAAGTTCGATAGGCGTACAATAGTCGAACGGAAGATTGGTTCAGGAAGTTAGAGTTTCAAGTTAGACGGAGAAAGCATGTATGCCCGCAAGCCGGTATTTCGCATCAGTTAGCGGTGTTTTGCGCCAGATCGATCTTTGTTATATTTTGTGTGATGGTACCATTTGTTTTTTGTATATATGGGCGCATGGAACTTCTTTTCGTGTGGTCGACCACAATTTATAATATTTGTTTGGGATATCGTATAGATATCCGTCGTAGTGTTACGACGTGAGTACTCAATGATATTTCATGTGCTCGCTAGAAGCGGCTTGTGGTGGTTCCAATTATATAATTAGTTCACGGCAATAACGATCCAAATAGACCGGGTTTACACAATTGCGATTTGATTTTCCCAAATGGGTTTGAACTAGCGGTTTCCTCAAAAGGTCCGTAACGTTTTGAAACCTTCAACTCTGCGCAATTTGAGCTGGATGTTATCGAAACGTTTTCATTAACGCTTTTGGAGATCTAACCCACTCCACAGCGAGGTACATACTTCGGGAAATACTGATTTATGCATCTAGCTAACCTCAGCTCTTCCTCGACTGGGCCCAGCAAATAAATACTAGACACAGCCTACCCGTTAGAACTCCAGCGAAATTTACATTTAATTTAAAGATGCAACTTGAATCCAAACCAATCCAAGGCAAAGCAAAACAATCTACCCGTTCCTAAACAATGAACTTTAGACTGTAATTTGATCTCTTCGCGCGTCCCCGACAACACTCAAATGTCAAAATATCAACAGGATAGGTTATCTGAGTTGACAACGTTTATACTTTGTTCTGAATTTGTTATTTCCATCCGCGGAACCCCATCGATCAAACAGTCTCCCTATGCCCTGACAACCTAGGTTTAGCCGCAACTAAACTCCTGTCTAGCCTAGTCTAAAATCCTAGTGTTATACCACGTCCATCATCGACACCACTCGAAAATGGTTGAGTTTGATTTGAATGTGTTTGTATGTTTAACGACTGTGTGTGTGGGAATTTCAAAACTCGCTACACGAAGGAAATGAGGAGAGGATTACCCCGCGAATATCCTAAGAGCCAATCCAGGAACCCTATGGTGAAGGAAAAAGGAAATTAGGGTCCCTCCAAGCCCAGACTCAGACTCAGATCAATTACCTACAAGTTCTTATCTAACGACCCAAGGAAAGTTTTGGAATTTGGGGTAGGTTGATTTAAAGGATAGGAACCGAGGTGTATCTCGGCGCTTCAGACACTCACGAAAATCCACTGTAACACGCAATCACAAGGCTTCCAGTTCCAGACGCGTAAAACGGCAGACAGAACTGTATAGAATTCCCGAAAGACGTGTGTCACAGTAGTTTGACGCGGAGACTGAATGCCTCCGCCTCCCACGCTCTCGTATTTATAGACCCCACATGTCTGAAAAAAAATGGCGTCCTTTGCGGAACACACGCTGCCCAAGCGAAAGCTTCTTATCCTTAACTACACAGGGTCTAATTTCAATTAAACATGCCATGCAGGCCCGCCGTTCTACAATTTTGTGTATGCATATTTACTATGATCAACCGTCGGTTATCACTCAAGTCATTTGGTACTGCCGATACACAAAATTTGTTGATCGCTGGCCACAAAAGCGGTTGCGATTAATTTAAGCCTGCCCGACCGCTAGCGTCTTAGACAAAGATCACTAGAATGATATTCAAACCCGTGATGTCAAACTCACCACATCGTACCAAACAAACGCAATTGTATATTTGCAGTCAACACATTAGCTTTCTCCGTATCGTTCCATAAGAACCTTCCATTATTTAGTTGTTCATAATTTATTCAGCGCGCACCAAATTGGCTCTGATCCCTACACATTTCGCAGGAACGCGATAAAAAAACCTGACCTGACCTAGCTTCTCCGAATCAACCCCCTGGCCCCTTTGTCAACTTACTTCGAATCACTCAAATAACCCAAGCGTTAAAGGAACTGACACAGTTAACTCCGATTCTCACTGTAAACTGATTGCACTCGCTAAGCGATGTTTCATTACAGCCCCCTCCCAGACCTTGAGACACTGTTTATCTCAGTTAAACATGGCGCAAGGATCTCATTACCACAATGCTAACCCATGCTTTGTCCATATCTACTCTATATGCACGGACATCTCAAATCATGTACACAGACCGATGAATCTGTCAATTATGCATATAATATTTACACAACTCGATTGAGCTCTCTCCTGTCTTATCTTATTTATCTACCTAACTATACAACCTCGCACACCCGCAACTTATCCTAATTCGTATTACTATATATATATACATATTTTTTGTCCCATTTTTTTTTCCTTCCTTTCTAAACCATGCAAGATCCTTAAATCTACAAGGTAGTTACTCAAATTTACAGCCTAAAGCTTACTTATATAACTTTTATACACTATCTTATTTGTCTACGCCCTTATTCGTCCTCACATAATACCTGGCTATATTTATAGTGTTGTAGTTACCCAATATCTCATTTTAAAACGGATCTACTAAAGTATAACAGTTCGGATATACCACTGCCGAAATAACATAAGGTCCTTTATACAACAACGAAAATTTCCGCATGATTTTATGTTCTTTATTTGAACGCACCAAAGTCTTAATTTTCACATAATCACCTATACGATAGACTTCTAACTTACGCCGTTTGTCTGCCTGGCGCTTACGTCGTTCACTAGAAATTTTAGAGTTCTCTATCGCTACATTCCGCACCTCTTCCGTATCTCGCACACTATGACCTAATAACCATTCATCGCCTAATTCCTTGTCAATAGTTAACGGTTCCCGCCTACTAAACGCCAACTCATTAGGAGCAAAGCCGGTGCTTGTGTGTTCGATATTATTGTAGCAATTTTCAATGTCCGGTAACACGTCGACCCAACTTCGATTACTTCCGCCGCAATAAGTTCTAATTAGTCGACCTAGCTCGCGATTCACTCTTTCTACGCTATTATAATTTGGACAATACACCGACGTATGAGTGACCCGAATCCCTAGCTGTTTGAGACCAAATTCCCAAACTTTCGATATGAACTGTGGTCCTGAGTCTGTAATTACAGTTTCGATAGGTATTTCCCTATGAAATCTCTTTGTACAAGCGAGCACGCTCCTACCTGTCGCTTTCCGCATTGGATACAATTTTATTACCTTACTGTACACGTCTTGAATTATATATATATATTGATATCCGAATTTACCTACGGGCAATGGCCCATAGAGGTCCGAGAAAACTTTCTTACCCAACTTTTCCGCCAACACCGGTGTACAAGGTATTGTTAGTACTTGGTTTGACCTTTTGACATATGTCACAACTTCTTATCACCGTGCTAATCACCCTACTCATATGAAGAAAGTAATATCTGTCCTTCATCAGTGCTAATATCTTATATCTGCCGTAGTGACCTATTTATTCATGTATGTGTAATATTAGTTCCTGCTGTAATGAATCCGGAATTACTAGCAACCGTACGTCCCGCTTCGGCACATAAAAATATAACGTATCACCTACTAGCTTGTAATTATCAAACCCTCTCGTTTCCGTTTCTACCACCCTACGTCTGATACAACCGCTAATTCGATTTAACCGCTCATCTTCGCTTTGTAATCTCGCAATGTCCCGTAAACTCGAAATAACACTTGCGGTATTCGATGCCTGAAACCAGAATATTCCCGGCTGAACATTTATACTGTCATTCATACCTCCATGACCCGCTATTTGCCTGCTTAGCGTGTCGGCAATTTGATTGTCAATCCCACGCACATACACTATGTTGTAATCGAATTGCTTCAAAAACATAATCCACCTAGTTACGCGTGCCCCCAATAAAGTCCACGACTTAATGAACGTCAAACTTTTATGATCAGTTCTAATTATAACCCTTTCTCCTCGCAAATATATCTCAAATCGCTTCAAAGTGTATATGACTGCATACATTACCTGTTCGCTGACAGACCATCTAGTTTGAGCTCCCTTAAATGCCTGCGAACATAACCCTATAATTCGTTCCTGGCCCAAATCATCTAATTGATAAACATAGTCCCCAATTCCTATAGCGCTGGCGTCGCATTGAACATAATACGTCTTTCCCGCCAATGGCTGACTCAATATTATACTTTCTGAGAATTGTTTTTTTATCTCGTTAAAAGCACTTTGCACGTGCGCACTCCAAACGAACTTGACTCCAGACCGTAATAAATTGTATAATGGTTGCGTTAATGTTCCAAAATTGTTTATGAATTTCCGAAAGTAATTTATGAACCCCAAATACGCCCTCAATTGCCTGACAGTTCTGGGTGACGGATATAATTTAAGTGTTTCAATTTTGTCCGGGTCCATCTGCAAGCCTTGTGTAGACAAAATATGCCCCAATAAATTGACCCTTTTTTGTGCGAACACGCATTTTTTTAGTTTGCATGTGAAGCCCGCGTCTTTCAATTTACTCAGAACCGTGTCCACTTGAGACAAATGCTGATCGATGTCACCCTCAGTTAAAATCGCCAAATCGTCAACAAAATTTAAACAATATGACCTAACCTCTGGCCCTAAGATTAAGTCCATCGCCCTCGAAAATGAACCCACACTGGTTTTCAACCCCTAAGGTAAAACGTGGTAAACATAACTTCTGCCTTGATATACAAACCCCGTGTATCGTTTAGATTCGTCTGATAATGGTATAGAAAAGTATGCATCTTTGATATCCAGAATCGCTATATAATTTATCCGGTGCCCCGACTGCAATATCTCACTCATTAAAGGTGTAGTTTCATCTTCCCTAACCATTCCCGTGTTTAATTGTCGCGCATCGAGTAATATCCGAACCTCCCCTGACTTCTTTAGGGCACAAGTCAACGGACTGCTGAAATCCGTAGATTGCCTGCTAATAATACCTATCTGTTCCATTTCTTCCAATCGTTTTGTTACTTTATCGCGATATGCGAACGGTATGGGATAGATTCGTTTTACGAAAGGCGTTTCATCTCTCATTTTTATCTCATGTATATATTTATTTTTCCAACCCACCCTATCGCTAAACAACTCTGCATGTTTATTTAACACCGACAATAACTTTGTTTTGTGTTCAACAGGTATTGATGAATTATTCACATATTCCTCTATCATATTTCTACTGGTATCTTGGTTCTGCAATTCCATTGTACAACAACACGCTTCCTGATCGGGCCCCGTACCTAATGGTATTTCACACATCCGCCCGGCGCTTCGTATAATTAGCCTCTTATTTCCCTCACACATTAAACTGGCTCGCGTCTATTGTATAAAATCAAACCCTAAAATTAAATCTTTAGGCACCCTTGTTAATACTAGCATTGGAGTATCGATAACGCATTCACCTATTGTTAATGGTAACGTGACCAATTTATCAACCTTTTCCTTACTGACCCCAAACGCTCCTGTGATTCTCAAACTTGGGATCGGTATTTCCGTTGGTTTTCCCATTTGCCTGCATACTTCATCGTACACTCCCCGACTTATTACACTGATTTCACTCCCCGAATCAATCAAACTCCTTACAACAATATTTCCAATACACACATCTATCTCAGGCAATGTCAATATACTACATAGATCGCGCCCACACTCAGACAGAGATATTTACCGTGGCTTTGCAAAAGCAGACAAAATCAAACCAATTGTTGTCGAGTTTACGTCAATAATTACAAAATATACTCTTATGAGGGGACTGAGAAATTTCAATGACAAGAAATCAAATAATGACAAATTTAATACTAGTCACCTCGGTTATGATGGACCGGCTTCTCCAGTTTACATCTCGGAGTGTCTTACTCATAAGGCTAAACGGCTGCACTTCCTCGCTCGCGATTTTGCAAAGGTCCATGGCTATACTTTTTGCTGGATATCGTACGGCAAAATATACCTGAGGAAAGCAGTGGGCCTTCCTTTCATTCGTGTTGACGATGAAAAGGTCCTGAAAAATCTGAAGGAGAACTCTACTCTGTCAAAGTGACTAGTTTTAATATGTGATAAGCATCTAATTGTAACAAACTTTTTGTCACCACTTTCACGCTCTCTCATACACAATTACACTAACACTCTTTCATACCACACTATACAACGAACTTATGTCAGACCTTACATGAACCTCATCAGATCGAATAACTATTTACACATTTATATACAAATTATTACCTGCCCTCCTAAGTTACCATATTCGCCCCTCCCAATTGCCATCCTGTTTTGCTCTACTTGTCCACTCTACGAGAACTATCACTGTGCCCTTTGTTTTGCCTACTCGCACGGAGCTTGATAATATTGTTACAGAAGAGCTAGATGACATTGCTGTATCTGAGTCAAGGAACTGTGAGGTAGAGCACTGTAAACAATATTTGCCAAACCCAACTACCTGCCTCACTTTGCTCACTCAGAACATTCGCAGCATCACGTGTAACATGAATGAATTTTTGATACTACAAAAGAGACTAAATGTGGAACTAGATGTTATAATTATAACTGAATGTCGTCTATCCCGTACAACTGTTATCCCCCAACTCCCGAATTTTTTACATTATGCAACGGTGAACAACCACCTTCAAAATGACGGCGTTGTCGTTTACATAAATAATAGTCTAAAAGTGTCAGTAGAGGAACCACCATGCATGGGTGCAAACTGCTTGCTAATAAAAATTGGAATGGAAACAGCTATTGTTGCCATATATCGCTCCCCATCCGAAAACAACGTAGAACCATTTCTTGAATCATTAAATACCATCTTGGGGACATTAAAACCTTATAGTAACATTTCAATTATAGGAGACATAAACATCAACATTAAACCTGATATTACAAATTCTAGAGCCTATGAATATCTGAATCTATGCGCTTATCATGGTCTTCTTCCGGCTCATACATTACCGACCAGATTAGACAGATCATGTCTTGATCACGTAATCTTAAAAACTAAAAAGCCTGCTATTACTCTTGTTGCCAACTCTAGTCTTACCGATCACAACCTTGTACTAGTCTCTATCGGTCACAAACACCAGAGAGTTCTTAGTCAAACAACAACTACCAGGATCAATCATGAAGGTTTAAGTATTGCCATGACGAATATTGATTTGCAGCCAGTCTATAATTCATCTGACCCAAACACTGCTTTAGAATATCTCATATCTTCAGTCCATCATGCTATCAATGCTAACTCCTCCATTAAAAGTCTCCCGCGTCGTTTCAAGGTTATTAAACCATGGATCACTCCCGGTCTAATTAAATGCATGCGAAATAGAGACAGACTGCATAAAAAGACAACTGCAGCCCCGGACAACCTCATCCTTCATACGACTTACAAAAGAGATCGAAATTTTTGCAACAATCTCCTCAAAAAACTCAAAAGAAACCATGAAAAGAATGAACTCTCAAAGGCTGGCAACAACTCTAAGGAGTTATGGAAAACAATAAAAGCTATCACAAACACCACCAAGACAAAAAGCTCTGCGACTGAGTTATTAGGTTCAGCGGGAAATTCTAATAATACTAATAATGTGAACCATTTCTTTGCAAATGTGGGTAAGAATCTTGCTGAAAGAATAAACACACCGTTGGGTCCCAGACAAACTGACAGCAAACCTCCACTACCACCAAGCAGATCTATAACTTCATTTGCCTTACTGGAGACCGATAAGGATGAAGTTGAGAGACTTATAGTTAGTCTGAGGAGCGTGTGCGCTGTTGGTTAGGACAACATCTCGAACCGTATTCTTAGGCTCTTCAAAGATTTCTTTGTTCCACCCCTTACTTATATTTTCAACATGTGTCTTGCTGATGGAGTTTTCCCTAACCCCCTCAAGCGATCTATGGTGATCCCTATTCACAAGGCTGGCAACAGAGACCGTGTCAATAACTATAGGCCCATCTCTATCTTGCCTTCAATCTCTAAGTTACTGGAACGAATTGTTAACCGTCAACTAATAAAATACCTAGAATCATACAACCTTTTATCTGATTGCCAATTCGGATTCCGAAATAAAATCTTGACAAGTGACGCAGTCCATGAACTCACTGACTACGTGGTGAAAAATCTTGATGCCGGGCGAAAGGTTTTAGGTATTTTTCTTGATTTACCAAAGCGTTTGACACGGTCTCTGTCCCCCTCCTATTGGACAAACTCGATAGGTTGGGTATACGGGGGGTGCAGTTGAGGTTTTTTGAGGAGTATCTCACTGGTCGCTCTCAATTTGTAAAAATCGGTGAGCACTGCAGCGATGACTTACCAATCACGTACGGCGTTCCTCAGGGCAGCATATTGGGGCCTACACTCTTTCTCATTTACATAAATGATCTGTGTGACCTGAATCCTGATAATGGCAAAGTAATAACCTATGCAGATGATACCGCCCTGATATTCTCGACAAACACCTGGCAAGAGACATACGGAGTTGCCCAGAGAGGTTTCAACAATGCCACCAAATGGCTTCAAAATAACCTGCTGACTTTAAACCCTGATAAAACAGTTTACGTTACCTTTTCAATCAGAAACACAAAGTTTACCGATGAAGGTGCAATATTTTCGCACAACTGCATAGATCCAAATAGTGGAACATGCTCCTGT
Source organism: Argyresthia goedartella (assembly GCA_949825045.1). Lineage (NCBI taxonomy): Eukaryota > Metazoa > Arthropoda > Insecta > Lepidoptera > Argyresthiidae > Argyresthia > Argyresthia goedartella. The sequence goes on from OX463833.1 coordinate 2,687,929, forward strand.
CCAGCCCTGCACAAAAGTACAACCATTAAATACCTTGGTGTCCTCATCGATAATAATCTCACCTTTCGACCTCATATTCACCTGGTCACTGGCAGAATCCGCAAACTAATCTATGTTTTCAAAATGCTTCGCCATGTTGCTGATGCCGGATTGATAAAACGAGTTTATATGGCACTCTGTCAATCCGTGCTCACCTACTGCATCACCTCGTGGGGAGGTGCACCGAAAACATCTATCTTGCCTCTCGAACTTGCTCAAAGAGCTGTTCTCAAGGTCTCTACTTTCCGTCCCCTCCTCTTCCCTACCTGTTTCCTTTATAATTCCTGCAACTTCCTAACGGTGAGGCAACTATTTGTGTATCACATTATATTAAAACAACACTCATCTTTAATATATAGCCCTTCTTTACTGACCAGATGGCGTAAATATAGGGTTTGTTTAGACAATATATTGTTTCGAACCTCTTTTGCTCATAAATTTCCCTGCTTCCTTGGTCCCTTCCTATACAATAGAATAAATAGAACAGCTGAAATTTATACTCTCTCAACATTTGATTTAAAAAAAATGGTATATAAAATATTACACTCACTCGACTATGACAAAACTGAGGAATTACTCAAAATTACTAGCTAACCAAATAATATTTCTAAGTACTTACAAAAATATTTACTATTTTAATAATTATAAAAATGTCTGACATATGTGTTAATCTCACACACCCTCTCACACACACTCATTCACAATCACTCCACACACAGAGAGGATCACAAACAAACTCACTAACCCACTCTCTTATTTTTTCATGTTAATTGTATAAGTATAAATACCAATTTAGGTACAACATGTTCTTAATTTTAAATGTTACTAATTTTGTTGTTGGTTTCTTTCTGTGTACCATAAACTAGCTTTACATATTTTAAGGGAAGAGCGCTGTAGCCTGAAATACAGGTTTAGACCTAGCTCAGGCTCAGATGTTCACATTATCTTTGTATCAATCTATTTAGCTAAGTACTGTAACTGTAACTTTTGATGTCCAAGTTTTTTGATGAATAAATATTTTTATTATTATTTTTATTACTCAGTCGAATCGTCGTCTCTGAATATCGTATGTAAACGCCTGTCATTGCGGTCTCTACAATCCAATCTCGATTTTTCCTCTAAACACACGGCATATCCATGCGCTTTATGCGCTAGTAATTGAATAAATTCATTCACACCCACGTTCGAATCCAAATTACACAAATCATACAGTCTATGCTTTCTTTCAATTCGATCGGCTGTCCATCCGAAGCGTAATAAATATCTGAGCGCGAACGACCCGCGCGAGACCACTAGTTTTTTGAATTCTGATTCATCGCATTATTCCTGTCACTTGAACCTTGCCCTGCCTCTGTATTACCTGAACTATCATTGCCCCTTTGAAACTCTATTGCCTTGAAACTAGCCTGAGGCTGCCTACCTCTACCGCGAAAATGACCGCGAGCGCGCGTCCCAAATTCGTTTCGTGCCTTTGTTCCCGCGTTATAATTATTCCTACGACTCACCGTGTTATATCGCATCGTATTTACTCGCAAAGCACGATATTGCCCTCGCATGAAGCTATTCCGACTCACATTGTTCGTATTCATTGTCTCCGACCTATGCAACGCATTTAATCCCCCATCGATATTCCGTTCTAATTGCCGAAGGAACTCGACCGCGTCTCGCATCGTCATTGGTTCCTTTCTAGCAAAAAACGCTACCTGAATATCGCGCGGCAACTGTCTGAAAATCGTGTTGATCTTCTCCGTATCAGTAAACGGTATCGTTAGCTCATATATGCTATTCAATTAAGAGGCAAAGAATTCGTCCATACTTTGACCTTTCTTAGGATCGAACTTCGCGGTTAGGAATCTTTGTTTAATTAATTCCTGTTCATTATCTCCCCAGAATACACCTCTCTGAAATCTATTTCAAAATCCGAATAAGTTCGCCATGAGTCTCTGTATATGCTCATTCGAACTTTTGCAATTCTTACCAAGCTAACCGTTGCCCATATCAAAGCCCTCGAACTATCTCCCGAGACCTTAATATATCTTTAAATCTCTTAAGAAAATCATCGGATTTTCCGAACTCCGCCCATCGAATGTCGGCAACTTCTGTGTCATTTTCACTATGCATGATTGACGTTTTTCTACCGATTGTCCAAACGTCTCTAGTTCCTGTCTGTCCGTCTGTCTGTCCGAAGTCCTACTAGCATTGCTCGCAATTGAACCCCGCTCCAAACTGTCTAATCTATTCAAATATTTCAGATAACAATTGAGTCACCTGTCCTGACGCCATTTCATTATTTAAAACACTTGTCTGCGAAAGTGAGTCGTCCTGTACACCCCGACTAACATTTTTTTTTTGCCCGGCCCATTATTCCTCAATACTAAACCGTCGGCTTTGTTCGATGAATTGTGAAAACAGTGCCCCTTTTTTGTTGTTGCTTATTTCTTACTAACAAAACTGAACTGTTTAAAATCGTTTCTACGTTGTGTTATTTTTAAAAGTAACGCGTTAGACCTTGATTCTTTTAGAATATATAGGTATCAGAATATCTAGGATATCCTTCGGTCTCGGCACCAGAAAATCTGTAACGGCATAAATAGCTAAGTTCGAGCCACCGTTGTCAGAAGCTATGATCGTCTATTCTATCTACCCCAAAAGAGATGTCCCGATTCAGCTATAAAAATTGTAAGTTAAGAATGATAAGTCTGAATTTCTCGTTCGTTGAGAAGTTCGTTAGGTGTACAATAGTCGAACGGAAGATTGGTTCAGGAAGTTAGAGTTTCAAGTTAGACGGAGAAAGCATGTATGCCCGCAAGCCGGTATTTCGCATCAGTTAGCGGTGTTTTGCGCCAGATCGATCTTTGTTATATTTTGTGTGATGGTACCATTTGTTTTTTGTATATATGGGCGCTTGAAACTTCTTTTCGTGTGGTCGACCACAATTTATAATATTTGTTTGGGATATCGTATAGATATCCGTCGTAGTGTTACGACGTGAGTAATCAATGATATTTCATGTGCTCGCTAGTAGCGGATTGTGGTGGTTCCAATTATATAATTAGTTCACGGCAATAACGATCCAAATAGTCCGGGTTTACACAATTGCAATTTGATTTACCGAAATGGGTTTGAACTAGCGGTTTCCTCAAAAGGTCCGTAACGTTTTGAAACCTTCGCAGAGTTCTGCGCAATTTGAGCTGGATGTTATCGAAACGTTTTCATTAGCGCTTTTGGAGATCTAACCCACTGCACAGCGAGGTACATACTTCGGGAAATACCGATTTATGCATCTAGCTAACCTCAGCACTTCCTCCACTGGGCCCAGCAAATAAATACTAGACACAGCCTACCCGTTAGACCTCCAGCGAAATTTACATTTAATTTAAAGATGCAACTTGAATCCAAACCGATCCAAGGCAAAGCAAAACAATCTACCCGTTCCTAAACAATGAACTTTAGACTGTAATTTGATCTCTTCGCGCGTCCCTGGCAACACTCAAATGTCAAAATATCAACAGGATATTATCTGAGTTGACAACGTTTATACTTTGTTCTGAATTTGTTATTTCCATCCGCGGAACCCCATCGATCAAACAGTCTCCCTATGCCCTGACAACCTAGGTCTAGCCGCAACTAAACTCCTGTCTAGCCTAGTCTAAAATCCTAGTGTTATACCACGTCCATCATCGACACCACTCGAAAATGGTTGAGTTTGATTTGAATGTGTTTGTATGTTTAACGACTGTGTGTGTGGGAATTTCAAAACTCGCTACACGAAGGAAATGAGGAGAGGATTAGCCCGCGAATATCCTAAGAGCCAATCCAGGAACCTTATGGTGAAGGAAAAAGGAAATTAGGGTCGCTCCAAGCCCAGACTCAGACTCAGATCAATTACCTACAAGTTCTTATCTAACGACCCAAGAATAGTTTTGAAATTTGGGGTAGGTTGATTTAAAGGATAGGAACCGAGGTATATCTCGGCGCTTCAGACACTCACGAAAATCCACTGTGACACGCAATCACAAGTCTTTCAGTTCCAGACGCGTAAAACGGCAAACAGAACTGTATAGAATTCCCGAAAGACGTGTGTCACAGTAGTTTGACGCGGAGACTGAATGCCTCCCCCTCCCACACTCTCGTATTTATAGACCCCACATGTCTGAAAAAAATGGCGTCCTGGAACACACGCTGCCCAAGTGAAAGCTTCTTATCCCTAACTACACAGGGTCTAATTTCAATCAAACACGCCATGCAGGCCCGCCGTTCTACAATTTTGTGTATGCATATTTACTATGATCAACCGTCGGTTATCACTCAAGTCATTTGGTATTGCCGATACACAAAATTTGTTGATCGCTGGCCACAAAAGCGGTTGCGATTAATTTAAGTCTGCCCGACCACTAGCGTCTTAGACAAAGATCACTAGAATGATATTCAAACCCGTGATGTCAAACTCACCACATCGTACCAAACAAACGCAATTGTATATTTGCAGTCAACACATTAGCTTTCTCCGTATCGTTCCATAAGAACCTTCCATTATTTAGTTGTTCATAATTTATTCAGCGCGCACCAAATCGGCTCTGATCCCTACACATTTCGCAGGAATGCGACAAAAAAAACCTGACCTGACCTAGCTTCTCCGAACCAACCACGTGCTATGGCCCCTTTGTCAACTTACTTCGAATCACTCAAATAACCCAAGCGTTAAAGGAACTGACACAGCTAATTCCGATTCTCACTGTACACTGATTGCACTCGCTAAGCGATGTTCCATTACAGTATGTGGTATTGAAAGAATTGTTATATGGGAGTCCCCTTAAATATTTATTTTATTCTGTTTTTTAGTATTTGATATTATAGCGGCAAGAGAAATATGTGAAAATTTCAACTGTCTTACTATCACGGTTCACGAGAAAAAGCCACTGCCTGGTGGCAGAGGGATGGGCGGACGGACGAACAGCGGAGGCTTAGTAATAGGGTCCCGTTTGGCACCCTTTGGGTACGGAGTCCTAAAAAAGAGGTCTTGGATGTTTATAGGACGTCGCTGTATCTAGATCCCACGACACAGTGTATACTAGTGTGGGGCCAGAAGCAATTATGTGCCTTTATGTTAATAATTAAATGTGTTCCACAAAAAGGAGTCTTGAACTGGCTAAGAGTTATGTGCATCTTCAATCTCTCATTTTCCATTCAGCGCTGACAACCACCAATGAGATAAGCGTGATACGATGGAACACATCGTGAGGAAACCTTCATATATCCTAAGGTGCGGCGGGGTATCGGTAAATTTAGCATTCTGACTAAACATAAACATTTACATGCGGATTCACATATTGCTTCTGGCCCTACACTAGGATACCCTATGTCGTGGGAACCAGAACGTGGGCACAACTGTGCTCTGCCACCCCGCACTGAAATGGCTGAAATGGCGTGACTTTTTGTTTTGATTAACAATTTTTCGGTTACATTTCAGGTGGTAGAGCGTAACTCAGAGTTGTTCAGTGCTCTAGTAATAAAGAAGGTGTCATTGGAACATTGTGGTACCTACACGTGTGTTGCATCTAACCATGTTGCCAAGGTGAACAGATCTACGGAACTATATATCAAAGGTGAGCGGAAAGATATACAGGAATATTTAATTAGCTGACAAAAGGGAATAATGATACATTGGTCTGATCAGCTGATTATCAGCTGATTTTTTTACGGACGTGGAAACAGTTAGACTAGTTTACTTCAGCTACTTCCATAGCATTATGTCTTACGGCATACTGCTGTGGGGGAGCGCTGCAGACATTAACATAATATTTGTGCTGCAAAAGAGAGCTGTTCGTGCAATCTACAATGTGGGTCCCAGAGAGTCACTGCGGTGTAAATTTAAGGAAATTAACATTATGACCGTGGCGTGTCAGTATATTTATGAAAACCTAATGTACGTCCACAAAAATATTGATAAATTTCCTAAGAATAGCGACAGGTACAATGTCAACACTAGAAATAGGAATAAACTAGCTATACCTACTACTAGGCTCCATAAGGTTAATGATTCTTTTAAAGGACAATGTATTCGCTTTTACAACAAAATCCCAACTGAGTTACAAGAATTGTCTTTAAGGAAATTTTAAAATGTTGTTAAAAATCACTTAATATAAGATTATGTAGAAGAGAAGAAAGCTTGGGAAGGTGTTTGCTCCAATTCTGGAAGAAATAACGTATAAAGCTAGAGGTTTCTAGTCGCCTCTTTGCCTTCAGCATGTAAAACATTGAGGTGACGGAATTCAAATTGAGTTCTATATTTCCCTTTACCTTATATATGTGTTAGTTTAAGATTTGACATTATCCAAGTGTAACCTATGTGTTTCTTATGGAAATAAACTCATTTTAAATTTAGAATTTTGAATTGCGAGATTTTAAGGAAGATCCAAAATTTTTACTCGTTTTCCCTAGCGCAATTTTCCCCAAAATGTTGTCAGCTAGTTTACTGTCGCCTTGCATATTATGGGTTGTATTTTACGCGGTCATAGTCATAAATGGTCCACGGCCCGTCTCTTTTCCGGCAGTTTGCGCAGGGTTGTGCCTTATTGAGTTACGAATGAATTTTAAAATCTCTGTATGGTTTTCAGTTGCACCAAAATGGCAGGCCGAGCCTGTAAACTCCTCACTACTACTAGGGAGACGAGGAGCTGTCAGCTGCAGTGCCAGCGGCTACCCGCAGCCACAGGTGCATTGGATGAAGAAAGACGGTACGAGTGTTTTGATGCCCAATGGCAGTGACTTCTTGGTAAAAATTGGAAAAAAGAACCTGGAAACGACCAATCAAGAGCTGTAGCGTTAAAGAAAACATCGTGAGAAAATATAGTTATAATATGGCAGTTATAATTGTCTGTAACTTTATACTATCTATGCAATAAAGAATAAAGAATGGCAATGACCACTCATGGTCACTTCGATCGGTTTCCGTTTCCGGTGAAGACACAGATATCCCAGAAAAAAATCCTCCGATTTTTCTCCTTTTCGTTAACTATCTGGACTCAGCTCATTAGCCTTTATCAGATGATTTGTCTTGTATGGCATGTAGAGGCCTTCATCCAGCGATGCAGCCTCATTCAATGTATTATGCGAATATCAGTTTGTTTGCTCTCCTCAGCCGTACAACTTCGCCCTCAGTGTTCAGCAGATCTTGACCTAGTGGGTTTGTATGATGTTCAAAACGACATTTGTATTTTGCATTCTGTTTTCGATTTTTTCCTTTACGGTACACATCTCCAGATATTCATGGATTTCACTCTTCCTTGTGAACCAGGGTGCAGATGAGATGATGCGAAGTACATTGTTTTGAAATCGTTGGAGAATCTCAATGTTCGAGTTGCTGGCAGAACCCAATATATAACGCATTGTATTTTTCATTATATTGTATTCTCTATTTAATCTCTACCGTTTTTGAGTTTTCTACTTAAAACTTTCCACCATATGCCACATTTTAATCCCTCGACGATATATCGTGCATTATCATTATATTAAAAATTCCTTTAGACACCCTAAAATGTTAGGTACTTAAGTCATTATTGTTGCAAAAATCACAGAAAAGTTGCTCATGAGGAGCGGTTAGCGCGAGAGGCGACTGCGAGCCAAGCGAGCGGCATCATAACTGAATTCCGTCGGGCGGGTTGGCCCGTCGAATGTACCTAAACTATTGAGTGAGACCCCCCTGGTACTACGTACAGAAAGATTACTCGTCAAATGCACCTAAATAAATAGCTACTCTCGCTGCGCGACAATAAAGCGCAATCTAGCTCGCACTTGCGCTACATACAATAATCGCTAAACACATACAGAATCGGTTGCCCCGCACATGCAGGCTATATTGCGCCGCATAACTATGCCTGAGAGCTTCTTTTACTCTGACATCGCAAGGTCGTCCTGTAAACTCCTGTCTCGCTTGATCACGGTAGGGTTACCCAAGTGCGATTTGTGTTCGTGAATTTTAGTCCACTCTGTGTAAGAGAGGTGTTATTAGTTGAGATGTTTGCAATAAGACAACCGTGTTGTAGCGTAGTTACTTTATTACTGAGGCGCGATGCATACAGCACACTCCTCTTCTTCTAATTTGTGAACCTGATAACAATAAACAATCACACTTTATAATTTATATGTTTAGTTCTAGGTCTTAAACTATAATCATGGCTAGGTTGCTGCGCTGAGTCAGTACCAGTGGATGTTGAAGGATTTGCTGAATTATTTGTTAGAACAGAACTTGATTCAATTGGTAACTCATTAACTACCGACGAAAATTCATGTTCATCAAAATCTAGGACCGTGGAATGACTACCTGAATACTTCAATATTTGGTCAATATGACGTTTACATGTGATACCAAATTCTGTTAAAGTTACTAAAAATAATCGCATGCCTATTTTCTTTTCAATTTTTCTTAACGTCCATATTGGTTTCCTGTTGATGAAATGTCTAGCCAAGACAATATCACCTGCTTTAAATTGTCTACTTGTAACTGAACATGTACTATTATTATGCTGATTCCTTTTTAATGGTGAAATTGTGTCCAGTCGCGAACGAAGGTTCCTCCCGAGGAACAATTCAGCCGGCGGAACGCCTGTGGTGCAATGATTTGTCGTACGGTATTCGAAAATACATGACAATAATTTTTCATTCAATGTTTCGATACTCAAATTTTCATCTTTAAGGGCACATTTGATCATTTTTTTGCAAGTCCGTACGGAATTTTTGGCTTGTCCATTACTTGCCGGATGGTATATTGGCGAAGTAACATGTTCAATTCCATTAACTTCACAATATTTTTGAAATTCCTTTGAATTTATTTTTACATCATTGTCGGAAACCAAGGTTGATGGCAGCCCATGCCTCGAAAACAGATATTTCAACTTAGATATTAACGCCGCTGTATTCGTTCCGCCACACATATGTACACATTCTAACCATTTGCTAAAGGCATCTATGACAACCAGAAATACCCTTTGCCCTATCGACATATAGTCAATATGTATACGTTGCCACGGACCTAACGGCACTGGCCAAGGCGCAGGCGGCGCGCGGGGTGGGGCGGCGCGCTGTGACGTACATGCTTCACAGCCGCTTATCATTCGCTCGATCTCCTTATCAATGCCGGGCCACCACACTTTACTGCGCGCTTAACTTTTCGTTTTGACTATACCGAAATGACTTTTATGTAGCTCGGTCAATATATTTTTTCTTAGAACTAATGGTATAACTACACGATGACCCCGCAATATACATCCTTCACTAGCTTCTAACTCATTTTTACAATGAAAATATGGTAAAATTGATTTACATTTGATCTTTTTAGGCCAGCCTTTTCGAATATATTTTGTTACTGTATCTAGTGTTTTATCGCTCAATGTTGCTTGCTGTATCTGCTTAAACATGACAGGTAAGGTTTTCTCATCAAAATAATTTAATATGTTTACATGCTTTTCCTCCAGTTCATCTCTTTGATTGTTAATACTGGAACTAATTGGTGACCGAGAAAAATAGTCTGCTACAAGATTCTTTTCACCTGATAAATATTCGATCTTGTAATTATATGCTGATAAAAACAGAGCATATCTTTGTAACCTTGAGGCTGCCATGACATTAATACCACGCTTTTTTTCAAATATTGCTAACAATGGCCTATGATCTGTCTTAAGCACAAATGGTTCCTGTCTGCCGTATAAATACTGATGGAACTTTTTTATGCCAAATACTATCGCTGTAGCTTCCTTAACAATTTGACTATAATTTTTTTCACTATTTGTTAGCGACCTAGATGCGTACGCAAGAGGACAATCCTGCCCATTTTCCACCTGTGATAAGACTGCACCCAGTCCATATGGAGATGCATCAACTGATAGGATCAGCTCAGCTTTAGGATCAAAGTGAGCCAATACCCTATCGGAGATCAACTCCCTTCGAATTGTCTCCCATGACTGCTCTTGTTCTGCACCGACGCATTTGGAATAAAGGCGCGATAATAATTCACCATACCAAGGAATATTTTTAGTTCAGTTACAGTTTGTGGTCTGGGTACCTCTTTAATAGCCTTTATTTTATTAGGACATGTATGCAGCCCGTCCTTATCAATCACATAACCTAAATATGTCACACTTGTTTGGAAAAATTCACATTTCTTTTTTTGTAGACGCAGACCAGCGTCTTGTAGTCTGGATAACACTAATTCTAATCGTTCTAAATGCGTTTTCATATCCGGGCCTGTGACGCAGATGTCATCAATAAAACAGCTTACCCCTGATGGAATATCTCTAAATAATGACTCCATAGTTCGCTGAAATACAGCCGGGGCATTTGCTAACCCGTACACCAATCTTGTAAATTTAAAAAGTCCTTTAGTTGTACTAATCGTTGTTAACTCCTGGGAAGGTTCAGTTAAACAGCACTGTGTATACGCCATGCTTAAATCAAGCTTTGTATAAAGCTCACCTCCCCCAAGTTTTGCAAATACTTCCCCTATACGCGGAAGGGGGTATTGATCAATTTCTAAGTCATTATTCAATGTCACTGAGTAATCACCGCAAACTCTAATTTCTCCATTTGCCTTCAAAACCGGTACTATAGGTGTCCCGTATTCTGATGAATTCACCGGTAACAATATGCCTAATTCTACTAACCTATCTAACTCACTATTAACCTTGTCTTTTAGGGCAAAAGGTACCGGTCTCGGTTTGTAAAATTTAGGAACTGACCCGGGTTTTAGATTTAAATCATTCTCAAATTTATTAAAACGACCTAAACCTTCTTTCCATACGTTGGCGTAACGATCCAATACTACTTGTATATCACTATCCCGTACATGGTTTAACTGAATAAAACCTATTTTAAACATGGCCATAAAATCACGTCCTAACAAAGGCGGACCGCCGTTTCTAATGACATACAATTTCACGTTATGTTGTTTATTCATATACTGGATCTGAGCCTCGAAATACCCAATGGGTACAATTTTGTGACCATTGTAAAAACACGTTTTTATCTCACACTCTGATAATGGTACATTTGCAAAAGATTGTAAATACAAATCGTGTGAAATTACACTAGAACCTGAGCCCGAATCAATTTCCATCGTTAACTTTGTTTTATCTATAACATCCACCGTATAAGGCTTAACATGCCTTAAATTGAACATGTGGCATTCCTCACATTCGTTTTCGTGCTCGGAAACCTCGGAATCCACTTCCATGTTATGTAATCGGGAGCCACGCGATTTCTAAAAACACACTTTTTTAAGATGCCCCTTTACACCACAAACCTCACACTTATAACCTTTATACCGGCACTTTGCTGCTTCGTGGTTTTTTTAACCCACACACTGAGCACCTCGTTACGTCATCGTAATGTCGCTGCGCACTGCAGCCGGCCCCAGCACCAGCTATACCTCGAGCTGGCGCGCGTTGGCTGCTGACCTTGAACACCGGCTCCTCCTTGATGGTGGTCGTAGAACTCGTAGACGTGGTGCTGATTGTCCGGGCCGCTCGTGCACACGCCACCTGCCGCGCTACTTCAATCGCTTTCGCCAACGTCAGCGTCACGGTATCTTGCTCAAAAAGCCGGTTTCGTTCTGGGCCTGCCTTGTACCCTAAAACGAAACGATCACACAGCAGCTGCTCCAAGGCCGCGCCGAACCCGCAGTGTACCGCAAGTCCTCTTAATCGCGCTGCCCATTCTTCGGCCCTTTCCCCCTCTGATTTCGACGCCTCGTAGAAATGCGCTCTATCGGCATACGTCGATCTCTTCGGTATAAAATGCCCGTTGAGTAATTGTACTAATTGATCATAAGTCTGACCTTCCACTTTACTAGGATGGACTAAATCCCGCGCAAGGCGGTATGACTCATCAGACAAATGCGTCAACAACACGGCACTTCGGTCTTCTGCTGGTATTTTGTTTAGTTTTATGAACTGGCTCAAACGTCCGAAAAATATTTGCCATTCTTAATTTTTATAATTTGAGCCATTTTCGTTTGCACGCGAGGTTATAATCCCAACTCGTCGACACTGAGATGTTTGCAATAAGACAACCGTGTTGTAGCGTAGTTACTTTATTACTGAGGCGCGATGCATACAGCACATTAGTACTTACTCAGGCTATTGGCAAATTCTGAGGCTAGGTACCTACCTACCTCATTACTTACGTAATTGTAATTTGTTTTATACTGGGTCTAAAGTGTTAACTTTTAGGTAAACAAAAATGTATTCAATTAAAAAGGAATCGGATTTTTATTTGTGAACAATTCCTTTAGACACCATAAAATGTTAGGAACTTAAGTCATTGTTGTTGCAAAAATCACAGAAAAGTTGCTTATGAGGAGCGGCTAGCGCGCGACGCCACTTCCAGCCAAGCGAGCGGCACCATAACTGAATTACCGCCCGTCAGGTTGGCCGTTCGAACGTACCTAAACTGTGCAGTGAGACCCCCCAGCGGAAAGTGAGACAGATATGGAGAGGACCCGGGTGGAGTCGGTAGGATGAGGCGCTCGGCTCGTCCTCGATCCTCGTCGCACCGACGAACGTCCGATTCCGCCGGACCGGTGACGTGAAGTTACTCTTTCTCTCGTTCCTCGATCCTCTTCGTGGATCCGACTCCGCCGGACTTCGGAGAGTGTTAATTTAGAAAGTCGAACCGGAATGATGTCGATCCAAGTTCGGATACGTCTCCTGAAACTATTACGGTCCGGAACTACTCATCTTTAGTACAGGCAGCAATATCAAAGAAAATGAGGGTATTTTCACAAAATTCCGAGTTTGATGATGACCTAGCGTCTTTCTTTTCACTCTGATAACGATTCCAAACCAATGCGGCACTGCGAGATAGCAATACCACATAATCACTGGAAGTCACTTTCCTCTTTGGAATGCATTGTCACTGGTATAGTCCCGTATTTCACCAACAATTTATTTATTTAGAGCTGTGATGGGCAAACCATCCATGTTTTGTTAAAGAAAAATAAGTTTTACGGGGGAAGCCGTACAGTTGTAAAATTATTTATTCTTCAAATTCTTGCCAAGGCCTTTGCTCAGCATCAGGACACTTAATACAACAGCTAAAATCGTATATTCTTTTACCGAAATACCCTTGCATCTATTCCAGGGATCCTTGGCACCTGGCAGCCGATTCTCGAACTAGCTGGCGGAGGTATCCTAAGCCTGCCCAACGGAACCCTCATCATCGAGGAAGTGTCCCTCTCTGACGAGGGTCTGTACTCCTGCAACGTGGAGAATGGAGTGGGACAACCGCTAAGCAAGACTGTTTGGATGAGTGTTAACAGTAAGTTAAGTTAAGTTAGGTACCTATAATATGATTGATTTGCATGGTAGATAAGTTTTGCCATAATTTGTAAGCCACAAGCCCTGGTAAACTTCAATAGTACTGCGAGAGGCACAACAAAGCCAAAACAAACGCACTGTTTATAGCTAAGCAAACCTTGACGAGCATGTCAATCAAGAATTATAGAAGAAGAGCCTATATATACCTATAGAGGTATTATGGCTGAGTTGGCAATTGGAACAATAATCATGAAAAGAAATCGTTGCAGCAAAATAAAATCACCAATCGAAAATGAAGTTTTCTCAGTTACATACATCAGCCCAAATCCCTCCAAACACCTCTGTGTCTGTATCCAAAATAATTTAAATATCTCGAAACGCTTCTTAAGTATTGAAGTATTATTTATTGCAATAAATTACATGTTACACAAGGTGTTATAAAAAATAAATTTGGTACCAATGTAATTTTACCCTATTGGCTGTAGCAAATTTGCAGTACAAAGTAGGTTAAGGTGTTATGTATAATTTTACCCTATTGGCTCTAGCAAATTTGCAGTACAAAGTAGGTTAAGGTGTTATATATAATTTAAGCCTATTGGCTGTAGCAAATTTGCAGTACTAAGTAGGTTAAGGTGTTATGTATAATTTTACCCTATTGGCTGTAGCAAATTTGTAGTACAAAGTAGGTTAAGGTGTTATGTATAATTTTACCCATTTGGGTGTAGCAAATTTGCAGTACAAATTAGGTTAAGGTTTTATGTATAATTTTACCCTATTGGGTGTAGCAAATTTGCAGTACAAATTGGGTTAAGGTTTTATGTATAATTTCCAGAGCCAGTACACTTCGACTCTCCAGCTCACAACGTGACCACGCGGCTGGGCCATGCAGTCGTGTTGGAGTGTCATCCACTAGGAGACGACCCAATTAGAGTAGTGTGGACCCATGATGGAAGGACTGTCGACTTTCGAATGCAAAGGTTAATTTTAACATAAAAATTAAAGTAAATAATATTTTTTTCCCCACAAAAGATTCTTCAATACTCTCATACTCTTATACTCAGTACAGTTGTCTGCCCGATTGCTATCTCAATCTGTTGTGAATAGGTGACGTCTATCAATTACAGGGCTTGATTGCCCTGTTCCGAGCCTACAAGATAACGATAACGCTTTGTTTAGTGACGATTCAAATAACTTATCATGCTATAAAATATGAGCATAATACTGGCACGCCAGGTAATTAATCTTCATAGAAAAATGCGCGCACGGTCGCACACAAACACACACACACACATCATTAGATAAATGCTTTTCAACCATGGTTCTTTACTGTGTGGTGAGGCTATTTTGCCGTTCACTACGGGAAAAATTCTGAAGACTCTCAAAAATTTGTTAAAACCGAAATAAGTATATACCATGGCATTACCATAAAACAAGAATGTTTGTAATCCTTTGTCCGAACGCGAATTGTAACTTTAGGCCTTTGAAAGACTTTTTTTCTCGGATGAGCAATCTCTCTTTCGTTACAGAGCCAAGCTCCAAGAGTCGAAGACAAACCTTGGCCTGACCAGCTCCATCAGGTTCCAACACTCGGAGATCAGTGACGGCGGCGTCTACCAGTGCCGTGCCACTAATCCGTACGGCGCCGCGACTTATAACATCTTCCATAGTATACTTGGTGAGCTATTATTCCAGCAGAAAGCGCAGATTTGTAAGGGCACATGATTATATTGTAGCGCCTGCAAAACGTCAAAAGGCAAAAAATACTATTTGATTTTACCTTTCTTTTTTTGAGTTTGTCAACCTAACCTAACCTAACCTAACCTAACCTAACCTAACCTAACCTAACCTAACCTAACCTAACCTAAACTAACCTAACCTAACCTAACCATATTTGTGGACACTAAACATATTGGTGGAAACTAAACATTAACTTAAGTAACCATGTCAAATTTCAAACCTATAGGTGTAATTGTTTCTTCATAAATGGTACCAAGCGATGTGTTGGATTGTGACCTAATTAATGTGATGTTGATGATGCTGATAGTGGTAGTGATGATGATGGTGATGATATTGATCATGAAGATAATGATGGTGATAATGATATCGATCTACTAATTGTTATCGACTTCCTAAGTCGAGCTACATTCTTTTTTCATGATACTCTCAGACCATCGGGAGGTTTTCTGCCCACTGGCTATGTTGCTCCTCTTATCGAATGCACAGACTCCTGCTCAAATAAACAAATAAAGTGCGCTCTTAAATTTGATAGTGCCGCCGTCAGTTTCAGGCGGAATTAAAGTGACTTTTTAGTGTCAGTTTAAGTTTTCGATGGAACATCCGAGCCGCAAACCGGAGTTCTACTGTTATATAACTACTTATATACAAACGAGGAAACATGGTTTGTTATAACTGCAGAGCCTCCCACGCCTCCTATGGATGTCCGCATCGAAACAGTGAGAAGTCGTCAAGCTACACTAACATGGAGGGATACCATCAGAGCCCACGTGCAATACTACTCACTCGAGTATGTGCAGAGTCAGTACAGTGTTTGGGAGCAAGCCAGTCGAGTGAATATTACCAGGTAATACAAATATTATATCGTCTGTAGAAACTTAGGTCTCCTTCGAGGAATCATTCTATCGTTTCCGTAATCCTGTGAATTTTAATTAAGTGTTTGTCAAATCTGTGAATATTATAAATTCACAATCCCAAACTATTATATTTATTAATCATATATCCTTAGGCAGAGTAGGAGTACTCATAAGTATTTAACGGAAATCTAAAAACAAGTACAATCTTGAGAAAATATTTTTAGCACCTTTTTGTTGTGTTTTTGTTTTTCACGACTATTCAGGATATCCTAGTTTATGGCCAGTATATAAATGATCATGTCTATTCAAGAATTTACGACACAACAGGCAGTTTCCTCCTCCGCCTTAATCGACCAATCGTTGTCGATGATCATGACTCTTCTAAGGAGCAGCAGTTTAGCCAAAATTATAAATTTACAGACAAGACAACGAACTCCGTCAGAGTATAGAGCTGCAAGACCTGCGGCCTGCGACTGCGTACGGCGCCCGAGTCGCTTCTGGCAACCAGGTTGACCTCAGCCCTTACACCGCCCCGGTGCACTTCACTACTCTTGAAGAAGGTAATCATTGTCACTTAGTAACATGAAACCATTGTTAAACATTTAGTCTAAGCTGGGATATTGGCTTTAATTTTGACGATCTGTTATCTTGCGGCCATCAGATCGGTAAACTTTAACGCTCACGATGTGAAGGCAGACACGACCGCACCTGCGGCACGCGCCATGTTGTGTCGCTGCTGGTAGTGCGTGCGAAAGGTCGGGGTGGTGTAAATAATTAATTTTTCCCTATTTGCAGCCAGTCAATCAAACATCTTGTGGTCTCAATTAAAAAATTATTTCGGCTCCAGATATAAGTAATACTACACCGCTACTGTAATAATTTTATGACATTCTTGTTTTGTATGTGCAATATAAAAATTATGAATTTTAGAACCAGTAAGAAGAATAACCCATAGCCATTTCATCTTATTATATCAATTCAAATTATCAAAATCAAAATAAAATAAAAATCGTTTATTTGTGACACATAGGTTTGAGACAGGCGTTTACAAGTTGAAATAATTATGATCTGCTATGGTCTACCTTAAAATAAGTACATTATTAATACAATCAATCCAATAGTACATTATTAATACAATCAATCCAATCGTAATTGTTTAAGTATTTCAAATCATAATATAAACTTTAAATACATGCAAAAAATTTTTTATATATCTAAAATCAAATATTATGTGTACAAATTAAAATAAAGATATAATATCAAAGGATAAGTAACCGTCAAAATATTAATGATTAAAACATAATTTTGGTATTCCTTCGGATGTGCCCTTAATATTTCTGGTTTTAGTATGTAAGGTACTCTTGCACACTATAATATATTAAATATTTTTGGAGCCATTCCTAAGACGCTTTTACTATAAAAAGCCGTCTTATGTGATTTTGCCGCTACCTTGTTTTAGCTTATAAGACTTCTAAAACTACCACAAAGATGTCTGTTGGATTTTAAATGCTATCCCGTAGATGTAGCCTCATTACATGGTATGGCCTTTCCTGAATCCTTTTCGCTCTTCAACTAAAACGTTTTTTGATTGTAAATAGTAATACAGGCTATTACAAATAACCCTTTCTAATATCTTGGAAAATACTGGAATCAGTGCAACAGGTGAATAATATTCCATGTTTTCTTTGTCGACTTTTTTAAAAATAGGTTTGATAATTTTGGACTACCTATCTGGAAATTTTCCTTTTTCTATACTCATTCATTAAATCATTCATTTCTATACTATATTCATTATATGACTTAGAACCGGAGATATTAAATCTGATACAAATTTAATTATTTTAGTATTAATTCCGTCATTTCCTGTGCTATTTGTATTAACTATTATGTATAAACATTTTCTTGCTGTTTACCATCCAGCACCTTCAGCCCCTCCACTCAACGTGCAAGTGGAGCAGACAGACAACCCCGGAGAGCTCCACGTATCCTGGCTGCCTCCCTCGAAGGAATCTCACAACGGGATACTTGTAGGGTACCATGTGAGGGCTGTGCCACAAAATGGAATTGGGTTGGGTGAGCTGCATTCTTAAACGTCTCTTATTACCGGTATAATATCGTGAGTATTCACTGAAGCACAAAGCTCCGTTATTGTGCTCACGCTCGCTTGTCACACAGGAGATGGAGGAGTCTGATCCTGTGCTGACCACCCAAGCAGCATCACAAGCTGTATAAAAGCTCTATTGATTAGATCATTTTGAAATTAAAGGCTGTTATTTAGACTGTATAAAGGGTGTGAAAGTTCATATAAATACCTTATAAGTGCAATTTAGCCCCAATCTATACAGTTATTTTGCAATGAAGGGGTTGTATATTAGCTTAAGAATAATATTCCGTAATAAACTCATTCCATTATGATAACCAAATTTTGTGAAAATCTGCAACTACTAAAAAACTTTCGAAAAAATCACTATTCTTTCACAAACAAAGCTTAATTTTAGTTCACAGGTACCACTTTTTACTCAACTTAACTGGCAGCACTGCGTTTCTTTCATCATCACTACGAAATTTAAATTTCACTACGAAAAACCCTTCCATTCCGAAGTTAGTTTTTTTTGCACTTGGTACCCAGATAGCGCATTTCAATTTTAAAATGGCCATAAAACAAATTGGGAGGGATGAAAAAAAATTTTTTTTTTGTCGATGAATTTTGGTGTTCTTCAACCCAGGTCGTTATGTGCACTTAATGAAGATTCACTCTGTATATCTTGAGATCTCTTGAGTCGACGTACGAAACCGCTTGAGCATACACCTATTTAAACTCGCTCTGCAATAATTGCTAACAACTTACGTGTAAACATTTAATTAAATTCAAAATTGTACACCATTCTATAGTGATTCCCAGTGACTTCAAAACTGTGATATTCCCAAGTGCTAGTTGTCAGTGGCCACCTCAGAAACATCTTCGAAAGATCCGAAAATCCTCCGAGTAACCGTCGTAAAACAGCTGAGCAAGTTCATCGCTCGCTGTTGCCGTGCGCGGTCAGTGACCCTGTTTCTCTCGCCCGTTCTTGCGCCGTACAGCGCCGCGCAGCTGCCTCTGTCTCGCACGCCTGCGAATCACGGAGCTTGAGTCACGCGACTGCGTCATCAGTATAGGAGCGCGACCATCTCTCAGCGCTGATACCTGTTCGTGAGTAACTAACTTATAAATAAAATAAACTTCGACGGCGACGTATGCGTAACACCCACGCCCCTTGCGCCAGAGACCCAGGCTCGAATCTCAGCCGCGAAGTTTTGAAAATAGCATTTTGTTACAATGGAGGCAAATGAGTCAAATGATATTTCCTTCAATTTCGTCAATACACAAAGGAGGAATAACATACAAGCTAGATCTACACAGGACTTATCTGCTGGAAATACGTTTCTCAACTCAACACTTCTAAATAACTCGATGAGTAATAGCTTACCTAACTTGTCAATCAGCGATACATCACATACACTAGAGCTGAAAAACCAAGTGCAGCAGTTACGCAGAGATTTAGACAGTGCAAATGAGGAAATTTCAAGCCTTGTAATGGAGCTCTCTAACTTTAAAAGTGAAAGTGTTAAACTCAAAAAGACGATCGAGAACTTTAAGAAAGTTACCAGTACAGGCCTACTAAATGGAAGCACAAAAACACCAAGGAGGTTCTCAATGCCATTTCCATTTAAACCAACCTACAGAACTATAAATAAACCAATCCAACTGAGTTTAACACGTGGCCTTAACAGAAAATACACACAGTCTGTCTGTAATGTATTGGAAAAATCATTCGAAGAGCTGACAAAGAAGCAAGAAAATGAAATTGAAACACAAGAAAAGATATTTTTTAGTACAAAGACATCAGCGAAAATAGAAACAAATAACATCACTAAACCGGCAAAGGGAAAGATTCTTATTTTAGCGGACCAACAAGGAAGAAATCTTCGGGATCTACTGCAGGAACTGGTTGGGCAAAACTACCTAGTTACCTGCTTTAGTAAACCAGGTGCAACACTGGAAGATGTTCTAAAATCAGAAAGAGAAGAAGTTCTAAAGATGACTGAAAGAGACTACGTCATTCTGCTGGGAGGAACAAATGACAAAAATCCATACAGAATCCAATTTGGACTTCAATGCTGGATAAATGCGGCAAAAAAAACGAACATCATCACCTGTGAAATTCCACACAATAGGTACTTGAGCACTAGGAAGTTAAATTATGAAATGAGGTTTATAAGTAGCCAACACGAAAATATGTCATTCATCTATATGAATTATCACCAATTTAGGGCAAGCCATAAAATGTTAAATTTAAAATTGTGCCGATCAATATTAAGTGAAATTCTAAGTGTAGGATCCAAAATAAAAATGACAAAATGTAATTCAAATTTAAAATGTCACACAAAGTCAGAACAATCAACGCAAACTGATTTTACAGATGCAAACGTGAATGAGATAATAGAAAGATGTAATAATAACATAAATGATAAAACTGATAATGGAAAGGTCATAAATGTTGACAACAATAATGTTGGTAAAAAGGATTTTTTTCGTGTATAATAATATATATGTGATGCATCAAAATATAAATGGATTAATCACAAAATCGGATGAACTAATGGCTCATCTTGAAGAATTAAAAACTAACGGGAAGGATATTGATGTAATCTGTGCAACAGAACATAACATGTTAGAAAGCGACTGGAACCTACTAAACATCCCAAACTTCACACTAGCGTCTTGTTTTAATAGGAACAAACGTAATGGTGGAGCATGCATTTTACTGAAAAACATTCATAGTTTTAGAGAAATGATAGAAATAAAAAAGTATAACGTGCCAAATGTCTTTGAGTGCAGTGGTATCGAAATAACCGAGCATAAAATTATTGTTATATGCATCTATAGAGTCCCTTTATACGATAACAAAACTTTTGAAATATTTTTTTGTTCCCTCAATGACATGCTTCACGATTTTCTATATGATAAGAACTTCAAACTTATACTATGCGGAGATTTTAATAATGACCTACTTAAAAGAACAAAGAACAGTTTACGATTCGAACACTTAACAATGAGCTATAACTTAAAAATAGAAATCAAACAACCGACAAGACCCGCGAGCGGCACTTGTCTTGACAACATAGTCCACAATATACGAGGATGCTCAAGTGAGGTCATAGAATTTGCTTTATCAGACCACTCCGCGCAAATCTTACAGTGCCCAGTGAAAAAATGTTATGTCCTGAAACACTGGTACATCAAAAAACGTGACTACAGCCCAGAAAACATGGAAAAGTTTGCGGAACATCTGAACTCTTTGTCTTTTGACGAAGTTTATAAATCGGAAGACCCAAAATATGCATTTACGAGTTTTTATGATATGTTCATTTTGCTCTATAAATTATGTTTCCCAGTAACAAAAGTAAAAATATCTTTATTACGTAAGCAAAACTGGATATCGAAGGGAATTAGACTATGCTGTAAGAAAAAACGAGAATTACTGTAGCAATATAGAAGATGTCGTAATGAAGAAAATAAACACAAATTTATAGCTTATGCAAAACGATTAAAAATGTAATTTATCTAACACAAAGATCGCAAAATACCTATAGAATAAATATGGCAGAAAATAAATGCAAAGAAACGTGGAATATTATAAAAAAATCCCAAATAAACACACCAAAAGAATACATTGAAAAAATTGTTAAAGATGGTATAGCGATAACGGAACCAACGGACATTGCAGAATCATTTAATAACTTTTTTATTGACCTTACAAATGACTTATCAAATAATTCTATTAATAATTCAAATTTGACATCTAATATAAATAATAATTGTAAATCTATATTTTTGAATCCAGTGACACCTTTTGACATCTCTCAAACAATTAAATCATTAAAAAATACAAATAGCGCAGGATACGATGAGATAAACACTAAGGTCATTAAGTATGTAGTAATTATAGTTTCTCCAATTCTATGCCATATAATTAATAAATGTATGGAGTACGGTAAATTTCCAAGGGAATTAAAAATCGGAGTAGTAAAACCCCTGTTTAAAAAACAAGACAAACAAAATATGAATAATTATAGACCTGTTACACTAATCCCAGTTATCGCAAAAATTTTCGAAAAGGTAATATATCGGAATATATATACTTACTTCGAAATAAATAATCTGTTTGCTCCAGAACAAAAAGGGTTTAGAAACAATAAAACAATAAACATGGCAATTTATGATTTTCTTGCAAACATATTAGCAAATGTTGATAAAAGGAATCCCGTGGTAACCATTTTTATGGACATGACTAAAGCCTTTGATTTTGTGAGCCACGACATTCTTTTGAATAAACTTCTTAAATACGGCATAAGAGGAAACGCAATAGATCTTGTAAAATCTTACCTAGAAAAACGGCAACAAATAACACAAATAAACAAAATATGCATAAAATCTAAAACTGAACAGGATTACGTCTCAGACCCGACAGAATTAAAGCGCGGTGTACCTCAAGGTAGTGTCATGGGGCCGTTACTATTTTTAGCATACATAAATGACTTACCGAAAGTTGTTCATCATCCAATGGTGCTATTTGCGGATGATAGTACGGTAATTATTTCTTGCGAGGACCCAAATGACTTTGAAAATGAAATCAATACTACTCTTCATACAATTATTCAATGGCTTGACAGTAATAATCTAGTTTTAAATATTGACAAAACTAAAATAATGAACTTTCAAAATAATCAAAATACTACTAATAATATGGACATTAACCACGATGGCAAAAAAGTTGAACAAACAGAGGTCACAAAATTTTTAGGAATAGACATTGATAGCAATCTTCAATGGAAAACACAAATTGAAACCACATGTAAAAAGCTACATAAATTTTCATATGCTTTGTACAAACTTTCGAAAACGGTCGCTAAGGATGCAGTATTATTAGCTTACAATGGATACGTAGACTCCATTCTGCGATTTGGAATAATGTTCTGGGGTAACGGGGTAGGAAAAGAAAAAGTCCTCGTAGCTCAAAAAAGGTGTGTAAGGTCTATATGTGGCTTACGTCGCAGAGATAGTTGTAAGCCTCATTTTAAGAGGCTAAATATTTTTGACGTTTCCATCACTATATATTTACGAGGTAGCTAGTTTTGTCAAAACAAATTCTAATCTATTTGATAATTATTTAAGTAAACGTCATAAATCTAAAATTCATATGCCACAACATAATACTGCTTTATTTAAAAATAATATCTATGGCATGGCACCTATTGTTTATAACAAGTTACCAGATACTGTGCGCAATATAGAACAGGTAATACTATTTAGGAAGGAATTGAGAAAATTACTTATCAATAAGACATATTATACAATAAATGAATACATAAATGATCCAACAATATAATAATGATAATAAATATACATGTAATTATAGGTAGGTACTGACTTATACTTAATTCAAAATACAGGGATGATTTGTCATAGAAAATGATTTAATGATGTTGCATGCACTTTATTCTTACTATAAAATATTTGTATGCCTTACGGCGAAACATAGCGATCTTCACCGACTGTAACAACCTAAACCTATGTTTGACAAATAAAATATTTGATTTGATTTGATTTGATTTGAGATGGCATTATGTTATTTTTTTCAGATGAAAGGGATACAAGGTTGCTAAAGGTGACGTACCAAGGTGGAAAACAGGACACTTTGCTCAGTGGCCTTCTAAAGAATATAAGGTAAGAGACATACCTACCTAATACTTATTTGCGAACTCTTCCTTCCTGTCTGTTTCGTCGGTACCATCGTAAAAGAAAACTTAAGACGCCGGCGGACAGCCGATCAAATGCAATATGAGACGAACGCGAATGTTTGTTTGACATTTCGCTATCTCTCCTGACGCATGCGGACGCACTATGGGACGGATTTTGAAATTTCCGACTTATTTTTTTTTGTTACATATTATTATTTTATTTATGGTAATCGATAGTCCTAACTATGGCAATCTTATGTTATTAGAGCACTTTGTTGTAAATGTTATAATTTGCAAGAAAAAAATATTTACTAATAATAATGTATGAAATAATGTATCTAATTTGTTCTATAAGTACCAAGTCTCAAAAGTGTTTAAGCTGGTTTTTTGTAGGCTCAATCTACGGGTGTTTGTGTACAACACTACAAATAAAACATGGCCCCGGACTTCAAGACTTTTGGGCTATATAACCCACTACTCTGATAGAGTTGAATTTACTCTATAATAGACTATAATGAATAAATGAAGCAAACGCAATATTACTACTTCTTTCTAGTCGTTTCCTCGTGGCTGAGGATTGACATATACATAGAAATAGTCATATTTTTTTAATAATACATATTCTAATATCTGATCGTGACCGTCATGGTTGTTGGCTTGACCCAGGATCTCCATTTTGTTCTGTCCTGGGCTGCGTGAATTGCCTCGTGTAGACCAAGCTGCAGGTATTCCTGCGTATGAATACACCAGCGTGGAGGTGGTCTTCCCCTTGTTCTTGCACCTTCTATTATCCTTCTTCGCCCTTCGCCCTTCTCTCCCATAGTGGTCCAATGTAGAGAAGTGGCAAAAAATGACGTTTGCTAAGTATATGTAAATATCTACAGTAATAAAGACTTTGACTTTGACTTCCATTTACATACACGTTCTATGTACATACTATATGTCAAAGGAAGTCCAGCATTCGAATAGTCCAGGGTTCAGTATCATAGAAATAAGGACCATTATTACAAAATGCACTTAAATATTATGATTATTTTTATCAAACTCGTACGCCGATTTACCCTTTACTTTTAAACAATTTTATATTAACAGTGATTTCGTTCATACTTTAGGAGTGTAATAGATAACGCGTTGTCTATATGTAAGTATCCTCAATTGATCTCAGACAACGGTAAATGATGTCCTAACATTTCTTAAAGAGATAAGACACTGTAATATTTTATTTAAGGGCATAGATTTTTAAATAATTGCTACACCTTAATAAGGAAACTACAAATTATTTTCATACTTTTTTTTACATACATAATTTTATAATTACATTGATCTTGGGTCTATGGGTTGAAATCCGCTTCAAGGCACTACTAAACCCTATATTTGATCGCCACAGTAGGGTACTCTCCTGGAAGATCGCCTGGCTAGCTCACAGGTAGGCGAATAGAAGCTCCCGACAAGCTTTGTGGCAGTACTCGATGTCCAAACTGTTTCTGAAACCCGTGCATAAGCCCCTGGTATCAACTTTCGAACAAAAATAATAAACGCTTCGCTATCCATACATCGTCCTATACGATGCATTCTGCGTAGGCGTGTCGATATAAGTACATATCGATACTCGTTAGCATCGATGTCGATGAGGAGTCTATGGAGGCATAGACAAATAACAATCTATTACATATATTTAAGGTACTACATTAGTATTCTCCTATAAATAATAGTACATTACTTCAGAGGGAAGAAAGTGACAGTTCCATACCGAGATTATGGCATTTGCGCCACGAGCTTGCGAGGGGCGCAAACCATTCGAGGTATGGAACTGTACTTTATCCTGAGGTATGTATAGTGCTTTTTATTACACCTACGAGGAAAATTATAGACATAAATGCATCCATATTTTACAAAAAACACAAAGATAAATGCTAAATCAATCGAAGTTTTTGCGAAAATGCGCGGGCTTTTCCTTTTTTTATTCGCCCGTTTCTGGAGTAGGCTAAGATCATAAGGTCATGCAGCCACTTCTTCCGTGATTCCGCGCGTTTTATATACAAAAATAATTTCGTTTTTAATTTTCTGTATGCACCAAGGAGGTTGGTAACTGGTAAAAAAAAACTGTATGTGGCCAGTAACAATTTACTTGAAATTTAATTAGTAGACAGTTAAAGTCTCTTTGCAGTATGACTGCTGACAAATAAAAAAAAAAAACCGGGTATGTAATGGAATTTCAACATACTTCCCACCCTTGGGTCGGAAGGATTTTCATACAAACTTCCATACCTTGGGATGAAAGGATTTGAAGGGCGGGATAAAGGCGTTTCTTCCCTCTAATTGGTATAATTAGTATGTATTTTCAGAGCAGGTGTGATAAAAAATGATTTTATTTACTAAGTAATAAAATAACCCTACAACACTACTATTATCTAGTTATATAATTATTATGCATTCAGTCTCATTTTATACATTTTTTAACCAACCTACAACATATTTTGTGGTATTTACTCTAAATGTTGATTTTGTGCAAATTATTAAATTATTTTAAGCTTAAAAGGAGGATCCAGTTATGGTCTTTATAAAAAAAAAACAAGTATGCACTAACAGTGCTAACTATCTTTCTTGCAAAACATCGATACAAAACAAACAAACAATACAAATAATATCGACTTATTTATTCTTTTAAAGAGAAGCTTAAAACATTTTCGGATAGAGTAAAATTTTGTAAACATCTAAAACAGGAACTTGGCTTGCAATTAAATGAAGAAAACACTGTGATTTTCTCGAATCATTATTTCAATCGTTTTCACGAAAAGAACGAAAATTGGTTAGAAAGTCCCATAGTAACGCCCAGTTTCTTCGCTACTGAAGGAGAACAAGTTGATATTATTGACGGTGAGCCATCTGACAATATAGAAAATCCACCTCCTAGTTTACATGAAGTTTCCACTTCCTTTACTCCAAGCAAACCATTCGAACAACCGGGCTTTAGACAAAGGAAGACTTACTAAATTTTAAGTAATTCCTTGTCTCCAGAAGAACGGTTAAGGTTCACAGTAAAAACTTTAAAGGACAATAGTAATGAAAGACCTAAGCAGAATTTGGGACCATCTTTATATCATTAAACATCCTGAAAATATCCATAAGGTTCAGTCCAGATTAAATGAAAAAAATAATATTAAGCAGAAAAGGCACTGGGTATGTTAGTGTCACTTAAACTTTTAAAGTGGCAATACATGAGTCTGAGAGAGTCAGCCAATGAATTGCATTTTTGTCTTTTTCCTTCATATTTCAAAGTTCGACAAGCAAAACCGGGTAGTTATCCCTCAAATGAACATTTAACTATCTACATAACATAGTACGTAACATAGTACGGTTATAACCGCATGGGTCGTCACTGGTTTCTGGCGTTGAAACAACTTCCAAAAGCCGAATAATACGACTTGTTGATTTCACCCATTCAATCAAATAAACGACTTAAAAATGCATTTTCCAGTCTAGCACTACATAAACTACAGTATTTAATTAGCTACCTGTAAATAATAGTCCACAGCATTCTCACCGTTATTTATTGATTTAAACACAGGTAAATACGCACTAAAACCAGCATCCACAACCTTCTCTTATATTTATTATACTCTTTGGCGTGACCAAATTGTACCTCAAATTGATGGATTTCAGTCACACCGAACACTGATACAAACCAACATAGAGGGTGGCATGGTGATAAATGTAAAAAACAGTTGGTCACCTGAAGCCTCAGAGCCGTCGTTTGAGGAAGCTGACTGCTTGCTTGTAGAAATAAAAAACCATTTTAGTGTGCTACATGTATTTTTATTAAATCAATTTTATCTCGCAAATTTTACCATTAACAACTAAAAGTGCTCTGAGAACATATGATTGCCTTAATAATAATTATATGTTAAAAAAAATAAGTCCGCAATTGTGCGCCAAAAATGTTGCTGTAGCGGCAACAAATATACAAATTCTGTGCAAATTTCACTCCTCTACCTATTGCCTAGAATGTTCATGAGACAGAGCTCGCTGAAGGACAGACGTACAGCGGAGGCTTAGTAATAAGGTCCCGTTTGGCATCCTTCGGGTACGGAACCTTTAAAAGACAGTGTGCCTCAAACATCAACAGCACGCTCACATATTTATATTTGATTCGCCAGAGATTATGATGATAACAATGATTCAAATCAAAGTGCAATAGGTAAATATTTCTTTCAGATATGCAGTAACGATAGCAGCTTCAACCAGCGCTGGGTCAGGACCGTATTCGATTCCAGCGTATCAAGATACAAGAGAAGGGGGTATGTTACATTTTCATATTAGACTTAACTTTGACTTGACGACGATGTTCTCTGTGGCGCGGGCGTTGCAGTTCGAGTCTGCGTTCCAAGCGAGAGGTCCGGAGACCCCGGGTTTAAATAGAAAAGAAAACCTCGGGGTTTTGGATGTCTATGTGTGTTTCTGGTTCCCACGACACAAGGTATCCTAGTGTGGGGCCAGATGCAATGTATTTTCCTGTATGTACTCTGCTGTAATCTTTGCTATGGGGATGAATAGAATAGTTTCGGGGACCGTTGAGTGGGTCGGTTATGTTATGTTAATCTTTTTGACATTATTTGCATGATCTCAATAAACAGTCTTTGAGTTTAAATCGCCTTGTATATGTCATCAGAGTCGACAAAGTGAATCAGTTGCTTAGACTTCCGCCAGTCGAGGAGTGAGCATCTTGAGGCAACACATTTCCTGCTATTCCTAGCTGTGCAATGTGCATCATTTAAACCTTTCAAAGATTGTCATCGTCATTATGCTCAGTCCGCATCGACCCACCGCTGGGCACAGGCTCCTTCTATGTAGCGTCAATCATGACCTGAATGAATGAGCATGAATCACCTGTGCCAGCTGAATCCAGCAAGATCCCATCCACTGGATAATATCGTCACACCAGCAGGCAGGCAGGTGGTCTGCCCTCTATAGCTTTCTAGTGGTGTCCGCATGGCTGGGGTTCATGACTGTCATGGTTTTTGGTACGGGACTTGACCAGGGATTCTGGGCTACGTATATTACCTCGTGTAGACCAAGCTGCAAGTATTCCTTAGTGTAACTACACCAGCGTGCAGGTGTCGTCCCCTTGTTCTATCTTCTTCTATTATATTCTATGTTCTATAGTTATTTCGATTTGATTATTTCACCACCTCTGTGGCATTGCGGATCGAGGCTATGCTTCCCAAGCGAAAGGTCCCGTGTTCAAAGCCCGGCACCGGAGGAAGAAAAAATCTCCAGTTCTTGAGTGTTTACATGTGTGTCGCTGTTTCGGAATCTCGCGACACAGTGTGGCGTCAGAAGCAGTGTATTTGCCTGTATAATTAATATTTACGTTCGATTTCAGCCCCGGAAGACGCGCCATCCTCCGTGGAGTGTACAGCAGTCTCGTCCACTTCACTCAGGGTTGGGTGGCAGCCCATTGTACTGCCTGGACAGGGGAGTTCGCTGATTGGGTACACTGTACTGTTTGCTACTGAAGGTAAGCTTTACAATCGGATGTTACAACTTGTTGTAGATACATTTTTGAATTCTGATTGCGGCAAAAGTCATAAGAAAGCAAAGTTATTCAGAGAAAAGTTTTTACTCGCATTTGAAGAATTAGGCTTGAGTTTAGTAATACTTGGAGAGTTACGTCTGCATGACAAGCCCTCCTTCGAGGGTTAGTTAAAAAAAACTTATTGATGTACTACTATAAGCAAAGTATATGTGCTACAAGTAACCTATTAGATTACACATTTTCATGATTGACTCCACTCGTTTCGTCTGTGGGTTATCTTTCAGTCATCTTACATAATGTTCTTCTAACATCTTTCTAACATACTTACATCGGGAATTATCCAAAGGTTTTATATTTCAGAAAGCCCCTGGCAGAACACAACGTCCCTCCACACAGAGTTATACCTGCAAGGATTGCTCAAATACAAGAACTATACCATCAAAGTGGCTGGCTTCTCAAACTTTGGCGCCGGGCCATTCTCGCACCCCATAGTGTGCTCTACGCTGGAAGATGGTAAGTCACCTAATTCTTATCTTTAGCTTCTTAACTCTCCTGTAGTAGAGATTGTCAATCAGCTCTTAATATTATTCCGAATACATAAAGCAAATTATTCAACAGATACCCCAATTTTTCGTTTTCAGGGGTCTAGCCAATCACCGAAGCTCACAGACAGATATTAAGGTTTCCTCATGATGTTTTGAATCACCTGTAGTGTGTGAACACACCTTCAACTTATCTCTGCATAAACTTCCTATATCTGCCAGTCTGTTGTCATTAAACGTCTTTCTATTAAATCTTTAAGGCGTCTCACTTACCACCTATAGGCTCATCTTTACACACCCTTAGATTTTCCGAATAATGTACAGTATGCTGTTTATGGAATATTCTGCCCTATCCTAGTGCCTGGTCCACCAGCAGACATCAAAGTGCTAGTGGTCTCTTCATCATCTCTCCTCGTCAGTTGGAAGAGACCAGAGCATCCGAACGGGGAGCTGCTCTTCTACACTGTTTACGTCAAGCCTAGCTCGAGGTATGAACAGGTGAAAATGTAGGTTAACTGTCCTATAGTATTTTTATTTTTCTTCGAGAATTCACATCAATTGAGGTTTTGCATGAGCAAATTCCTTTTCACAATATATGTCGCGACGACATTATAGCTGTTTAATTTAGTTTACCTTTAGTTTATTTCCCACTGGCCACCTGGTAATATCAATCAACTTTTTAAATTAATTACTTTCTGGGTCTGGACTGAAAACCAGCGTCACAGGCCTGGTTGTGACGCTGGTTTCCACGTGCAGCAAAAGGGCTTAGACTCAGCATACATGGCAGAAAAACCACTCACAAGTTCACAACTTATGTGGGTACTTTTAAATGATATTTTTTACTTTTTATTATACTTTGCTTATCTAAAAGTTCGTTTTGTTGTTATTACTTTTAAATTAATGTGTGCCTGTACTTAAACAGTAAATAAATACTATTCTAATCTCCCGCAGCACCTCAGCTCCGCACTCGAACCGCGTGGAAGCCCGCTCTACACTGTCGCCTCAGTACACACTGTCGTCATTGGCGCGACGCCCACACGAGGTGTGGGTGACGGGCAGCACGCGAGCCGGTGAAGGTGCCGCCACCAGCCCCCTCACGCACACCCCGACCAACCGAGGTGGGTGTCTGAACACTTCCTGAAAGCCTCCGTCCAAATTCATCAGTTATTATATATCAGCTATTATAGGTCGCGCCAAAATTAAGAGCGCTGGGCGACGTTGGCAAAATTACTGCGTATATGTACAGGTATTGAAAAGTAACTATTGCACATACAAGGCCACCGCTCATAACGTGTCGCGCGACATATACCAAGCAATAAGGTTGAAAATTGAGCGAAGGAGTTAATGTAGTCCATGAGGCCACACTGCTCCAAGCTGGTTCCAAGTGGATTTACGGCGCGGCGCCCTTACGATCATATACACGCCCCAAATAATCAAGGATGCTGTCTGGTTCGATTTTTTTGGATAAGCTTGAATCCCTCGCCACACACAGTTCACGAACTAGAATTGAAGATGTCTACCTATGCGGTGTAATAGTTCGGGCGGACTTCACCAATGTCACGAGTTTACAAAGAATTGTATTTGGACAGTTCATCTTTCGAGAATCTTGGTCGTTTTAGTGTTGATCTGGAGGAAGCCTGCAGGACGGTGGGATCCGGACGGATCGGTGGGTATTTCCTTTAGACTTACAGTCTCTTCATTCTAAACCCATGAACCTAGAAGCATGAAAAAAGGGGTCAGGGGTCAAAACTTTTTATGTTAAGTTTTTGATTTATTACTAAGTTATAATAATGCAATACTTTTATATCATTTTCCAGTGGTAGCAGGTGTATCGTCCCTCGGTGGTACAATCTCCGTGGGTGTGGGTAGTTCCCTGCTACTAGTCTGTCAGTGTGTGGGTGTGCCGCCGCCAAGAACCGTGTGGTACCACAAGCACAACATCATCACTCATCATCCGAGGTTCACCAGGAACCACGATGACAGCCTGCTGATTAACAGTGAGTTCATTTTGTTTACATTATGTTATACTACTTGGTAAAAAGTCATTTATTATCTTAATATTGATACATTATGACCACATTTCGAACTCCGACGCCCGCCTGCGTGCTGCCCCTAGTTTGTCTGTGAAGTTGGTACTACTGAACAAGCTAAACAAGTGCAGATAAATGATCAATGCCACCATGCCGGTCGAACATGCGGTTCCTGAACACATCAAAGAGAGCTTATGATATGTGTGTAGATAAATTAGTGTATGTAACTGTACATAATTAGGCATCGTGTATCAGTCACATAAACTACTATTATTACGCATTCACAAAAAGAAATTTTCTAGGTACTTGTATCCGTAGAAATAATATTTTACTTTTATGTTAATAAATAAACCCCCTTCTAGACATCGACCAATCTCTAAGCGGTAACTACACCTGCCTCGCGAAGAACCTCTACGGCTCCGACTCCGTGGAGTACACTGTGGTGGTACTACCGCTACCTGAGGCTCCGGTGCTAAGAGCCACTCCGGGTAGAGACTCGATACTGGTCGAGTGGGAGCAACCGCACTATTCCGCGAATAGCAGTTTTGGGCAGAAAATT
Source organism: Argyresthia goedartella (assembly GCA_949825045.1). NCBI lineage: Eukaryota > Metazoa > Arthropoda > Insecta > Lepidoptera > Argyresthiidae > Argyresthia > Argyresthia goedartella. The sequence continues at coordinate 2,720,318 of OX463833.1, forward strand.
AGTAAGTAATAATATACTCAACAGTAAGTTACACACCCAGTAGTTTCCTTATTAGATTTATAAATAAAAATAAATATAAAACAAACAAAAATAATTCTAGCACTTACAAAACTCCTATAAACATATCTACAATATTGATAAATAAGTGATTTTTTGTTATGAGTAGTGTATTGCTCTTCGTACTAGTTCGCATTATAATGTTTGGATTTTCGAGATCTTAACTAGACAGAGCTAAGTAGGGATTTTATCACCGTGGACTACATCGTGGTGGTCTGGTGGTACTACCGCTACCTGAGGCTGCGGTGCTAAGAGCCACTCCGGGTAGAGACTCGATACTGGTCCAGAGGGAACAATCGTACTACCGTGAATATAGCAATTTTACCTGAAAATAAAATTGTTATTATACGTACTTACCTGGCTTTAAGCCTAATATTGAGAGTAGCATACTTGACTTCCTTTCCGGTGCGACGAAATTAGCTCCAAACAGCTCACTTCCTGTTTAAAACTCCTAAAATAGATGTCATATCCGTTTTGAACCTCAGCAACATTGCGCGCGTAAAGTTTCAGAAATGGCGGCAATTGAAGCCAGCGTTACTGCGCGCGCTCAATTTTAAGGTCATTGGCAACTCAATAAGAAGCTGATCGTGTCTAAGTATGTGTCACGATCATGCAATGCACAGTAATGTGCACAGCAGGCAGCGATTTACCTAGGCTTAAAGCCAGGTAAGTACGTATAATAACAATTTTATTTTCAGGTAAAATTGCTATATTATACCTGACGTTACCTGGCTTTAAGCCTAATATTGAGTAGTGTTTGGTATCGACTGCTGAGTTAAAAACGCCAATGTGATATGACTAGGAGTTCATTTATGGAAACCTTATAGAAATTATGAAACAGAATGTGTATGCATCATAGTGTACGTGATGCAAAGATACGCTGCGCAAATGCAAATAAGGCCAATAGATGGAAACAAACACAAACTTAAGAAAGGTCTGATGAAGTCATCTTTTGAAGCCAGCCGAGTTTCGGGCTGGCTAGGTTAGACTTAGTTTCTGGCTATTAAGACTCATCTGATCTATATGAATTTAAGAATATGCAAAGCTTTATTACCTCCAGTAGGTTTTCCCTTCAGTCAGCACTTACGTACAAGTTCACCGAGATTGGTGCTCGGTGGTTAGCTGCTAGCTCGCCATTAACTTCGACGACTACCAAGACTGCAGTTGTGAGGTCAGGAAATCAGGTCGGTCGCCTGACCTACGAAACTCGGAGCTAGAGACGTCGGAATGCCGAATCGAATACATGTGAAAATGAGTTATTATAATTTGTACCTTGCACAGACAGGGCCATTCTGATTTTAACATAAAACATTGATGAAATTAGTGATAAGCAGTAGGTATAATCAAATTACAATTGCTGTACATATTTTGAATTGGGAGTGCGCCTCCTGGATGCACTACCATTGATTATGTGCTTCCACATATTCTTCTTTGGTCTTTGGTCTTTGCAAAAGACTGGCGAACAAGTCTGTAATCTGACTTTAATAATAAAGTTACTCAATTAATCTAAGTACCTTTTCGTATCACTTCTGAGAAGAATAGCTAGATGTGACTGATTATATTACAGAAGCTAGTGTGGCTATCTGATTCAACTGAAGATGCTTCTACAGTGGTCAAGCATAGAGAAAAAGACAAATTTACGCGTAATAAGCATATTTGTCTATAGTGATAAAGAAGTTTAGTATCCATCGTATTCAATTATCATTGATCAGATACCTAATACAAGTATCTGAACGCGTTTTCATTATCACCCGCAGTTGTGTAGATAACGTTACTGAAACCATGTTACCTAGGACTGAACCATAAAAGTCATACATATACATACTTCAGTGGAATAATTCGGCGTGGTCATAACATTCATTAAAATAATAATGTAGGTAGATGGTTATAAAAGTTTTGCAATACTGTCATTAAGCTAGTTCACTGGTAGAAATACCAGGTTGGTGTCCTTACATAACATAGCGTCATGTCTTTTGCCCTACGGGGTGGCAGGGCACGATGGCGCCCACGCTCAATATACTAATGCACGCTAATGTATATCATGCTCAGTCCGATATTCAATGCTCCATTGCTACTCACTTTATATGTAATTATTATTCCTCTACTATGTGGAGTACCTACTCCACGGAACAGCTGTAGAAATATTAAGTAACTCTGCTTGTGGGCTGTATGCCGTACCAGCCACATCCAAGACACATTACGCTTAAATTGCCTCTATTTCGTCGATTTGGTTAAAGCTGCCTCTGCTGTTCGCTTGGGATATGTCGAAGTAAGGCGACTATTGAGAAACAACCAAATAAATAGTGGAGATGTGAAAAAAAAAACACGATCTCAAATTTATATTAGTGTCCTGAGAGACTCGAGGACTGTCATCAGCTCCTTTTGGCTAATATACAGAAAAGTGAATTCTTACAGCCGCTTGCATAGTGAATTATGAAGACCTGCGCGGTCCAGTGACACGTAGGTCATTTGCGAGAAGTAATGTAGATAGCTTCTCTATATGGCTCCGTCAATATCCTGGTGGATGACTGTCTGAATAATATTAGCAGACTATATCTTTGGATAGTGAATCTAAAAGGTGAATGCTACAATGATAATTGCCTGAAGCAGTGAATCAGGCATATTTTAGACCATATCCTGCCGGATTGAGGAAAGTAGTCGGATTGAAAAACGACGGCTCTGTTATTAGATTGTAACGCGTTGTTATATTAGGGGTTGGAGGTAATCATCTAGGTAGGTACTCAAAGTTCCTTAACAATGTGGTTTAACTTATTAAAGGTAAGTCCAACACCACAATAAGAGTAGTTTATGACTTTTACCCTTTGAGTATCGTATTATATAGAAAGCCGGTCCTCCAGCCACATACCTAATGTTTAGAACTCCCTTTTAATCCCTTAAAAGCAGCAGTGCTGAAATGGAAATTATTGATTTCAAAGTAAAGAAAGTTAAATAAAGTAATTTGTATAAATGGGGTATAAAATAGTGTTGATTTTATATTTCTTCGTCACTGGCTTAAAAAGGGTTAAGATATCACGTAAATGAGTAAAACGTAACAATAAAACTGTAGGAAAATTGTTTGCCTCCACTCTGTCCGCCTCGTTCTAGCCACGTCATGCGATGTTTCTGTATAAAAATGTCGCTTTGAACCTTGTACAGATGGAAACGTTGCAGAGACTGAGCTAGATCTCAAGTTTCGCCGGGATACTAGAAATACACGACAACCAGCCATCAGATATGTACATCTTTGCGCAAGATGTTTAATTGAACCGTCTCGCTTAGACTGATTCATTTCATACTCAGCAGCGTTTAGTAGCGATGTCCCCTTACGCGCAGGCACTATCGGCATAACCGCGAATGGCTGACGTAACTGCATGTCAATGTACCTTTAAACCTTGCGCAGGTGGACTAAGTTGCAGAAATTGTATCAGCGGTATTTTACCATCAAAAATTGATCAACTTCACGCGGGACTTTCTTTGTAGCCAAGCCGCGCTGATTGATGTTCTACGGCACTCAGACTGGGGTCCGGAACCAACACATCGCTGCGGCTCGTAGTCGCCGTGTCGTCGTTCGCCTCCTGCCTCCCCTCCGCGCACGCACCAGCCTTGCGCAGGCTGGCGGCCCGGAGCGCTCGCCGTATGCCGGCTCCGGGCGGCGGGGGCACGTCACCGCTGCGCGCGGGCGCGGGCTTAGTGTAGCAGGCAGCCAGCAGCGCAAGGGCTCACCTTCTCTACTCGCCTTGCTCTGGAGGTCGAACTCACAAAAATACACGCAGTCGCCGTGTCGTCGTTTGCCTCCTGCTTCCCCTCCGCGCGCGCGCCAGCCTTGCGCAGGCTGGCGGCCCGGAGCGCTAGCCGGGCTCCGGGCGGCGGGGGCGCGACACCGCTGCGCGCGGTCGTGGGCTAACAGTTGCGGGGAGCCCTTTGCGCAAGGGCTTGCCTCCTCTGTTTGCCTTGCTCTGGAGGTCAAACTCACGAAAAATCTCCAGGTTTCTCCTTCTTCGGACATAAAATCTGTAAAACTGGGATTAGTTATGGAATATCCACCGAGGGCGAAATCTTGCACGAGGTTACCATCACGCGATGGTCGTGAATGCATTGAGTATAGATTCGTGACGACGAGATCGACGAGGACGAGGTCCACTCGTCCAACGTCAATAGTTCGCAATTGATAAGAATCGATTTTATTATATTCCCCCTCGGAATACCTCTCGTTGATTGTATTACATACCTTATCCCTGTATTCGGAATCTGCTTGGTGCTCAACAAGCCGAGACATGACCGTCGAAAATATCCCTTTTTGCGCCTCCTTCTGCTTGATCAAACCACGTTCCCGCCAATTATGATTGCCATCGAAGGACTTGGCGCACTCGAGTTCAATGAACCCCAGCACAGAACAATAAAAGTTTGTAACTCATGCGAACGGCAAATACCTAACCTGATTGGATTGGATTTACTAATGATTATCTCGGCGTGAGATTCGGATGAGTGCAATGTTTGTATTTTCGAGGGTAGTTACAATTAGCTACTTATTAATATCACTCCTATATCAAAGGGCGTGATATTCCTGTCAAATTCAATGTCAGAATCAAACATATCATCATATTGCGAGATTGTGTGAGTTACTAAACATTGCATCATTCGATCTATTCACCATACGATAATGCATTGCCGAGATGTTACTAGCTGAATATTGGAAAGTTTTTCCAGTTCACTTGTCCTTGAATTCTTTCTTACTCCCCCGATGTCTTCTCCTCCGGCTGCTCCTCCTCTCTGGAGACGTGGAACCGGAACTTGCTGAAGCGATCACTCCTCGATGATTCACTACGCGGGGCTATTTACCGCGATTTTTATTAAACGGATTATTTTTTGCTATTATAATTAACACTATAACCGTAACAAAATTCCAAGGATATTTCGAAAAATAACTAGGAACATTTTTTATTTTGTTAAACGCGTGCGCACGGAAAGAAATCCAAAACGCCAATGACCTGAAAATTGAGCGCGCGCATTAACGCTGGCTTCAATTGCCGCCATTTCTGAAACTTTACGCGCGCCATGTTGCTGAGGTTCAAAACGGATATGACATCTATTTTAGGAGTTTTAAACAGGAACTGAGCTGTTTGGGGCTAATTTCGTCGCACCGGAAAGGAAGTCAAGTATGCTACTCTCAATATTAGGCTTAAAGCCAGGTAACGTCAGGTATAATAGCAGTTTTGGGCAGAAGATCAGTAAGCGGGACATTGGTATTTTATCGCCATGAAAATATAAACATCTGTATACAGAAGCATACATTGTTTCTGGCCGCACACTAGGATACCTTGTGTCATGGGACCCAGAAACAGACGCGTCACATACATATGAACATCCAAGACCTGCGGTTTTTTTTTCTTGCCTCGTCGGAATCGGAATTCGAACAAGAAAGACTGAGACAAAACACGGATGTGGCTACATCTAAGCTAGCATATTTTAGTTACTTTCATCTTGTCATGGTATTTTGTTGTGGGGGAAACCAGCGGATATTCAAACTACTTTTATTTTACAGAAAAGAGCTATTCTATATATATTCTATATTATATATTAAGAAATTGGCATACTAACTGTAGCTAGTCAATTTATTTTCGAAAATATAATTTATGTACGCAAGAACATTAAAAAACTTTTAAAATGTTAAAGCGACTTTGTCGAAAAAGGGATATTACAATGATAAGTAAATGACGGGACTGTATGGGGTTAATCTAGCTCAACATAGACCTTGCTGTTAATAATTTTGTAATTATTTATTCCTGCTTAATAATCATAATAATATTTTTTTAAATATTTGTATTAGTTAAGCACAAGCAATTTTTTAAATAGATCTAAAAATCAATCTGTGGGACTTTCTACACCCTGCTTCTCCCACAGTGATCCAATGTAGAGAAGAGGCAAAAAATGGCGTTTGCTAAGTATATGTAAATATCTACTGCAATAAAGAACTTTGATTATTGACTATTGAAAGAGTCGAACTGTAGTTTCGGAGTCCTTTAGCTTCTATTCTAACTCTTGTCCTAGCTACGTCATATATAACAAACATATCAAATTTAATTCTAGAATTATAAAATAATTTCATTCTATTTATAGGTACATAATGTATTTTAATGTTTTGATCAACAATTAGACTAGAAACATATAGATAGTCTGAGTTCAAATCCCTAAAGTGATTTTAAATCGGGCGTAATATTTAGGTTTGTGACATCAGTATTTCTAGTTCTCGATAATACAGTATCATAATATGAATGGATGGATGTTTATTCCAGGTTACAGTCTCACCTGGAAAGAGGCCAACGGACCCTGGCAAGAGGCCTGGCCCTCGACCAGACTGCCGACCCTCATGGGAGACCAGCGTCACACCCTGACGTCTCTGAAGTGCGGCACGAAGTACTCTTTGAGGATTACCGCGACGAATAAAGTGGGCACCTCTCAGCCGGCGTATATGGACGTTAACACTCTTGGTGGGGGTAAGATGACTAGAATAAGAAATAAGAATCTTCTATTCTTAGCTTCTCTCCATTGGTCAGGTACAGATAAACAGGTCGAATAATTTAAGTTATTTGACCTTTTCACAGTTCGAGACGAATGTTGAAACTCAGGGTACGTGGACTTGACGAACGACAAGCGTTCGGATCACATAGCGCAGAGAACGCAAAAAAATGATCACAAAAAACGCAATATTTGACACGGGATGGTTATTTTCTGATCTCTGTTCATGGGAGTTAAATGAAGTCAAAATCTAAGGATATTGCGAATACTGCGTTTTCTGCAGTGCCTGAACGCAGCATTGCGCAAATTTTAAGTTTTCTTTGTTTGCTGCAAGATTTCGATCATTCCATACTTGTTCATGGTCTGCTGTCTCCGCAACCCTAATTCTACTATCTCCTCGCAGTCCCGATCCCGCCTCAGTCCGCCGACTGGCTGTGGAGCAACAGCAGCCACATCCACGTTCAGCTCAGCGGGTGGCACGACGGAGGATGTGACGTCACCGGGTGGCACGTGGACTACTCCCCGCTCGGGGGCAAGGCGTGGCTGACGGCCGACAACAGGATGGTCAGTGAACACGTCACACGGTCATAATGTCAACGGTGGACCCAGCCTTTAAGTCAGGGGGAGTCAGTAAACTACCTAAAAATTACTAACGAGGGCGGCGCATTCCACCCCTCTTTCAATAAGGAATGCTAAGGCGGTGTTAGCCGCCCCTAAGATTTCATAGCCCCCCAACATACTACGATTTTTAAGGGGCCGCGATTTTGAACCTTATCCCAAATAAAATAAAATAAATAAAGTAATAAAATTCGAAACCTATAATTGTATTTTGGGTACCCAGGGTTCCCCACAGTCAATCGAGGGGTTAAAGCAAGACGAGTAATTACAACAAGTATTAACAAGAAACTATAAATGGAGCCCCATGGTTTGATGAGTTTCACGCTTGCTTCTCATACAGGAGATGCATGTTCGATTCCTGACCATCTACGAATGAGATTATTAATTTATCTTAAGTACATTATGGGACGTTCAGTGTTTCGGATGACACGTTAATGTAGGCCCCGGCTACTATCGCTTATTGGTGGTGGTCGTAAAACTCCTCCATCAACCCGCACTGAGCCAGCGTGGTGAAGTATGGCTTAATCTTACTCGTAGGCGGGTAAAGGCCTGTGCCCCTCGGTGGGACATTAATGGGCTACATTTATAACACAAGAAACGCCATAAATTTCACAGCAAAAAAAGTCCCATGATACCGAAAATGTCACGCCGCCATTGTGACAGAGCTTCCAAACGGACGTTTTTAAGAGTTTTAAATATGGAGTGTGCTGCTTTGGGATTATTATGATATAATTGTATCACCAGTCTAACACTGGAACATACTAACACTATAATTTATGATACTTTTGTCCCGTTATTTATCATTTACCGGAACCAACTAGTAATAAAATAACAAACTTGTAAAACCTCTTATCTAAGGCCCACACAACATCGAACTCCTGGCACAACACCTACGGCACGACATTACCGACCAGCACATTCTCCATCGGCGGCCTGACTCCCGCCACTTGGTACCGAGTGCGAGTGAAAGCCAGCAATGAAGCGGGCGCTGTGACTAGTATCTTCAATTATGCGACGAAGACTGCGGAGGGGAGTGAGTACTTACTTAATTTTGGACCGAATTGCATTGTGACGGGGCACCCTTCGGGCCTGGTTGCCTAGTTCTCGTAAGACTGGTAATCCTACCATGATCTAGCTATCCTAGGATGGCAAGCATTCAGGAAAAGACGGATTTACAGAGAGGGAAGCCTAACTAGGTTCCGCAAAACTTTATTCAATTGACCACGGGCTGAATCTTAATGATTACAATATACGTCTACTACGAGTACGCTATTCACAATAACAGAAGGATAGGGTTCCCCTTTAAACCACCCCTCATAGTTACTACTGAACAAACGGCGTGCGGGCCTCAATATTGCACGGACGGATTAGGGTTGGCAGGGGTGGAACTTCCCGATAGGCGACCAGGAGAGAAGACCATGAGGTCGCCTAAAAGGTTGATGAGGTTGGGGCTGGAGGGAGGGGGGGATCCCACACGCGACCCGGAGAGAAGACCATGAGGTCGCCTAAAAGGTTGATCAGGTTGGGGTTGGAGGGGGGCCATCCACACGCGACCAGGAGAGAAGACCATGGGGTAGCCTATGGGTTGAGGAACGGAAAAGGAGCGATACTCCAGTAGATACGACCATAAGAGAAGACCATGAGGTCGCTAGAGGGAGGGCGGTTGGCGGAGGTCGGAGCGTCGTCCGTGTCGTTTTTTTGGGTGGGTGGGGGGGGGGGAATTGGAATTACCCATGCCCAGGAGTCAGACCTCCCTGCTATGTCCGGGTCCCTACATATTGAGCGGGCATCAGCTCGTGCAGTATACAGGAGGGATAAAAGGAGGGACTCCTTTAAGGACAGCAGTACAGTAATTATGAGAATTGAATTAATGCTATCTTTATTTAATAAGTAGGTGCCCAACACGCCACCATCCCACACTAAGCCAGTGTGATGGAGTATGGCTCAGTCTCACTTGAATCATTGGTGAGTACATTATTGGGCTATATTTATTATCATAAAAGTGTAGTTATCAAACACCTGCAACTCTTCTAGGACTTGACCCTTAGAAAATATACTTGACCTAATTGTTTTGTGGAGGACTGTCAAAATAGCATAAATATAATTCTCGTATTTTCTGTATTTCTGTCCTTACAGAAATCCATCCTTTTACGAATTTGTCCTATCGGGAGTCTGCTCTTTTAGCAAGCTTGCCACAAAGGAATAAATCAGTCCAACCTGCGCTTGACCACTTTTTACAATTCATAATTTCCTTCGAATAATTCAAATAAGAAGATATACATTAAAAGTGTTTACAGAGACTAGCTTATCTCCAGTAAGAGATCTCTTCTAGCAAACCAAGTCAGAATCAGAAGGGTTAATCGGTGAGCTACTATAAAACAATTTTGTCTATCGTTCCAGATGAGATCGGTCCACCCTCAGAGCACCTGGATATCAACACTCTCGTCATCATCACCAGCTCATCGCTGCTCGCGATTTGTCTACTGAGCTCCATCTACATTATTTTCAAACGACAAAGGTACATAATATTAGAATGAATACTACTTATTAATTACCCTCGACAGGGACAAGGTTGATTTACACGCTTGTCAGGGTTTGCCAAACTCACACAAGCCAACAATCACAGACAATACAGAATATTAGAATGCAGTACTTATTAATTACCCTGGACAGGGACAAGGTTGATTTACACGCTTGTCAGGGATTGCCAAACTCACACAAGCCAACAATCAGCAAGTTTTACAAGTTTGGTAAGCACCGAACATCAAAATGTTTCTCCATCTCGTACAATTTTAAGCAGGTGCCTCCAGGTTTTATAGGTTAATTTGATAGTTACAACTTACGCATATTACTTAACAACTCAATATTTGCAGTTTCTGGACATCCTAAAAGACAACGTTTTTAGGTGGCATTCAAATCACGGGATCATTTTAAAAATCCTTGAGGGTTAACTCTTTCGCTTCTCTGCTGGCCGGAAAAGAAAAATAATATCACAACAATTAAGGCAAATTGTATGGTTTTTGCCCATAAATTCCCACAATAGAATCTACAGTACTCTAGGTGACGTCTGTCATAAAAGTTCCGTTTTAGGGTTTACGCGAGTCTACAGGTTAAACAGAAAAAAAGGATTATGCTAGTGGAAAACCTTTTTTCTCATCCCACAGAGGCAACCTCACAGAATCCCGCGATTCAATCACAATCGACAACAAATCTGAGAGCGGGAACCTGACAGCGAACACATTCGATACGAACATGGCGAGCGTGAAGGAAAACGTCAACGTGCAAAATAACTGCAACCGGATTTATAGCGCTCCAATACATCATCTCAGGAATAATAGTAAACATGGTGGGTACCTAAAAAGCTAGAGACAGTTCGCGCCAAAGCTAGAGACAGTTCTCTCTATGCGAGAAACAGAGGTTACAGCTAGCTCAGAGCTATATATATTTTACCACAATTTTGAGAGTCGCCAAATACAGTTTAAATACAATTTAAGTACAACACGGCCAAGTTACGTAGTCAAGCACGGCAAGGTTATTGCCTGTCAGCCAATTGCGTAAAGCCGTGTTATTTGCAAGTTTGTTTTTAAATGTATTTGGAGGCTGTCAACCGTCTGGTGCAAGCCTAAATGTTATAGTAGCTGTTAGCCATTATCAAAAGGTTCTGAGCATGTGCGAATGAGAGAAGTAACTCACTGTACAGTTTAGGTATGTTAGACCGGCCAACCCGATGGACGGGAATTCAGTTATGTTGCCGCTCGCTTGGCTGGCAGTCGCGTCGCGCGCTAGCCGCTCCTCATAAGCATCTTTTCTGTGATTTTTGCAAAAACAATGACATAAGTACCTTTTCCATTTTAGGGTGCCTAAGGGTTCACAAATAAAATTCGATTCTTTTTTTTAGGGTTCCGTACCCGAAGGGTTCCAAACGGGACCCTATTACTAAGACTCCGCTGTCCGTCCGTCCGTCCGTCCGTCCGTCTGTCACCAGGCTGTATCTCAAGAAGCTAGCTAGCTAGAGAGTTGAAATTTTCACAGATTATGTATTTATGTTGCCGCTATAACAACAAATACTAAAAAACAGGATAAAAGAAATATTTAAGGGGGCTCCCATATAACAATTCTTTCAATACCACATACAAACTTATGGATGCACCTGGTTACGTACATGGAGTGTGAAAGTAACCGCACCAATAACTTTGTAAACAATATTTTGCTGTGTAAAATCCAAACTATTCACTCCACACCATCGCTTCCATTGAACGGTGGTACGGAACCCTTCGTGCGCGATTTAGACTCGCACTTGACCGGTTTTTATATTTAATACCTTTTTGTTTAACTAAAAGTAAACATTTTAGAGCCAGTATAAAACAAATGACAAATGACAATTACATAAGTGAGGAGGTAGGTACCTACCTAGCCTTAGAATTTACCAATAGCCCGAATAAGTACTAATAACACCTATCTTAGATAGAGTGGACTAAAATTCACAAACACAAATAATCGCACGTAGGTAACCCTACCGTGATCAAGCGAGACAGGAGTTTACAGGACGACCTTGTGATGTCAGAGTAAAAGAAGCTCTCAGGCGTAGTAATGCGGCGCAATCTAGCCTGCACGGGCGGGGCAACCGATTCTGTAGGAGCTTAGCGATTGTTGAAGGTAGCGCAGGTGCGAGCTAGATTGCGCTTTACTGTCGCGCAGCGAGAGTAGTTATTTGTTTAAGTGTATTTGAGGAGCAATCTTTCTGTACGTAGTACTATTAAGTATTCTGTGGTTACGGTGAAGAAAACATCGGAGGAAATCTTCTTACACGTAACGTAAATTTTGTTGGCCTCTGAATGCCGCGTGGAGGGGGTGGCGGCGCATGGGTAATGGCAATAATCATGCAACTCCACATATGCGGCGATGAGCTACCCCTTGTCGCACAAAATAGACTATTTAATTACTACTGGATCAACGTGGGAGCAACTGTGTCTTACCCAATCCCGATTCGGTAATCACGATTACCATTATTTCTATTTGCAGAGCTGTACGAGATAAGTCCGTACGCGCAGTTCCAGGTGGGGTTCCGTACGTTCGGTCACGTGGACAACCAGGATTTGCCGAGCAGACACGCGAGGCACAAGCACGACACAGGTAAGAACCGAGAGAAACACCCGTTTAAGAATAGAAGGTAATGTCCTCAGAACCGCAAGACGTTCAGTGGGATAACCACCAACCAGATGGATGGATGACGTTATACAAGTAGAAGGCAGTGGATGTAGGAGGCTCGGGACCGGAGTAGATCGCGTAGGAAAGAAGAGGCTTATAAAGTCCATTCGCTTAGATAGCGTCGTACACCTGCACGCTAATGTGGTTATTATCCTTATAAGGACATGGTCAATATGGGTTGATTGATTGAATGTTTCAAAAGAGAAGTCAAATTATTTTAAAAAGTGATGACACCCGCAGGTGATTGGAAATTCGATTCAGTACTTTAATTTAGGGGGTCAAAGAAGAGCCTATGAGCCTTGAGCCCTAGCACTCCAGTGCGGGTCGAAATAGGTTTTCGAGTAATATTTCCAATTCACTGATTTAATGTTTTCAGAGACGAGTTTTCAAGTGTGCTCAGAGTCTGAAGACAGTGACAGCATATCCAAGTCTACGATGAAAAGTATGCCGAGAAGTGAGTAGCCATTCTGAACCGATATTACACACAGTGACATTTAATGGGAAATATTAAACTGCACATCAAAAATACTGATTTGAACAGCAAATATCAGGGCAAATGCTGCGGTAACTTAGGTGAAGGGTAAAGGGGGTGAGTGAAGCGAAGCCCCCTTTATCCTTCGTGTTAGGTTGAACATGCAAGAACAACAAAAATACTTAAAACATAAACGTACACTTAAAATATTTAAAAAATAAAAAAGTTTTTTTGTTGATCCTTTTTTTGCTGTGCAAATCAGTTTTTTTGATGTGTGATTAAATACTAGCCACATTTAATTAGTTGACCATAGTTAAGGGAATGATAGAAAGAACCCAAAGTTTCCCCAAGAAACATATAATCGAAAATAAAAAAAATATATCGTCCCTCAGTACCTTGACCTGATCTTGATTATAAGAAACCAAAAAAAAAAAGTTTGTGACCATGTTTCTTGGGGAAAGTTGTAAGACTGGCTAAAGCGTTTTAATAGTTGGTTTAGATGAATCGAAATTTGCATAGAGAATGAATGAGAGTATTTCTAAAAAAATATATATATGTCACCGGAAAATAATACGATCCGCAAGTTTATAAATTTCCTAGGAAATTTATAAACTTCCTTCTAGATTATATTAGGCTAGGTTAGGTTAGGTTAGGTTATGTTAGGTTAGGTTAGGTTAGGTTAGTATATTTATATACTTGCGGAAAAAAAATTAGGAAATTTATAAACTTGCGGATCGTACTATTTTCCGGTGACATATATATATATACAAGGTGACATTTAATTAGCTGACCATATTTTGGGGAATGATAGAACTCATAATAATGAACAACCCCCCAAGTAACATAGTCGCAAATGGAAAAAAAAATGTCCCTCTGTACATTGACCCGATCAGCTGATTACAAATTACTATGGGGAACCCATTTTTTTTTTTCGTTTGCGACCGTATATTTCTTGGGGAACGTTGTTCATAATAACGGGTACTATCATTTCCCACTTGTATATATAAATGACTTATCTCATCGGTACATTCTCTGCACAGAACCGGGATTCGAATCAGCATCCCCAGCGTGACAGGCGAGCTTGTAACCTCTAGACCGCGGGTGCACTCCTAATGAAGATCACAGATCAATTGTGTTTATTTTCAGAAGCCTGCCGTACTCCGCACCACAGATAACTGAGCAAACAAGTGTTGTCGTTTTAAATCAGGAATCAAGCGCCGCGGGCCAGCACATCGATCACATCGAATATCTGTTTTAGATGCGTTAGATTTTGTTTACGGGAAATATTAAACTGCACATCAAAAATACTGATTTGATCAGTGCTGCGGTAGCTTAGGTTTATTTATCCTTCGTGTTAGGTTGAATATGTAAGAACAACAAAAAATACTTTAAACATAAACTTACACATAAAATATTTAAAACATAAAAAGTGTTTTTGTTGATCCTTTTTTGCTGTGCAAATCAGTATTTTTGATGTGCGTTTAATTAGCCGTTGCTTACTCACCAAAGCCGCAAACCCGCCGATAAATAGTTGCCGAAATACTATGTCGGAGGATCGGCTCTGACTTAGGCCTCGAGTCGATCTATATTATTGAAAACTTTTATAGTTTCTACGATAACTGCACGACACACTTAAAGGGACAGTGCTGTGATTGACGCAAACCTCTATCGTGCAATTACCGTCGGCATGATAAAAGTGTCCATAGTTCTCAAACACGTACGATATTTGTTTGCTTACTTTGTCGATAAATCCCATTTTACGATGGCGCTGCAGTAACCACGAAAAGTAAGTTGTTTGACTTGAATATAAATATACAATTGTTTATATACTCCAAGACTATTTGGAAAGTAATTATATGTATGTTGGTTGTTCAGCAAGACACTGCCCGATGCATGACTAAGATTTATAGCACTAAAGAAAGGCATGACCGATTTGTAAAACAAAATATTTGATGACGATTCCTTGATCTTATGTTATCTTCAAGTCTATAGCTACTTAGGTATTAATGGTGCCAATATAATTAACATATAGAGATGAAGTAAGGTCAAATGTAGAGTCGAATTAAGTTCGAATGATATTCTTAAGTGATTCTAGCCAAAACTGTAAATAATTTGTAAAATATCTTATGATATTGAAAATATTAATAATGTTTTAACATTTTATTGTAGTTTTGAACCATTGAAATAATATTGACAAATGAAAGTATCTTGCGACTATAGTGCAACATTACAAATGATAAGATTATAATAGCGATAGGACTATGTCAAATGGTTGGACTATAAGTCGTTTATTATACTTTTTTTTATAACAAACAAGGTAACATTGATCGTAGTTCGTATATCGCTTTATGGCTATTAAGTACTTTGGTTTGCGCTCCTAACCTTATAAAGTAAAACTGTCGAAAAATGTGCATAAAACGTCAGTATTTCCATACAATAAACGTCAATTTCGGACTAACTTTCCACACTTACCACACGAGTTCACACGACTTTATTCCTTGTTCCGCTTAAAACAAGAAAGAGAGATGACGCAAGGGACAGTGCTATCTCAGACCATTACTTTAAAGTTTCGTGTGGTGAATTGGTGACTGTGGAATTATAAAAGCGGTCATAGTTCGCCATTTTGAAACAAAAACAAGATGGCGGACAGCATTTAAAACCTCGTTTAGGAGCGCATTCCAGAAACGATGCCAATATCTACGAAAAAGACTGATTCTTCATACGCGCGATGATATCAAATAATAATATGGTTGTTTTTATTTATCTACAATTTTAAATTTAGGTCTTAATAAATGTTAGGTATATAATCCACTTGTTTCATTTCACTTACGTATCGTTTTCGTCCCAATGTCGTAACATATTACAGCTATCATGTTTTTGGCGGGGTCACATTTTCCTACTCTATTCTCATGTTCTACTAGGGCTTTGTTTTTTAACCTAATAAAATTGACAGAACTTCAAGCTCGCTACCGATTCGATCAAATGAAATAAGGCTCTAAATCAAAGTTCGTTGGCGTCCTAACAACGGTTCCAACCGAAGCATTCTGCCCTTTGTGTTTGTGTAATTTTTACGAGACTTACTCGCCTTTATTGCTGTAGTACCATTGGACCATTCAACAGTACCATCAATGGTGTTAGTGAGTGACACACGTAAGGACTCTAGAAAGACCGCGGCATCAGATGCTTATGCTGATTTTTTCTAAGCATTATTAGTGTATTCTAAGACGAATGCGAAATACGCGAACCGTCGGAAATAATTAGTTTTCGAGTTTTAGCACTCACTATATCCCGAAGGAGCCGACTGCTCCGAAGAGTCTAAAGTCGGCGGCACACGCACGTCTTCCGCCCCCTTATCGACACTCTGACCCAGGGTAAGCAAGCTTGTTAAATATTCAAAATGGCGAAGACAGAATTTGGGAAAAAAGTTTCGTTATTGCACATGATTTACAAACTTAAAAAAAAACCGTCAATCCCAGCATTGACACACGCTTTTAGCACAAGCAAGAACCAAATCTACTATATAAAAATAAGTCGGGTTTTCCTTCCTGACGCTATAACTCCAGAACGCACGAACCGATTTCCACGGTTTTGCATTCGTTGGAAAGGTCTCGGGCTCCGTGACCTTTCCAACGAATCCGGAAACAAAGGTCCGGGCATTATAGCAAGGAAAATTCAGGAAAAATCAACAGAAAAGCGGGAAAACAGGGAAAATTATTTTTCACATACAGCGCTCTTTACCGTAAGATGGACGGTGTGGTTAAAGCTCGGTGGGTCTTATATAGGTGACTGAATGGTAATTCCGGTACCTGTCTCGGATAGCTTAACTGGTAAGAGCCCTTGGCGCGTAACCGAGAGATCTGGGTTCGATTCCCAGTCCGGGCTGTCCGAATTATTTTTTCGGTTACCGAAAAATTTTACATCACTTTCACATAACTTGCAACTCAAAGTTGGTACAGTTGTTATGATATTGCGTAATTTGAATCCACCGCGACTTTGCAACGGTACTCGACTTGCGGTAAAAAGACTTATGCCGAATTTGATTGAGGCAACCATTATTAACGGAAAGTACGCAGGTGAAAATGTATGTATTCATCGAATACCAATGATTCCGATTGATCTTCCCTTTGACTTCAAACCATTGCAATTTCCAGTTCGCCTTGCGTTCGCAATGACAATTAATAAGTCGCAAGGCCAATTCGTAATGGAATTATTTATAATCAGTGGTTATCACGTATTACCTCGTACATTCTGTCCAAGCTTAGCCGAAAATGGACAATGTCCTTTAGAAAATCATTGTTTTTCACATGGGCAGTTATACGTTGCGTGTTCACGAGTTGGGAAACCATCCGCTTTGTTTGTATTAGCGTCAGACCAAAAAACAAAAAATGTGGTTTACCAAAGAGCACTTCAATGAAACGGATAATTTGCGGACACGTATAACGCTTCGATTCAGTATTTACTTTGGATTCACTTTCATTTACTTAAAGAAGTTCAACTAAATAACACTTCATTTTTGTAATCGAAATGAATTTATTACTGTTGTGAAATTAAATAAAAAAAATCCTTTTGAAATATAAAACAAAAAAAAAAATTCTTCATCTTTTAATTAATCACCAAACGAAATGTTACATAAAACGAAGCCATCTGGTGGCGAAACGGAGTTCGCCGGGTTTGCTAGTGCAATATAAAATTAGATGCGTTCATACCGCTACGGCTCAGGAAAAACAGTATCTTGAGTAGTTGGGAAAGCCGTGCCGGCAATCCAAGTTGCTTTGTGTTCAGCCTATCATTTGTGTTACATAAGTTGTAATCCTTAACACTTTGTAGATGGTGGCTTTTGGTGAGCGTGTTGGCGAGTTCAACCCTAATATAGGAGACCTTGTTCTCCTTTTTGGAAGGGAATCTAGCCACCTCACGAATGTCGGTGAGCTGTGGGTTGACGTTGAGTTGCTTGGCAAGGTAAATCACTGCGGAGTATAGTTACTGCTTGGTTTCGGTGTAGCTTTTGGGGACGTCTCTGATCTCGATGGAGGTTTTTGAGGAAACCCTGTCAGTTAGTCAGACATATGATTGAGAGACTTTTAAATATTGAAGTTTGTGGCATCAATATTACCCGACTGTACTTTAATTTGGATCATTTGTTCCTCGAGTTTATCCATAGGGGAATTCTGGTTTTTAGTAAATTCTTGCACCATATTCATAAGATTTTAGATCGCAAAGCTCGTGAATTTGCTCGGTGGAATATCTAGGCCTTTTTGATCATTGCGTAATGTTTCCCGAAAGGAAATGAGGGTAAGCTTCGACGAGTTGGATCAGGTCATTCTCGGAGCGACTAACATTACCGGGCGGAGGAGAGCGGTGCATAGTAGCAATATGCGTTCGAGTCCGTTTGAAAATGTTATCATTTGACTATACGTACGTGTCGTACGATACGAAGCAGCGGCGAGCTCGATACTTTCGTAGCAGCCAGTCTCGTAGGGGTTGGGTGTCCGCGACGTAGAACACTCACCCGTGGCGCGGTCGACGTACGGCTGATGTACGACAGACGGCTTCACAAAAAGACTGCGTGCGACAGAGATGAGAACCAAATATTGTTGATGACGTGTATGGTGCACTCTCCAAGATGGAAAGAGAGGGACCGATTCTTCGGTAGACACGTTGATTTAACATAGAGTTTGTTTGTATTTTCAAAACTCAAAAATTAAATAAATCGGTCAAGATACTCCAGCTATAGACGATGTGTGAGGGACCTCACTGTTGTTTTGAATACTCAATTAATACCCAAGAATTGAGTTGACTGCACCAGGTCTAAAGGCCCGTTATTCATTACTAAAGTGAGATCCTCTCTGACATTGGGTAGCGAGAATTTGACACATTTGTTTTTTTAAGATTTTAACACTAAATTATTGTTATTAAACCAGTTAAGAACTAGCGAGATTGCTTTGTTAACAACCTCAAAATTGTTCTGGGCTCTGTCAATATTAAAAATGAGTGAAGTATCATCATCAAACAAAACAATATCACATAAGTTTTTTACAAAAAAGGCAAGATATGCACCAAAAAGGGCCCAATATTGAACCTTGAGGGGCACCCATTGAGGTGAGAGGTCCAGATGACCTCTCTCCATTCACATCAGCTTTCTGGATTCTGTTACCAAGATAAGTGTAATTCTTCGCGAGCTTTCTCCTGAACCCCGTAATGCTGAAAAGCAAGGCCAATTTTACGAGATAAAGAATGTAGACAAACTTTCAGGGGTTTAAAACATTTTCCTTTGAAGAAATTATGTTCATTTTAAACTACGTATTCTAATCGTCAGCATCTGTACTAGGCGAAGATGATTCGTCAGATGAGTCCGATTCTACCATATTTACGTCAAAGCTCGATTGAATTTTAATCAATAATTTTGTAAATTTTGCTACAAATATTGCTCTCTCTACCAATTTTATTACAATTACCAATTTTCGCCATTAATACATTTTGAATTATTTCTTGTAGCAATTTTTTCACATCTTAAAATGATGAAAATGAGGTATTATTGCGAGCTGCGTGTCTTCACCTTTGCTTTTTTTCATCAAAGCTTATTTGTTTATAACGCAGCCATTTTTGCTTTTTTCTTGGCGTCTTGAGTGGTGAAGAGCAGCTGCAAAGTTGGTACAAGAGTAACTGAACCGTAGTCACACCAATTTGCCACACTATAGTGTGTGTGACCATGAGTAATACGGAATTTGACAAAGTTGTCCAATAAATCCAAAAACTTGACTCAAGCATTATTTAGATTATTTAGATAATTGAATAATTGTGTTAAGTCATATGTTATTTATTATTTTATTCCGTAGTTTTTTTACATAATCAGGCTACTTTCCATTTTTTAGGAAACCTGCGGGCCTTATGAGATTGATTGAAAATAAGATAGAGTGGCTCAACCACGTTGTCGGCAGCTGCTTAAATAAATAGTGGTGGTGTTTGTCAGGCCTTGGACCCTTATTAGGGTCCAGATGCTTGAGTTTAGCAAATATGGAGGGTCTATCAAGTTCTAAGGATGGAAGGTTGTCGCTGTGGCGGTCGGTTTTGTCCTTATTCAGGGTTTCAGGCACCCGTGAACTTTAGACATAAGAAGCAGGATTTGAATGGTTTGCAAACTTCTTCAGAAATTTCAGGGGTTATATTACATAACGTAGCATAACATTTACATCTAGGCACATACATGGCTGACTGATTCTGAGAACTGATACTTCCCGTGAGTTCAGAGGATGATTGTAGTTTGTTGCAGGAAGAACTTGAAGCGGTTTATAGGTGGACTGTGAACAACAAACTCCTTTTTAATACTGCCAAGTGTTATATAATGCCCTTTACGCGCTCTTCTCAGCCTATAAGCGCGACGTATACACTCGAGTGTATTCGATTAAGGACCTCGGTGTTACGTTCGACTTACATTCCATGAGCACATGAGCACTTTAGCCAAGGAATGCTTTAAACGGGTTCGTGATACGGAATAGTAAGGATTTCCGGAATTTGGGTATGGTCCAGCTTCTATACATGGCCCTAGTGAGAACCTAACTGGAATCTAGCTGGGTTATTTGGAATCCGCACGAAAGCTCTTACATACTTTTGCTCGAGAAGGTACACAAAGCTTTCCTATGCTTTCCTGGGTATGCTCGGATACAACTCACTAGAGGTTAGACGTAATACCGAGCAGCTTCTGACTGTGTGTCGATTGTTGCGAGGCGACAGTGACTGCGTCGCGCTTGTCGGTAGGGTATACGCGCTATTCGTGCCCGACAAATATACGCGCGCGCGCAGGCACCGGCAGCTATTAGCGGGCGGCACTCACCGCACGGTGGCGCGCCAGCACTCTCCGCAGGTGAAGGCGCGGAACAGTCTCAACGCTCTGTTGGCGGCGGCACCTCTGACTGATCTGTTTGGTGATGCATGGAGACATATTGTGCGAGAATGTGGAAGGTTTTGCGAGTTGAATGTGTGACTGTGTTTAATTTCTAATTTGAAATATTTAAATTAAAGTTTAATTTTATAGCTGACATTTAGAATTAATTGACTGTGTTTAAATTGTGTGTATATTTAATTTGAATTTAATACATACATATTAGTCAAAGCTTAAATCTTTTGCACAAACTTTGACCACTCCTTTGACCGCTTGTCCTGAAAAAAAAATACTTGGCTCGGAATGAGATAATACCTTTAAAAACTTGCGTGTGTTATGCCAAAACTGTTGGTATACTTGTATCAAGAAATAGTACTAAATGGGAGTTCACGCCACATTTAGTCATCAATCCGGAGCTCCGCCTAGTATGAAAAAGTTAACAAAAACACTGAATCTCATTTTCTTTTCCATTATTAAATTTCGTAAAATTTGAGAGCAAGCGAGATAGATAAATTTATCATCTTGAAAAATGTAACCGATAAATGATATATTAACATTTTCAAAATTGATAACCAAAGACGGCATCCATTCCTAAACTAATCTAGTTTCTTTGTCGCAACCATCGATATAGTCGCAACCTAACCTAACCTTACCTCAGGAGAGGTTTGGGTAAGATAAGTGAGATTAGTGCATCTTTGGTTTGATCACGTTATGTTAAGTTACGCTGCATAAAGTTACTACGCACTACTCGCTTTAAGATAAAAATAATCATAAATTTATTTATTAAACTTAAACGTATTTACCACAAGTAAAAATAAACTTCAACTTTAAAAATAATTAAAACAAAATATCCCTTATCCTCGTCAAACATGGGCGTACCCAGGTAGGGGAATCTGGGGCTGCTGCCCCCCCCCCCCTGAACAGGTATGAGCTGCCCCCCCTAGCTGAAATCCTGGGTACGCCCTTGTTGTTAAAACTTATAAGCTACTTCACCAGATGCTCAAAATGGCTTCCTCCAACCCTTAAGCATAGGAGACATCTCCTTTTGAAGTTTCTGCTTAATCGTCTCATGCTTATTGTTGATATGTCTTGAGCTGCGTCGAAAACACGTCGTCGCAATTCTTGTTCCGATTGAATCGGCTTTGCATAATAGACGTTGTCTTTCAAACACCCCCAATATAAAAAAATCTAACGGGTTTAGGTCAGAGGAACGTGGTGGCCACAAAATTGGTCCTAATGGACCTATCAATCTGTTAGGATAGGTCTCATTTAGGTGGTCACGGACTAGGCGAGCATAGTGAGCTGGGCAACCGTCATGCTGTAGTCATGATTTTTGAAGCATTGTTAGCGGCGTATCCTCAAGTAAGGCCGGCAGATCGTTTTGCAACAATTGCAAGTATGTACTCTTGACCATTGAGGATAGCCGGTAACTCAAATGGTCCAATGATTAGTATTAGATATTAAGTGATTTCAGACACAATGTATATTGTTAATGAATTAATAAATAAATAAATAAATAAAATTTGTCCATTGAAAATTCCCGTCCACAGGTTAATTTTGAACTGATACTGTGAACGGTCTTCTGTTGTTTCATGAGGGTTTGATACCTGCCAGATATGAGTATTTCATGCATATAGAGGTACCCATCCCTTTTGCAGGACGTCACTCCATAACACCTCGCTGAAGAAGTTTGGATTTCCTCTCATTTTTTACAGCCTACTACGGCAAAATACAACTCGTTGAGCGTGATCACTTGGACGAAGTGCTTGAACGCGCTGAATGTGATACGGGTGGTATTTGTGTCGCTTTAAAATCCGTTGGACAGAGGATTTTGATATGCCAGCACGCCGTTCAATTAAACGCACTGATGTGCAAGGCTCCGTTTACCGATAGTAATATAACGTCATCATGAACATTTCTCGGTCTTTCTCCGACATTGCCACTCGTTCCTGGTACTCTGCCTTCACGAAACGCATTGACGACTCTCAAAATTACATTGTGTGTCGTCGGTCTGCGATCCGAAAACCTTTCCGCGTACAATCGTGTAGCTCTTCTAGCGTTGTACGTCACAATCCCTCTCGTGGAAACTTGCCTTGTCTCACCATAAATAAAGTGCATATTGGCGTACTCGCTGTGAGAATATTGGGAAGTATTCCGATTTGCCATAAATGTTCCGAAGTTCTATAAAACCCCTTTTAATCTCAAAAAAGATAAACCGGTAGTCCAATCTTAGTTTAAGTTGTTATAAAGACAGTTTAAGTAAAAAAATAATGCGTCGAGAAAATAAAAATGGCAGCCAGTTTGATAAAGAAAAGAAGTGTGATCTGACTTCAATCATATCATCCAAAATAATACAACGTAACCTAAAGTTACGGGATCCAATCTTACTAGTGTCCCATTAGTGATTGTAATTCAAAAATCAATTTGAAATCCGACCAATGCTGAGATCAAACCTGAGGGCTCTGGAATCGGTAATCACTTTTTACGTACGTTATACGGACTTATCGTGAGGAAACCTTCATTACTTCATAGCTGCGGCGGTGGGCTAGCCCCCTGTCACGCAAAATGGAGTATTAAATCACTGGCTGAAAGTGGGCACAGTCGTGCCTCTGCCAACCCGTTTGGGAAAAGGCGTGACGCTATGTTTGTTTATTTAGCTTTTACAATCGTATCCTCTTCTCTATTTTGCATACTTACTCTAATTTGATAATCGGTGTTCTTGTTCACCTTTTTCCTACTAGGCGGAGCTCCGGATTGATGACTCAATGTGGCGCTCCCATTTAATGCTATTTCTTGATACATGTATGCTACCATTTCCGAATTGGCATAACATACGCATTTTTAAAGGTATCATCTCAATCCGTGCCAAGTGTTTTTTTTTCAGGACAAGCGGTCAAAGGAGTGGTCAAAGTTTGTGCAGAACATTTAAGCTTTGACTAATTCATCATTATCTCGTATTTTACATTAGTTATCGGCAAAATAATACTTAGGTTGTCTTAAGTATCTTACAGCAATAGCTTTGACTTAAATAAAATGTTAAAGAAAGGGATAGGCAAGTAATGGCATGCCCTACCAATGTAAAAATGGGGATTTTCATGAAAAGCTTTAAACCGTCAATATCTCAAATTACACGAAACTTTCACTGAGGTCAAGTTGGGCTTATTCGATGCGCCTGAGGTAGGTCTACCTTCGTTGTCGCTGTGGCACGTGAGTTTTGGGACACATGTATATGTTATCAATGCTATCTTGTTCGGTGTATGTACAACGCATGAGAATTATACGTGTAATGTTGTACTTACGAAAATTGACAAATAAATAAATACATAAATGTCTTCTAACCCCACACTGTGTCGTGGGAACCAGAAACAGCGACGTCACAAACATGAAAACATCCAAGACCCGAGGATATTTATTTTTCCTCCCCAGTCGAACAGTTCGAACTCGGTAGTAAAGCCATTGCATGCATTGGACACTATGGACACGGTAGCAGGGTAAGAACTTCGTCCATGTCGCTTGCTCTTTAAGAAAAACCGAAGTTGTTTTGGGTTCGAGGAGATATTTCCCAGGGTTTTCAGGTAATCTGGCCCATGTGCGTAACCAGGTGCATTCATAAGTTGAATGTAGAATTGAAAGAAAATTCGGAAAATTTATTCCACTTGTCTCGTATTCTACTAGGGCGTTACTATGGTCTTGGTTGGATCTTGGTTGACAAATATTATTAAGATTAGCACTAATAATAGATAAAGATAAAACCAACGTTTGGAGGACATTAATAATCGTTTAATTTCACCAAAATTATCGATACATTTCCAACTCTCTTAACTACTACACATAATATTAGTTACGCTTACGCTCATTTTGCAATCGGAAGTCAATGGAAAACAGTTTTACGAAAATATTTATTTTTAATATATATTTTTTCACAGACCTTACAATCTTTTAACTAAACAATCTTTTGCGTTTCGAATAAACGTTTTCGTAAAACTGAGAACACGTTATTAGTTATAAGAGCCAACAGTTTTGGACGTTTGTTTTATATGTATTGAAGGATATGCCAAGAACCGCAACTGCATTATCAAACGATTTTCATAGAATATAAACACTTACTCACATCCGTATGTAAATAATATGATACATACATATCAGTACCACTCGAAATCCTCCACATACCCTATAAAATTTAATTAACATGCATTTGTAAAGAAAAGTCAGGAACGAGCATGACATTTAAATAATAATATAATTGTCATCTAAAGTATTACATAAAAAAAAATATCAGCCTCCATTTATTAGCTTGCCATAAATATTATCTAACTACGTAGTATTATCCACTCTCATACAAAAAGCAGTAAATAGCCTATAAAAGTATCGTTAATATTTAGTTTAAGAACACGTATAATCAACTATCAAATAAATATATTTATGAAACACTATAACAATCTACTATGGAAAGTAGAAAGAGATGTTTTTTTTTTGAATAAATTACAAAATAGCGTTTTTTACAAAATGGCCGACAATGTTTTTAAAAAGTCTCCGATATAATTTTGCAGTATTTATTATATATGTCGGTATACATTAGTATGTATTAATTGTGATATTTTGACCGAAATATTATAATAATCGTCGTAGATTCATCAAAGATATGTCTTACTGTTGTTTTATGTAGGCATTGAAACACTTAACCTACAAATATAATAATTTCCAATTATTTTTGAGTGCTACAAAAGTGATGCAAGTCTCTAAATGAGGAAATATATTACAAATAATAATGATGTCTTCTAAAACCTAGTTGAGTCTAAACCATTCATTATATTATTTCTTAGACTACTATACAGCAAGTATAATATGTATTTTTCTTTCAAGAAGCTGCTTAGTTGCTATTGTCCAAACACCAGAAATAACATTTGTTTATTTACTCATTTCTTTATTGAAATTGATTTAACATTTCCACCGGAATTCTCCTGAACTTTGTATTCAATAGATAAAAAATCGGAAAGGTGCTTGCTCCAATTCTGTAAAAAATAACGTATAAAGCTGGAGGTTTCTAGTCGCCTCTTTGCCTCCAGCATCTAAAACATTGAGGTGACGGAATTAAAATTGAGTTCTATATTTCCCTGTACCTTATACATGTGTTAGTTTAAGATTTGTCATTCTCCAAATGTTACCTATGTGTTTCTTATGGAAATAAACTATTTTTGAATTTTGAATTAAGCCGATTTGATCCTAGCAACTTCCCCATAGGCGGAGGTGTCAAATATTAAGTTGATCTTATCAAATCAGTTTCATAGTCATAGTTGTTCCTAATGATGTGCCTCACAATCGCCTCACAGTTTGACAACATCTTTATGTCACACGCTATAGATGCCCCATCCATCACCAAGTTACACTAAGTTTTATAATTAATCATTAACGCAATACAGCGTTTATTGACTTTCATTAAGGTTTATGTTGGCGTGCACTTACTAAAATGAAATTGAAGTAAGATTTTTTCGAGTCAAACACTTCACTACCAGAGTGTCAATCATACAAACAATACAATATTCTTTTCATTTCCGGTATACAAGATAATATTTCCGTCAGGACTTCTGAAAACAATTTACAGTATCCCAAGTGTCTATATATTGCTTTGAAACGAAAGATCTGAAAGATCTTTCATAGCTTAAGTTGGCCGAAGAATAAGTAACTCTTTGCACAATTTATTAAAATAAAATTAAATAGAAAAAAAAAACGAAAGACACATTTCTTTCGTTTCAAACGTGAATTTATACACAGTACAAAATACCAGTATTAAGACAGTGAAACCACCAAAGGACGGCACATATTTTCAAAAGCAGGTACAGTTAAGAAATAAATAATGCCTGTCCTTACAGAGAAAACTGACGCTTGTCGCTGTTATTTTATAATTTAAGACACGGACAGGGTGACATTACATATTCCTCTACTGTACAAGAAGTAATTAGGCTCATATCGTTTCAAACCCGGCGTTTTATTGTATCATACATGCTGTTCAATCGTATTATACCCGGTGTTCTATCGTATCAAACCTGCTGACCTATGGTATCAAATCTATTGTTCTATCGCATCACACCCTCTGTTCTATCGCATTACACCCTCTGTTCTATCGCATCACACCCTCGGTTCTATCGCATCACACCATCTGTTCTATCGCATCAAACTCGCTTTTCTTTCGCATTATGCCCTCTCTTTTATCGTATCTTAGGCGCAGATCTATCGTTACAGTGCTTGTTTCGCTTCAATGTAGCACCTCGCTTGATCTGTTCCATGAGTGAAGTATGCGCGACCCGTGGATCCGACTGGAACATGGTAAGGTATATTATATTTATTGTAAACATACACAAAAAACGGTCAAGTACGAGTTGGACTTGAACACGAAGGGTTCCGTACCATAGCACAAGAAGAAGAGTTTCTTGTATAAGAACGGGGTTCCGTTCAATAAAAAAATCGCATGTTTAATTGCTGCTGTAACGGCAACAGAAATGCACATCCTGTGAAATTTTCAACTCTATTGAGGTTTATGAAATATAGCCCTCTGACGGACACACAGACAGACAGACGGGCTTACACCGGAGGCTTAGAAATACGGTCCTGTTTGGCACCCTTCGAGTGAACAATAACAGAGAAGCTAAGCATTAACTGCGTGTTTATGACTGTATCTTGGATGTTTAAGGTGATACGGAAGAAATGGTGTATATTTCGAATCCATTCATTCCACCATATAGTCATCTACAGATTTGTTCTTTGGGTTATCGTTTATTGAGTATTTTATTAAGATTTTCACAGAAAGAAAACGCGGCTGGATGAATTTGTCTCGATAGAATTTAATTACGAAAATACCTCTTAATTGTTTTATTTCTTCCGGTTATTCTGAAATCCTAACTAATTTAATTTCGGAATTGCATTCAAAATGTGGATATTATGTATTCGTAAACTCTCCTTGAAAATATTTTTGACAAATTAGCGTAGTTTATTTTAAAACAATTTTCATGTGGTTTCATCATGACAAGGGCTGATGGTGATCAGCCCTTGTCATCCCACTGCTGGGCACTGGCCTCTCCCGAAGCACGCCCTTCGCTACGGTCACCCGCCAGTCTCGTCCGCTGCTTTCCAGCCACCTTAGCAATGTCATCTGACCATCGGTATGACCATTTATGTGGTTTGGCGCCACGTTATTTTAGTTTGAGTCGAGCGCATTGTTTGCGCTCTCTTTTATTTCTTAAGTAGAAGTAATTAACACTGCCACTTTCGTTTACATTAGAATTCCTTTTATATATATTTTCTCGTATCACCTAAATGTGCGACGTCGTTGTTTCTGTTTCCCATGACACCGGGTGTCCTGGTGTGGGCCCAGAAGTGATGTATATATATTTGAGAATACCTGCGACTGCGCATTGATGATGTCCCTGACAGTGTTGGCGCGGCTGGTGTCGAGTTGCCTGCGCTGCTGCTGAATGGTGGCGGAGAGTTTGTCCAGGAACGCGGGTTGCACTGAGGGCGTGAGGGACCCTGGAACCGAGGTGTGGACAGATGACATTAAATAATGTGTTTTTCAACACACTTGCTCGTAATGTGACTCTTTATGGCAACGCATTTAGGTTCATAATTTTACTTTATACTTTTTTCAATCTTCGCTAAGAGTTTTTATGCCTACAAACAACGAATAGTTTTGTTAATATATGAACTATTTTTTAGGGTTTCGTCAAGCTGTCTGTCCGTCCGTCCGTTCGTCCGTCCGTATGTCACAGCAACTTTATGCAGAAACTATTAGGACTGCACAATAGACTTTTCTACAAAAAAAAATAAAAATAAAAATAATTAAAGGGGGCTCCCCATACATGGAACTGAAACCAAAAAATATTTTTTCACCAAACCTATATATGTGGCCTAAATGACGTTGAGGTTTCTGAAACCATTTTTCCTCAAAGTAAATCGTTAAAGAGTCAGACCCTTTCAAAGTGACAAATGCACTTTTTTATCAACTTTTATGCAACTGTCCCACAATACACATATTTGGCGGAAAATAGTGCGTTAACTTAGTTGCGGAATTCATAGACACAAGACACGAGAACATGAAGACCAAATACAACATAAAATAAATCACAAAGTCCCATGCTCCTTGTGTAAACATATTAATGAACGTCAACCGTGACAATATTAGTGATAAGGATATTGTCATACTATCAGTCGGGGAACATGACCATAACCCCACTAAACTATCAGTGGAACTTTGTGCTACTCTTAAAAACCTCAAAAATGTTACCGTCATTGTAGTAGGTATTACAAGTAGTGATCATCTTAACGAAAAGAAACTGAATGGCACGATTAAAATCATATGCAATGTATTTGAAAATTGTCATTTCATATCAATAGATGAGGTCTTACCCAAAAAAAGTATACACAAAGACTATGTGCTGAAGTCAATAAAATACAAGCTAAATTAGAACAGGACATTCACTTATGTAAAAGTAAATTGAACAATAATGTAAACATAGACAATGGAAAAAAGGAATCCATTAAAAAAGGGACAATCCCATATTACTTCAATAAAAGTGGTACAATCGTTTTTAAGGGTAACTCTAGCAAACGTATGACTACACAAAAAAATAATGAAGTATCTCCTTCAGCTCAACAAAAGTTTTTTCTCGTCAAATAACAAACTGTACATAATGCATCAAAATATACAAGGGTTCAAGAGTAAAAAAGATTTGATTTCAATCACAGTAAATGAATTAAAGGAAAATAATAACGATATTGATTTTATTTGTCTATCGGAAACTCTTATCAAATCAAGATGTGAAAAACTATTACAACTCAAACACTTTAAACTCGCCGCTAGTTACTGTCGTCCGGAAAAATCACGAGGAGGCGTTTGTATATTTGCAAAAAATCACATTGATACGAAGGAATTCGTCATTGCAAAGGAATTGACAGAACCATTTTCTTTTGAATGCTGTGGAGTAGAGATTACGGAATACAAAACCATTTTAATATGTCTTTACAAAATACCTAACGATAAATATAATAAGCACTTTTTGGATAAACTGGAATCATTACTGCATAAGCTACGACATAAACTAATTAATACTAAAGTCATAATAATAGGGGATCTTAATATAAACACTTTAAAATACTATCGGCGGTCGAGAGATCTAAAAGGTATTATAGAAGCCTATAACATGGTATTTCATATCAATACACCAACAAGACTAAATACATGTATTGACCATATAATAAGCAATATTACTGAGGCTCACGGTTAAACCCAACGCCTGGGACTATCAGACCACGATACCGCTCAATTTTGTCTGTCCCTGTGACAAAAAAGAACAAACAACTCTGCTACTGGTATAATTGGAAAAGAGATTATGGAAAGGATAATATATTAAAATTTAAAGGTCTCTTAGATGGTCTATCCTGGAGTGAAGTTCTAAATACTACATACTTCGACCCAGCATTCAAGCTGTTCTACGATACGATTACCTTACTTTACAATTTGTGCTTCCCGATAACTAGAGTCAAGGTCAGACGAGATACAAATATGAGTCCTAAATGGCTCACTAAAGGTATATATATAAGGATACCATGTTTTACAAAACGAAAACTTAGATTTAAATATTACCAACAAAAATCAGAAGCAAACAAAAATGACTACATTAGATGCAGCAGAAAGTTGTGAAAATGTATTGAATATTCCCAAAAATATCAAAATAACAATTATATAAAAATATATAAAAATAAATGCCTCATGGCAATTAATTAAAAATGAAAATGAAAATTAAAATCAAGACATTGAAATAAAATCTATAATAATAAATAATACAGAAACGGAGGATCCATTGGAGATGGCCCGTGGTTTCAACAACTACTTTATAGACTTGACCAATAATAAATTGAGTACACAACCAGACAATGACGCTATCAATAAAGTATCCCAATCAAATTCTAGCATCTTCCTCAGGCCGTGTACTATAGATGAAACTGTAAAGACAATCAGACAGCTAAACAATACCAATGCTACCGGCTATGATGAAATTGCAACAAATATTTTAAAAGATTGCTGCAAGGAATTATCTCCAGTGTTGACCAAACTAGCCAATCAATCACTTACAGAAGGTAAATTCCCAAAATAATTAAAAATATCGGTAGTCAAGCCATTGTTCAAAAAAGGAGAAAAACCGATATGAGCATGTACAGGCCGGTTACTCTTGTCCCTGTTTTGTCAAAAAAAATCGAAAAAAATATGCAATATAGAATCGCATCATTCTTATCAAAATTCAGTGTTATTAAACAAGAACAAAACGGTTTCCAGAAGGGAAAATCCACAACTCTCGCATGCTTCAATTTAGTAAAACAATTGGCCGAGGCTATTGATAAAAAGACACCCACAGTGACCGTATTTTTTGACATGTCAAAGGCTTTTGACTTCGTGTGTCATAATATTCTCATAGGAAAATGTGAAAGATACGGTATCCGCGGACCGGCGTTAAATTGGATTAAAACCTACCTGAGCGACCGTACACAGTATGTCGTAATAAAAAAGTTAAATAAAAACTTAGAACTAACTGAAAACAAATCAGAACTACGTAGAAATACATTTGATGTTCCACAAGGTAGTGTGCTTGGTCCACTATTGTTTTTATTATATATTAATGACATACCAGAAGTGACAGAACACCGTTGCACCCTATTTGCGGATGATATTTCTATTATCTTAGAGTGTACAGATACAAATGAATTTAATAATGATATAAATAATACAATTAAACAAATAATCAACTGGTTAGTAATGAATAATTTATGTGTGAATGTCGAAAAAACATCGTTTATGCAATTTTTCAATCAAATTAAACCTGAATTAAGTCTATCCCTGACGTACCAAAATCAAACAATACATGAATCAAATGAAACAGTTTTTCTCGGAATTACAATAGACCCTCAATTATCATAGAAGGCGCAAGTTGACAAAATATGTAAAAAGATAAACAGGTTTACTTTTGTACTGTACCGCCTTACGAAAGTAGCCAGCAGAGAATCAGCTGTCTTAGCTTATCACGGATACGTGGCGTCCATGCTACGCTATGGAATCGTCGTTTGGGGGAACTCAGTGGACATACCACGTCTCTTTATAATACAGAAACGCCGCATACGAGCCATATGTGGCGTAAACCCATATGAGTCTTGCAGGCCGTTGTTTAAAAAACTAAATCTACTAACACTGACTGGCATTTACATATTCGAGATAAGCAGTTTTGTAAAATTAAATATCAATTTATTTACCAACTTTTCCAGTGCATATCCTTTTAATACTAGATATCCAAATCGCCTAGTAGCCCCTAAATCAAAAACGGCACTTTTACAAAGAAACTGTTATTCTATGGCTGTGAAAATATTTAACTGTTTACCCGCAGACTTACAATGTTTACCATTACCTATTTTTAAGTTTAGGCTAAAAAGGTGGTTAGTTAATAACTGCTTTTATGATTTAAATTAATTTTATAGCATGACATCAAAACTCAATAATTAATTTAATGTTATTATTACGGAATATTGTTATTATGAATGATTTACTAATTAAGGTATTAGTGTTAGGACATGTGATTTAATTTATATATTTTAGCTACTAATTGTCGGTACATAACACAAAGATACCCGACTCTATTTTTTGCATGCCACAAGTTGTCTGAATGTGCCGTTCTGAATTAATTATACCTACTTCAAGACCTATGACTGCACCACATCAACGCAAATAAATTTCATTTCATTTCATTTCATTTCATATCATTATTTCATCAAATTATATTTTTTTTACTACTAACTTTAATTTGCGTGATCAAAATATTATTTTTGCAGGCTGTTTAGCGGCAAGCAGCAACCGCTCGCAACTGGTAAAAAAAAATACGTCACATAGTGGCGGGAGCCCACAGCTGGCAGGATTTCAATATATTTTCGCCCCCTCCGCCACCTGACCGAAAATGTCAAAATGGCACCCGCCACGGGAAGGGTACTTGGAATGTACTTGTAATAAATATATGTTATTAATTACAATACAACGTATTCTAAAATTATCTAGCACGAAATTTAGCAAGGAAACTGCATTGGTTTTCCAGTGAATACGAAAACGAATGACATGTGATAACAACAAATAATGCAATTGGGAGATAACCAGACAGAATGCAGGCGCTCGCGCTAACGAGCGCGTAGCGTTCACGCGATGTACCTCCCGCCACCCGCGCGTGGCACTTCCCTTGCCCGTGACTCGGTTCATCAGATAGATTACATTATTATTTAATGATATTACCCAAATATAATTAATAAGGCGGTTATCACATAATTAGTGGCAGTCAAGGTGGCCAAATAGATCGTAACACGTCTTTATTATAACTGGAGTAAGGATTTGTTAGCTTGTGATATGTGTGTAGATAAACAAGTGTATGTAACTGTACATAATTAGGCATTAAAACTCTCGCGTGATATTATTATGAAACTCGCCTTCGGCCCTTTTCATAAACCCACACTCGAGTTTTAATGGCCTTCATTATGTATCAGTCACATAAACTACTCTTACCCCGAGGGGCACTAAAATGTAAGTTTAAAAGTTGTATGACCCTGTTACTATTTACCTCTTCCCTTGGGCGGGTCCGCGGGCGCGATGCTAGAGATAGCGCGCCGCGTGGTGCGAGGCGACAACTGAGGCGCTAGTTTCGCGCTCAAACTCGCTATTAGGCTGCTCTCTGTAAATTATTGAACATTTTCAAGTTATTCACTGTGATATGATGATGATGATAATGTCTCTAACCTTGGAATGGTTCACAGTTAATATATTTATTATTAAACGCTGTTGAACCAAGTGTATCAAATTCTCATTTCAAAATATCGTTCGGAACCGGTAAACGCGTTTTACCGGGATTTTAAGTGGGCAGGAGCTAAGCAGTATATCAGAAACCCTACTTAACGCTGTCCAAACAGGGAACAAATCTGGTAATATACCTCCAATTCTATATAATAAAAACTTTCACCTTCAGTACCGAAAAATTAACGAGGTGGTAATGGCAGTTAATTGCTATTCGGCTGGAAGTCCGTGTCTAATAAAAGGTGGCCTCACAAGTGAAAACGTGAACTTTCACACCTTCTCCAGAAAGGACGAGAAGTTGTACAAGGCGGTATTTTGAAGAGACTTTGGCAAAAGAACTCGGCGACATCGGTTTAAGGGTGTCAAAGTCACCAAGCTTAAATCTCCATTGAAATCAAGCTTAATTTTCTTACTCTTAACTTCAAGAGTAAGAAAAGATTGTCAGGCTACGTATAGCGTTGTTTAAAATACCACTTCCTACCTCTAGGGACCAGGCCAAGAATGAATGACATATGCTACATTATGAACATAGCCAATGGAACACTAGAAATAGTGAATTGCTATCATGTATTGGCCTACGTACGGGTACCCTACGATATAGACTACATCGTGCTATTCACGTTCAATGTACACGTACCAACTATAGACAGAATTAGTTTCTTTCGCGACGGTTTCAATCGTCTGCCTGCCCACTTGAGTATAGACCTGTTTTGCACCAGTACTCCCTCAGTCAAACGACTGTTGGCTTGTGACCACTTTGCCAATATGTAGCTCGTATGTGCCGCCCACTCCTCCCGTACGCGCCCCTCTTAACTAATTTGTTTTCTAAGTTATATTTTCTTTGCCCTTTTGCTTTCACATTTAAACCTTATCTTAATAATCACTTATTTTCAACTTACAAGAGTTACAACTTATTTTCATTCAATTTTCATTTCGACGACCCGAATGGCCGAGTCGGCAGTGACCCTGCCTACGAAGCCAAGGGTCCCGGGTTCGAGTCCCGGTGGGAGCAAATATTTGTTTGATGAGAACGGATGTTGGTACCCTAGTCGTGGTTGTTTATCTATCTAAGTATAATATTTACCTATAAGTATTTTTATCGTTGTCTAGTGCAGATCCAAGCTGCAGGGAATCCTAGTTTGGGGCTAGATCAATGTGTGTAAATAGTGTTCAAGGTATTATTATTATTATTATTGTATATGTTACAATACTTTTTTGGTTTCCTTTAGTGCCTATGCGGCAATGTTTGTTTTTCAATTTCAGTATAATTCATTTAGTTGTAAGTCCTCCTAAGACTGTGTAAATAACTGAATTAATAAAATAAAAAACTTATGACTATCGACTCCGTGGCCAGTGGTAAAATAAAATAAAACTCTCCACCCTAGGGATAGAAAATTTTCCACCCGGCTATCTATGAAAATTAAATATCTACTATACTATCTACCCATGAAAATTAAACATTTCGAACATAGGAGATATAAAATGTCGTACGAGTTCGCAAAGGCAGAGAAACGAATTAATGAACCGAGAAGTTTACGGCACGAGCCGAAGGCGAGCATCGTAGCAAGGTTCGTAAAGAAGCCTTTCCGAACGAGTTACGAATAGCATTTTTCCGTCTGAGAACCCAAAATAATAATAATAATAATATAATATAATACCTTGGACACTATTTACACACATTGATCTAGCCCCAAACAAATCAAGCGGCAAAGGTGCTATTTTGAGGTTAGAAGGCAGAAAATAATATAAAGTTTCTTTTCATAAGATATAAGATAAGATACAGTATGAAAAAGATAAAAAGAAGCGCGGCAACTGCTGCTGCTGCTGCTGGTGCTGGTGCTGGTGCGCCGGTGCGGCGTAAACTGTATCACTGCTACCCGCCAGAGTGAACTAGGCACCCGCTCGGACTGCTACTCACGCTCGGAGCGGCGCCGGTCGGCACTGTGCGCGCGCGCGGCGGGCGGCGAGCGCGGCAACTGCTGCTGCTGCTGCTGCTGCTGCTGCTGCTGCTGGTGCTGGTGCGCCGGCGCTGGCGTGGCGTAGATGCTGCTCGGCGAGCCCGGCTTGTGCCCTGCGTGGAGAGGACGAGTTGAACATTCCTGTTGCATTATCTGCCACAAATCGTTCCGTAAAGTTTGTAGGCGCATTGTTACTTTGGGAGATCGGTACATTGTTTCTGCCGACACACTAGGACACCCTATGTCGTGGGAACTAGAAACGGCGACGTCACCTAAATATAAACATACAAGACTTTGTTCCGTACTTCCATTCTAGCACAAAGCACAACTATATATTTGTTTTAATTTTATATATTTGTTAACTCAAATAAACTTCCCTTCGATATGAGATTTATCAGGGTACTGAACGGAACGCATCTACAAAGCGGCATTTCTGAACGCAACCCGACAGTGTCGCCAACCGTACTTTTTCGGTACTAATACTGTTACAACCGCCATCGCGCGCGCGTCTACCTTCTTCTACTTTTGGCTCGCATATTAGCTGGAGCCTCGCTCGCTACTCAAAACCTCCGTAACATAGCACAACACAAACGCCAACGACGATTGATGTACCCAGAAGAATCGACCTTGGAGAACGAGCAATCTTGGGGGCCCCCTCGCCGGCCTCAACTCAAAATTGTCCAAGTAAGTCCCTCCTGTCTCATTAGCGAAGGAAAAAACTAAACCACTGCACAGACTTGTTTTTTTTGTACCCCAACCGGGATTCGTACCTGGGAGCTCTCGCTTGGAAACAAAAATGGCACAGAGGTCTAAATTGCAATTGCACAACATTATAACGAAACGCTTACCACAATATGACCACATGCTACCATTATGTGACCACAGGTTACCACAATGTGAACATGTCGTAACGACACTCACCGCCACAGAGCATGCCTAGAAATAAACGCTCCGTAAGAATCCCAATAAGTATGCAAACCAACCGCGGCAAATATACTGGTAAATTAAGTTCAATTCAAAAAACGTCTATGTTAGAACAGTTAGCAAATACCCTCTTATCTATATGTCATAAGAGGCATTGTGCAGTGGTCCCGAGGACGAAGACAAGACACGCGAGGTTGGTGCATGTGCTGCGTCTACCTAGACTCTAGACTAATGGTCTGTACTCACCACTGTTCGCATGATGCTCGTCGGGCGTTCGGGGTCCGAAACTCGAGAAAGAGTTCTCGGCATAGCCCGGCGTAGTCGCGCCGTAGCCCGCTACGCCGTAGCCGGCAGTCCCGTATGCTACGCCGTAGCTGGGAGGCGAGCCGAGGGGGGAGCCGCTCCCCCGCGGGTACAGTGACCCCTGCTCCACTACGCGGAGGATTCGGTGACCTGGGTGGGGGGGAGACGAGTGATCATTTAAAATATTTAACAAGACCAAACAAACTAATACATACAGCGATCGTCACGCGTTCACCAGTGAAGTTTAAAAAATTGCCAAAAAAACATGACGTGCTTGATGAACGCTCCCCACAGACAAAAAGGGAGAAGATTGCATATGGGGGAAAAGGACAAAGGTAAGTTATTAAGCAACTCACCAGTCTGTCCATATATCGGGTTGAGATTGCCGGTGCTGTTGAGGCTAAGATTGGACCCGGTGAAGCTATTCTTCGCCTGCTGGAACGTGCTGAGAGCGTGCTGAGGCGTGCTGCTCTGTGAACACGAGAATTCAGAGATTATTTATAGTCCCAACAATCTGGGGTAGTCAAAATATGCTGGGCTGCGAACGTTTTAGTCATATTTCAAAGTGTTTGGAAAAAATACGCGGTGTTTGTGAAAAAACCCTTCCGCGTCCCGTCTGTTGTTTTCCATTCGTGGATATTTGAGAGTTTAAGTGCATTCTGATTAGCTCGTCGACCGCGACGCTGTGACATGATTGGTTCATAAAACGAGGCACTGCATCGTGTCAAGAACCACGACAATTCATCCTGATTGCCTGAGTGTATACTATTTGCGGTGGTTTTCTGTGCAGTTCCTGGTAGACACTAAACGCCAAATTTCAAGTCCGACCCGAGCGCGTCGATCAATTCCAACGAAACCAATATTCAAGCGGGGAATTCTGAGATTCCTTTCGTTTGACGCCTTAGGCTCGGGTGGGTATGAGTTCGCCTTTATTCTATGTTGTCAGTTTTGACATGACATTTTGTTGCCATATAAAAGTTTTCACTTTATTGTACCAGAGTCTACCATCTAGCTAATGAGAGCTGGCTATCGCTGCGTTTTGATTGGTTCTTCTCTACCTCTAGTCCCTCTACTCCCACCTATTTCAAAGAGTACCGTCCCATTTAAATCTTACCCATCCTCTCCAAAGTGCTTGAGACCATTGTCCATAACCAGCTTTCCTACAAACTCTCCTCAAACAATCTGCTAAACACGTTCCAGTCAGGATTCCGACCGGGTCATAGCAACGTCACGGCTCTGCTGAAGTTCACAGATGATATCCAGCTAGCCATGGACCGCAAACAGCTATCCGTGTTGGCTTTACTTGATTTCAGTAGTGCCTTCAACAGCGTAGATTTCGACATTCTCGTTGAGCTTCTCAGATCCCTGAACGTCTCTTCCTTCTCTGCCAGCTGGTTCGACTCTTATTTGTGGGATCGGCAACAGCGTATCAGGTCGGAGGAGATATCCACTGAATGGTGTGACCTCCTTTCAGGCGTCCCTCAAGGTGGTATTCTTTCTCCTATTATATTCTCGATTTTCATAAACTCCATCTCGGACATCCTGTCTTCCTCATATCATCTTTATGCTGATGATCTCCATATATATATATATGATCTTATAACGATGTAAACTCTGCTGCTGCGGCACTGAACTCTGATTTGGAGGGAGTGAGAAGCTGGGCTTCATCTTTCGGACTACTGGTCAACCCGAGCAAGTCCCAGGCTATGATCATAGGTACCAGACATTCTCTTAACTTGTTACAGCAACAGCCCATTCCACCTGTCACTTTTAATGGTACCATAATCATATATAACGATAAAGCTAAAAACCTGGGTCTTATCTTTGACAACCAGCTGTCCTGGTCTTCCCATGTCAATGAAGTCAGTCGCCGAGTATTTGCGACTTTTCACTCTCTTAGGAGACTTCAGTACTTCTTGCCTCGACAGACCAAAATCACTCTCGCTCAGTCTCTCGTTCTACCCCTCATCGACTATGCTGATGTATGCTGGGTCAGTGCTAACGAAGAACCACTGCACAAACTCGAACGACTTCAAAATCTCGGGATTCGATTTATCTTCGGGCTGCGCAAGTAGTTCTCACATTCTCAATTTCCTCTACAAAATTTTACGGAATCCACGCTATCCAACTTTCCAACGAGACAGTTTTCAATTTCTTTCTTTCAGCAGGCCTCGGAGAAAGGAAAGCAAAGGAAATACGTGAGGTATTTCCTTTGCTCACAACTCCACAGCATAACACCGCGTCCTATGAGCACGGGTTTAGACTCCGGGCCATTCGTTTGTAGAATGCACTCCCTGGCACCATCAGGGACAGTCCTACTATCAATATATTTAAAAGTCGCGTGAAGAAGCATTACCTCTTTCTTTAGAATTACAGGTAGTATGTATGTCAGTATTAGCACATTTATATACATAGTCAGGTCATAAGTTCTGTCACACAATAAAAACTTTTGAATTTAGAACGCTAACCACAAAAAAGTTTATTGAATTCGAATTTCGAATTTTTCATGAAAATAAAAATGTGTACTTTTTAGAATTTTCCTCATTTTTAAATATGGAGTGGACACTTAAAGAAGACCGTGTCGC
The DNA here is from genome assembly GCA_949825045.1 of Argyresthia goedartella. Taxonomy (NCBI): domain Eukaryota; kingdom Metazoa; phylum Arthropoda; class Insecta; order Lepidoptera; family Argyresthiidae; genus Argyresthia; species Argyresthia goedartella. The sequence goes on from OX463833.1 coordinate 2,759,706, forward strand.
AGTTATTGCGTTGCATCGTTGCGGTTACGCGCCAATTCAGATTTTCGACTTACTGAAAAATTTGAATATAACCAAAAGATTCGTTTATCGTACCATAAAACGATACAATGAAGACTCTAGTGTAGATGACAGGACATCGTTTGGACGCTCGTTTAATGGACCTGAGACTGAAGAGAAGCCGCGCTTTGTTGAAGCGGTACGCGGGAAAAAAGCATCGGGAAATTCTTTTTTCGGATGAAAAAATTTTCACCGTGGAAGAGAGCTACAACAAACAAAATGATAAGGTGTACGCACACAGCAGTGAAGAAGCCAGCAACCGTATTCCGCGTGTCCAACGAGGTCATTTTCCATCCTCGCTCATGGTTTGGTTGGGAGTCTCTTATTGGGGCTTAACTGAGGTACAATTTTGTGAGAAAGGCGTAAAAACGAATGCAGTTGTGTATCAAAATACAGTCCTCAAGAACCTTGTGGAACCTGTTTCTCATACCATGTTTAATAACAGGCACTGGGTATTCCAACAAGATTCTGCGCCAGCTCATAGAGCGAAAAGCACACAAGACTGGCTGGCGGCGCGTGAAATCGACTTCATCCGGCACGAAGACTGGCCCTCCTCCAGTCCAGGAGGAAAAGGCCTGCTCAAAGCCTCATCCTGATTTGGAGTCACTCAAGGCATCCTTGATTAAGGCAGCCGCCGATATTGACATGGACCTCGTTCGTGCTGCGATAGACGACTGGCCGCGCAGAATAAAGGCCTGTATTCAAAATCGCGGAGGTCATTTTGAATAAAATTTATAACCATAAGAATCTATGTTTTATTAAGTTCATTTTGCTATATAAATATTTACATAAATAATAAACATGTTTAAATTATTTCATATTGCACATGTGACAGAACTTATGACCTGACTATGTATAATAGTAGTAGTTAGTATTATATTATAAGTATTTAGTATATAATTATAGTCATTAAATGTTTTATTTTATTTATTAATATTTATGTGAGTACTCGTTTATTCGTCATATTGTTGTACACATAGGTCTGCCCCTGCTCAGCAATCAACATCTCCAACTTTAACCTGGTTTGCTGGAAGAGATCTCTTATTAGAGATAACCTCGCCTTTGTACACTATTCTTATGTAACTCTTTTTTTATATCATTTGTGTGCAATAAAGAAATTATGAAAAGAAATTAAATTATGAATTCTTCAAACGCAACGCAGATTTCTGATTGACTCATGAACCACGTTACTTGATCCTAATCGGCTGTTTCGTCGCTATAGTAATAGTGTCAGCATATATGCATATCATATCTCGTGCTACGACTCGGGTGGCTATGGCGTCTACTAGTTGAAACGCGGCATGACGCTATCTCCTGATTGGCTTGATAACCGCGACGCTGGGTCCTGATTGGCTGCCTCTCTACAGTATGAATACCTGGTGCAGCTGCGGTTGGCTGTGCAGCGCTTGCATGCGGCGCACGAGCGACGGCGATGCAGGCATGTGCTTCAACTCTGTCAGTTGCTTGACTGTCTCCGCTACTGAGCTCTGGTGGTCTGGGGTGGGAGATAGAATCGTTCATACACCGGGAAGAATTAAGAATTAAACCAGTCGATGAGCGATTTATATGGAAAAATCTAAAGCAGAAAGTTTGACTTCGCAACTTTGTTTGGACTAGTTACGAGCCAATAGTAGATTGTTGCACCAAGCAGAAAGTAATCTATTATAGCCCTAGCGCTAACAAGGGCTCTAAAAGTCACTAGTGCAATATAGACTACTTAATGCGAGGTGCATGATCTGCTTTTCTTCCAACTACTGCAAGGAAAGTAGGTAAAAAATAAAACGGAAGAGTAACTAGAATAGTTTAATTATTAAAAAGCCTAGCACACACATCACTTGACATGCAAACTTTGTAACTCCATACGGCCGAGGGTTTTACTTTTAGTAACTTGACATGCGCCACCTCTTTTATTTAGATAAAAAAAGCTAAAACAGTGCAGTAACGGATTTCCATATATTTTTTCTGCTCTTAACAACTCACCTCCCGCGCCTATGCGGGAGGCCTCGCGTTTTGGAACTGTATGCCATGGTAATAAAATTCAAAACCTATAACAGAAATAATATTTAAAGTGCCGCTTGGTTGGTTATGTAGTGTAGTTAAGACAGAATTGCAGCGTAGTTGGAAGAAAATATACTAAAAGTCCTGACACCCCTCTGAGGTGAGCCTAGGAGAGGAGGGTGCTCAAAAATGTAAATTTATTGTATTAATATCTCGAAAACGACGCGTCGTAGGAAATTTTGTTGTACAACATAATGAAAACTGATTTACCTCTCAACGACCCACGCCATCTTAAGATGCCAAAATTGAGCACTGAAAAACGTGTGTTTTCAACTCCTTTTTGTCTTTTCATTGCTTTTCAGAAAGTACCCCAAAAAAGTCATAGAGTTAATTTGCTATTCAAAAATATACATCCCAATTCGCAATGAACCTTTGAAAAGTTCGTAGCACATAATCCTGAACAACGATTGGGAATAGGTAGCAAGTGTATAAAATCAAAGAAGTCAATCAAAGACGATTTAATCAGCTTTCATTACGTGATACAACAAAATTTACTATCACGCGTCGTTTACGAGATGTAAGCAAAAAAACAAAAAACGGGACCTTCCCTTTACTGTGCTATAAGACTGCTTTGTGCCAAATGTCATGATTCTAGATCAACGGGAAACTTATAGGTTTTAATTCCCTTGCGAGTATCAAGCAAATTCGAACCGAACCTTTTGATTGCGTCAACATAGATTTTTGTAGATTTCACTGTATTTGAACAGGTACTCATCGGAGAACCTGTAAATTTAAGTGTTGCTTTGTTGCTCGTTAGCACCCCGGGGGACCGAGCAGGGCTGTGGGTTCCAAGTATCTTCTGCGGGCGTGAGCAACTACTTTCCCCTCTAGTGAAACGTTGTTGGCACTTACTGTTCGCAGTTTCGCTCTCGGGCTGCAGCAGGAAGGCCGGCGGCGGGGGCAGATTGTCCGCGTCTGCCTGACCCACGTGACCCACCTGGGGACTTTGCGGGTTCGCCTGGAACATGTTCAAAGGGTTTAGCTTTATTAGGACCAGAAACACTGCAGACCGCACGAATTGGCGATCAATTGGAGAGGCAGTCCAACGCTGGACGTGAATTCCGTCTTCATCGTTTCACTTCTAAACTCAATTTCGCGTGCAACATATTTGAAGCATCAACATAATCGCATTGGAGAGAAGCCTATCCAGATTACAGTTTAAGGGCACATAAGGGCGCAAGCCTTTTGGCTAATGTTGTTAGGGAAATCTAATCGCCGGGGGAGCACCGAACCGTAGCTAAGGGTCATTCTTAGCGTGGTGACTTGCGGATAACACATTTTACGTGATTTAATTTTCAGGGTTGCGTACCCGACGGATGCCAAAAGGGACCCTATTACTAAGCCTCCGCTGTATGTCCGTCTGTCGGTCTGCCCGTGCCGACAAGGACACGCATGTTGAAAAAAAAATAAGTGTAAATTTCCGGTAGAGGAATGTCTGAAAATGGGCTACTAGAAATACTAATACTTCCACGTATCAATAAACTCTTTGAAACTCCATGTTCAACTACTTCGTTTTCACGTATAAATCAAACCCTTTCACTATTCCACTAATAACTAAACCATTTCTAAATTTAACATAATAAAACAAACGCTTTTTCTCATACGGAATGGCAGAGGCACAGCTTACTCGATTTTACGTGGAGGGGGTTAGCCGATCGCCGCATCTATGGCGATTTCCTCACAAATACTCACGCACGATGGAAAACATATGGCCGTGTAAAATCATGTATTCAAAATAAAATCGATAGAGAGGGACTCGCACACGAAGGACAAGTAAAGTAAGTATCGTACAAGAAAAACCAGTCGTATGCGAGTTGGATCGTGGATCGTGCACCGAGCTTATAGCTTGTTTTGTGAAATTACAAATTTACTGTTTTCAGATTTTTTCCTTAACTTGTGCTGTAAGACCTCGCTTAGAGCCAAACGATTCCAGGTCAACCGCAAGTACCCTATAGGTTTTGATTCCCTTGCGAGTAACAAGAACACAGACTTGAATAAACTATATTAATTTCAACTTGATACTGCGAAAAGGGATAGACAGACGGACAGACAGGAGGACAACAAAGTGATCCTCTAAGGGTTCGATTTTGCCTTTAAAGGTCCGTGTATTTTTAGGGTTCACCATAAAAACATTTCTCTAGTATGGGGACGCGCTTTAATGTTTTAATTGCGTATTAACTATTTGTTTCTGTAGCGTAAACAGAAATACACATTCTGTGAAAACTTCAACTCTCTGCTTATTACGGTTCAAGAGATACCTGCCTCTGACTGACGGATGGACAGCGGAGCCATAGTATTCCCGTTTAGCGTCCTTCTGTTACGGAAACCTAAAAAGATCACAGATACTAAAATATCAAACCTCGCTCTTACCTGTCCGAAAGCTCGCTGTGGTCGCGATATGGACGAGGAGCGGCGCACCGGCGGCGGAGGCTTGCCGAGAGAGGTCGACGAACCGCGACGAGACCACACCGTTGCTGGGGATGAAATTATAGGGTTTGAGCGAGAGAGAAACATAATGAAGGTTGAGTGTGAGGGAGATGGGCTAGTGTGTCTGTTATTCTTGGAACAGAACGCTGGTTAAAGGAAAATATGATGTCTCGTAACATAAATAATTACAAAATTGTCAGTTGTCATAATAGAGGTGGTTCCTTAATCTTAGTAAAAAATAATATTAGGGTGAAACAACGGAAAGATATTCTTGCACTTACTGTGGAAAGACAAATAGAGGTATCCCTTGTTGAGTTAGATAGCAATATTATTGTTTGTGTCTACAGACCTCCGAAGGATAAAAAAGTCCATGGAAATTTCAAAACATTTGAGAAAATAATTGAGGAGGCCCTCACTGAACTTTGTTATAACAGAAACAAGTTAATTTTTAGTGGCGATCTTAATGAAGATTTGCTTGTGGACACCACAATGACACAACGATTAATAACTCTGTTCAAATCATTTAATATATGTCATGTATTTCTAGAGCCGACTAGAATTACACTTACCAGCCAAACTTGCTTAGATAACGTTTTTTGTGACTGCGCATTCACAAGTAAAAATGTAATTAACTGCTTCCTTCCGATCACAGTGGTGAAACAGTTTCATTCCCAATTACTAGTAAAAATAAGACTGATCCATCATTTTATAGGCCTAATACATCCCATAGACTAGAGACATATATGAAAAACTTAGATATAAAATTGCCAGTACCAGATTTTGATGAACAGAGCCCGAACAAAATCTATTCTGACTTTTTCAACATTATTCAAACAGAATTCGATACAGTTTTTAAATTAAAGAAAGTCAGTGCCAACAACTGTAAATCTAAATTTAATGACTGAGCAACATTTGGAATTCGTAAAAGTAGAGCTATCTTGTATGACCTTTATGAACAAAAACCTAACACTTTGATATAAAATTGCATGACTATGTTAAAAAATATTCCAAAACTTTCAAGTTGGTTTGTAGAACTGCAAATACAAATAGATTTATTTTAAAAAATACATTAGATTTTTTCTCCTTATTATCCCTCCACCAAACCGCACTGAGCCAGCGTGGTGGAGTATGGCTTAATCTTACTCGTATTCGGGTAAAGGCCTGTGCCCCGCGGTGGGGACATTAATGGGCTTCACTTATTATTATTTAATTATCCAGAAATAGTAACGCCGATGATTAAGACACACTAGGGAGTCTGATGTTTCCGAGTATCTCTGTCTGTGGAAACAGCAAACAAAAGGTATCAAACTGTAGTAGATTTATTCTTATTGAGCCAGCTTTGTGAAGAATGGCTCGAACCTACTCGATTCCGTGTGAAAGTCTCCCCTCAAAATCCTAAAACCTTAAACTCTGGGATCCGGGGATCTTCTAAAGAAGATATTTTCCTGTTATAGGTTTTGAATTTTATTACCATGGCATGAGATTCATAATTGCGATGCCTCATATCCAGGTCCAGGTCTCCAGCGGTTAATAGGCTTAACTACTTACCAGCCATAGAGACGGGCCGTCGTTTCGGCACGCTAGGCTTTTTCCCAATTGTCGCGAACGCTGGCACCTCACAGGCCTCGTCCAGGCTTCTCACTGCCTCTTCGAGGCTGCCCAGCGAGATTGAGAAGGTGTCTCTCGCAGCTTGAATGCTGGTCTCTCGACGCAGAGTGACCAACTCTGTATCGCCTTGGGGGACGCGCATGCAAAAGCGGGTTAGAACTCAAAAAAAAACAAACAAAAAAATTAAACAAAAATATGTATATGAACCACCAGCCAGATGTTATGCAGATGATAGCTAGTAGGCAGTGGGTGAGGGAGGCTCAGGACCGGAGTGGGTGGCGTGGTGAAGAAGAGGCCTGTACCCAGCGAATGTGGGCTGATTGATGGCCGATTCGGCAGCAACCAAGAAGAAGCCAAGGGTCCCGGGTTCGAGTCCCGATGGGGGCAAATATTTGTTTGATGAGAACGGATGTTTGTACCCTAGTCATGGTTGTTTATCTATCTAAGCATAATATTTATCTATATAAGTATATGTATCGTTGTCTAGTACCCAAGATACAGGGAATCCTAGTTTGGGGCTAGATCAATGTATGTAAATAGTGTCCAAGGTATTATTATGTCCAAGGTATTATTACGAACTCTATGGCGTTGCGGATTGAAGCTCTGCCTCCCAAGCGAGAGGTCCTGGGTTGAAATCCCTGTTGGGGTGGAGGGAAAAGTACCCCAGGTCTTGGGTGTTAATATGGAAGTCGCTGTTTTTGGTTCCGACGATACAAGGTGTGGGGCCAGGAGCAATGTGTGTGACTGTATATATATCTTTATGTTTAATGAAGGGAAGGTTACTATCGCTTCTCGGTGGTAGTAGTCGTAATGCTGTGTCAGAGGCCATAATAGGGCAGCTTGATAACTTCGAACAGTCGGGCTGGCCACTAGCCCGACACTTCTCCATCAACCCGCACTGAGCCAGCGTGGTGGACGATGGCTCAATCTTACTAGTATCCGGGTAAAGGTCTGAGCCCCTCGGAAGGACATTGATGGGCTTCATTTTTTTTTAAATATAATTTAATGAAGGGAAATGGATAAGTAACACACTGTTGTATAAATAAGTAGTTTGGTGGTTTAGTGTGAAGTTGATGCAGATGATTAATGTAATGTTTAACAAGACCTGAGTAGTGTTAAAAAATACACCTATTTTTCACCTATGGTCTGGTGTTTAATTCAACGGACTTGTTAGAAAGATGGAGCGATAACCTAGTCAACGAAATCGTAATCGTAATAGTCATCGATATTTTTTATCGATAGTGGTGCAAATTATCGATGAAAATATCTTTATTTACCCCCATGATTTGTTGGATGAATAACAATAACGAAAACTGGCAGAAGGCACAGCTATGCTCGCGAGATTTTATATCTACTAACGAATACTTTGTAGCCTATAGAAGATTGTGAATGGTCTTCAGGATACCCACACTGTTCTTGCACTCAGCTTAAATTGAATTATTAAATTATTAAAATGAATTAATTAGTTGTTGTGTCATTGGCGAAATTATTGTGGAACATACGATGGAAGCCATAACCCAAAAATTTTACTTAAATGATCTTCATTAGTTGTTAATATGTCATTGACTATTTATTAAAATTTGTCCATTCAATAATGTATAGTTTATTCTTTTTAAAAACGGAAACAATAAAACGTTAACATGACTAGGTATATCTTTTTAATTCGGTTCACAATCATATCGGACTGTTGAAATGTTTCATGTGCTTGTCTACTTCATAATTTAATTTGTCCACTTCGTTGTATGTTTCCTGTTTTGTTATTATGTTACTCTTTGTTGAGTACAAGAACGGTGTGGTGAGTGTGATATCGACATTTACCCCATCACTATTAAAAGAAATGTTGAATAGGGTATCACTCAAACAAGTCCGTCGAATTAAATATCAGACTATATAGGCCATATTGGTTACTCTGATATTAGGCATACTGATGCTGGCTATTTTGATAATTTTGATGAAATTGGTAATAAATTAAGAAGAAGAAAAAAACTATTGTACACAAAAACACACTCACACACACGAATCTAATCTTAAGCTTTAATAAAAAAACTTGGGATTTCCTGTTCACACAACACAAATAATAAAGGGTCTTAGGGCGACTTGCACCAGACTTTTGACGTCAGCTTAAAACAGTTGAAATTAAATACAAGTCAGTTTACGTAGTCAAACACGACAAGGTTCTATCCTCACAGACAGGTGCCTAGTTAACACAGCCGTATTGTATTTGACTTGTGTTTAAGCTATATCTAGCTGCCAAGTCTGATGCGGGTCGGTCCAAGGGTCTGTGCAGACAGAAGGCTCTACTACGCATCTACCGTCATGCTACCTAACCATTCAGACCATGGCCCACCTCACAGACGACTGTCCTCTATGGTAGATCGAGGGCGTACAGCAAAAAGTCTACTTCGCTGACGAAGTCTGCCCAATGGCTGCTCGGGCCGCCGCCCTTGTGACGCAGCATCCAAATACTTTAAGGGCACCAGTACCGAACCAACCTTCAGCCTGCTGCAACTGCTGCTGCAGGGCTTGGTCTTCGCTCGCGAAGGCGCCCTGGCTGCCATACCCACTTGAAGACTCCAGTGAGGACTCGCTGGCGCTGGACTCTGAACACACCTGGAAGATGAGAGGAGGGGTACCATTAAGTTAAGAAAAAGTTGACGACCCGAATGGCCGAGTCGGCAGTGACCCTGCCTACGAAGCCAAGGGTCCCGGGTTCGAGTCCCGGTGGGGGCAAATATTTGTTTGATAAGAACGGATGTTTGTACCCTAGTCATGGTTGTTTATCTATCTAAGTATAATATTTATCTATATAAGTATGTGTATCGTTGTCTAGTACCCAAGATACAGGGAATCCTAGTTTGGGGCTAGATCAATGTGTGTAAATAGTGTCCAAGGTATTATTATTATTATTATTGTTGTATATGTTACAATCCTTTTTTGGTTTCTTGTTTGTTTTTCAATTTCAGTATCAGTCATTTAGTTAGACCTTGTTAATCTGTTATATTTTGTTGTAAGTCCTCCTAAGACCTATATTTATCTATATAAGTATGTGTATCGTTGTCCAGTACCCAAGATACAGGGAATCCTAGTTTGGGGCTAGATCAATGTGTGTAAATAGTTTCCAAGGTTTATTTAGGTATTATTATTTAAGAAAGCATCAAAAGCCGGTTTCTGCGTACTCTGAGATGGGCCACCTCTGTCTCGTGTGGCGAGAGGCCCCGTGATTGAATGCTGGCTGGGGGAGAAGAAAAAAAACTCCAGGTCTCGGATGGTTCTGTGTGTGTGACGTCGCTGTTTCTGGTTCCCACGGCACAGGGTATCCTAGAGTGGGGCCAGAAGCAATGTAAGTGGTCCTTATCTGAATGTTTTTATGCTTATTATGGCGGAGTAGTTAACACACGGAGCCACTGAAATGGAACTGATCATTGAAAGTAAAAAATCGGTCAAGTGTGGGTCGGACTTCGCGCATAAGTTCGTGTATTTTCACCCATTATTTACCGTGCAATAAATTATATTGAAATATTCCGTACAAAGGGTTCCGTACATGAAAACTTAACCACTCAAATTTATAAAACAAAAACAAAAAGAGAATAATATTACTAGTGGTTCTGTGAGAACAGTAGACGTCGTTTCTATTTCAAAAATGGCGCCCTCCACTCGACATATATATGTTACGGCTAAAGCTAGGTGTGAAACTAAACTTAAGTGTAGCCGGCTAGTCTTAAGATTAATTTCGAGCCCCGGCTAATGTCCAAAGTCATGTTCGTTTGTGATAACGGATGCCATCTTTAATCGGCTAGACTGCACATTAGCCGATGCGTTTCGGTTAATGTTGGACATTAGTTAGCTAATGTTGAAAACGAAGTATTCTTGCGACATCGGGGAGTGGAGCGGGGTAATTTTATTCAGATGAGAAAGCTATTTCTAATATCCGGGCAAAACACTGCGGTAGCTTAGGTGAAGGGTAAAAAAATAAATCCTTCGTGTTAGGTTGAACATGTAAGAACAACAAAAACTAATAAGACGAGTATAAGTATTTTTTGTTGTTCTTACATATTCAACCTAACACGAAGGATAAAGGGGGCTTCGCTTCGATCACCCCCTTTATCCTTCACCTAAGCTACCTCAGTGTTTACGGCTACCGAATCATTATCATCACTTATTCCAGATTAAGAAGGAAATTTTTCAACATTAGCCTAGGTATACTGAAAAATAAACTTAAGTTTAGTCGGCTAATGTCAACCATTTTTTGCACCCGTCTTTAGCCTCAACAGCGTCGAGGCTAAACTGCAGTTTAGCCGATAATGTTGAAATCATTTAAAGCAATGAACATTATTTCGGACTTTAGCCGAGGCTCGAAATTAATCTTAAGACTAGCCGGCTAAACTAAAGTTTAGTTTCACACCTAGCCGTAACATATACATACTTACCCCGTTTCACAATCATGTGATAAGCCTAGAAATTTACAATCATATTTGAATCATGTTTTGGATTGTTATACCGCCCGCCGCGCCGGTAGTGTTGAAACACGTATCTTGTGTGGGGATCCCCCCCGACCCGCAGGGATACATTCTGCGAACATTTAATCTCTTTACCTTCTACGGTTCATGAGATACAGCCCGCTGATGGACGGACGGAGGCTTAGTAATAGGGTCCCGTTTGGCACCCTTCGGGTACGGAACCCTAAATAGGGCGAATCCAATTGTTATGTTGCTGTAGACAATTATATTATAGATTTTAGTTTTGATGGTTTTGAGTATCTTCCTGGGTAATCAGATCGGATGCATCACAAGGCTCTACTGGTTGAGGATTTGTTTTTGAAAGGAAGTGAAGTTGACCGTCTGTTGTCCAGTCACCTGAGTTACCAACCAGTTTAGTTCCTTTCCTGTAGCTCCCTGTTTATATACTGCCTTAAAATCCAAATAACAATCAGTTAGGCAGATATTTACAAATATGCTCAGTACAAGTCATTATTTGGCCTCTTCTCTTGTAAAATTTTGGAAAACATTGTGAGGAAAGCTTCATATCGCCATAGCTGCGGCGATGGGCTAGCCCCCTATCATGTGTAGTAATGATTTACTGGCCAACAGTGGGCGCAACTGAGCCTTTGCAACCCCATCTAAGAAAAGGCTTAATGCTATGTTGTCTGGACTGTTTTTGCTAAATAACGATATAGCTAGTCTTTCTTTCCTTTTCTTTTGCAAGCTTCTGTCTCATTTGTTGAGCCCGGACATGGGCTACATACATATGTATGGCACTTGGTAATAATACTGTAACAATGTAATACACGGGCACATTGTTAAATGTCTGGAATGGTAATATTATTGTGAGCTAGATATGAGACTCAATCATAATATTTTCTTAAGACCATTTAGGTCAAACGGAAGTACCTAGCTTCTTGTGGATTTTCATAACTACTGTTATACAGGCTTAAACTAAAAATCCTCTTCTTCCTCTGCATTCGAAGCCCTTGGAAATCTCGCAATAAATTTTGAAAATGGGAAAAAAACTAACCTAAAAATGTTCACGACATCTTAGGAGACATACCTCGGAAGAATAAATTATGAATGCCTGTGGTTAATAAAAAAGAAAACAGAAATATGTATTTTTTATTGATAATTTCTGCATAGCGTGACGTCTATGTAGGGTTCCGTATCCGAAGGGTTCCGAATGGGACCCTATTGGACGGTCCGTCTAGGCTGTGCGTCTATCCCTCACCGAACTCTAACGTATGAACCGATATATCAAGAGAATTTATGTTTTCACAGAGTGTGTACTTCTATTGCCGCTGTAACAACAAATAATCGGCGCGTTATAATATTACCGCTATAACCAGTCCTCCACCTAGCTGGCTTAGCGCGGTTAGATGGAGGGGTTTTACGGCCACTACCACGTATTATATTATAAATAAGATCAGAAATGAATGATTACAAAATAATTAAGCGAGTTCTGTGTTGAGTTAGATTAACCCCATACAGTCTTGTCATTTAAGTAATCTTGAACAAAGTCAAAGTACTTTATTACTTTAGATATTTACATATACTTAGCAAACGTCATTTTTGCCTCATCTCTACATTGGACCACTGTGGGAGAAGCAGGGCGGAGAAACTCCCACAGATTGAGTTTTAGATCTCTTTTAAAAATAGGTTGTGCTTAACTAATACGAATATGTTTTTTTTTTATTGTTATGATTAATAAGCAGGAATAAATAATTACAAAATTATTAACAGCAAGGTCTGTGTTGAACGTCGTAATATCCCTCTTTAGACAAGACGTTTTTAAATGGTTTTTAAATTGCTCAAATAGCAATTTCAAAATCTCCACAGGTATCTTGTTGTAGTAGAGAATGCACTGACCTGAAAGAATTGCTCACTATCCCGAGTCTAAACCAGTCTGTGATTATTTTTTAGGTTAACATTACAGCTGTCGCTAAGTTTGAAAAATGTTGTAAGGTTCTTGCGTACATACATTATATTTTCGAAAATGAAATTACTGGCTACGGTTAGTAAGTCAAATTCTTCAAATGGTTCGCCTAGGGAGTCTATGCGTTTTAAATAATAATGCTTTTCTGAAATACAAAAATAGTTTCGATATCCGCTGCTTTCCCTCACAACAAGATAATGATACTATGAAATTTATTAAAATTGACTAGCCTAACCTAATTTCCAGCTAATTTCTCTATGTGGGGTCACCACTGTAATTTTCTGATCAATGGTTATTCCAAGAAACTTCGTATCATTTACTAATTCTTACGTGTTACTGCCTCTAAACTGCAATCAACTTGCCTGACATTTGGGATTGAGAATGTGATACATTTGGTTTTACCAGCATTTAAGAGTAAATATTAACTCTGAACCAATTTAAGGTTTAAAACAATATCATCATAATTATCATATCGTTAGTCAATTTCTCTACCATAAGAGGCAGATCGTTAATATATACCAGGAATAAGAAAGGGCCTAATATGGAACCTTGTGGAACACCGATTTTTACCCCCAATCCACCAGATTTAAAGCCGTTTCACTCCTGTTCATAATTATCATATCGTTAGTCAATTTCTCTACCATAAGAGGCAGATCGTTAATATATACCAGGAATAAGAAAGGGCCTAATATGTAACCTTGTGGAACACCGATTTTTACCCCCAATCCACCAGATTTAAAGCCGTTTCACTCCTGCCTTTTGAATTCTATTGCTTAAATATGACCTTAGTTCATACAACGCTTTATTTCTAACTCCGTTTCAACAATGTCCTGGGGATAAACATGATTAAATTTAAAATCTGCATTACTGAAGCTAGTGAAGATTTTTAACGTAACTTAAGTCTCTGCATCAAATATATCCCAACGATTCGTTGGGTACCTATTGTAAGTTTACAACCTTTAGAATGTAAGTACAATATGTAATTGTTTATTCTTACGTCAAATAAAGATATTTTTATTTATTTATTATTTTATTAAATGTACTTTCGAAACATAACTCGTTTTTTTATTACTATTATTTTTTGGCCTTATTCTTTTGTACCATGGTACGGAACCATTAGTGTGCGAGTCCGGCGTGCTTGAATGACTTATCTGAGTCTTCTATTATTCGCTATTCTAATTTTACCCTGTACATTTACTCTTCTTAGCTTAGGCCTTACAAAGTGGGTATTGTTTTGATAGTATACCCGAGTTATGAGTCTAAGAATTTGTAAAGTTGAAATGTATGGTCTTAATACTTTTAAGATGTTAATACTACGATGGTATTTTGCACATGGAAGTCTCGCGCGCGCCATACAGAGGTCAAGAAAACAACGCCTCGTGCGCCGAAACACGAACGCAGGAATCTATTCAGTTATTCGTTACGCAATAGTAACCCAATGGAATTTGCAAGGTACCTCAGCTCGGAAGTATCAAGACTGCACAATTGCACGTCATACACCAGCTTCATTGAAGCGTGAAGTCATAAATATCAGCGCCAGAGTGGCTCACTCCAGTAGCATTTCTCCCGTGGTTCGAGACACACAGATTTTGTGAAAAATGGCGAGTTTGAAACGTGTGTTAATGTTTTTCTTGTGAGTATAACAAAACTCGGCAAAGTGCGAGTTAGACTCGCACCCCGAGGGTTCCGCACAAATCGCATTTTTTATAAGACCTTGACAAATTTTATGATTCTGGGACAACGAGAAGTCTTGTACCATATAGGTTTTGATTCGGTTTGAAACGGCCTCTTCTTTGGATTTAAACGAAATTCATTATGATAACCGAGTGACGACCCGAATGGCCGAGTCTGCAGTGACCCTGCTTACGAAGCCAAGGGTCCCGGTTTCGAGTCCCGGTTGGGGCAAACATTTTTTTGATGAGATCGGAAGTTTGTACCCTAGTCATGGTTGTTTATCTATCAAAGTATAATATTTATCTATATAAGTATGTGTATCGTTGTCTAGTACCCAAGATACAGGGAATCCTAGTTTGGGATTAGATCAATGTGTGTAAATAGTGTCCAAGACATTATTATAAAAAAATTAAAAACTATCTATGTAGGTACCCTAGTTCATTAATAAAAATAATATGAATCGTTAATCAATATGCATCATGCGTGTGCATCATTAATCTTTTATCTTTATTTGAAATCAACCTATTTGTAAGCATGTTTTTATGCCCAATAATAATGTGAGAGGAACTGGCTTCTAAGACCTATTTTAGTAGCCAGGGCTGACATTTAGTTTTGCAATTTATGCTTCTCATGAAATAAACTCCATTTCATTTCAATTCAATTGATATAATTTTAATTTGATACCTCCACGCGTTCCTTAGAAAAGGGGCATTGGCAGACAGACAGACAGACGGACAGAGAGAGGGTTAGGGGTAGGGATCATATTATCCATTCAAGGTGAAAATGCTACAAAAATATATCAGTAGCATATCCTTGCCAAGAATCGTGCCAAATGCTGAATTGGCTGCTCGATTAAAGTGCAGCTTAACTGTCAAACTGGCGCTGTCATTTCACTAGCGAGATAGTGTGACAGCATGGCTTTAAGGTGATACGAACAGCTATATATAAAAGAAATACGAATGTAAACGAAAGTGACAGCTTTAATTACTTCTACAAAATAATCAAAAGATAGCGCAAACAATGCGCAAACAAACGCCGCGTAACGCCTAACCACGTAAAAAAATACGCTACGGTTTTGCTTCTTCGAAGTTCCAACTTAACCTATACGTATAGGTAACACAACTGAAATTTAGCTACAATAACCTTCTCTAGCCAAGTTTGGCTTTACTTTACTTTCAGTAGCAGGCTCGCTCCGCTGGTTGCATGTACACGTCATCTAATCTAACCCAACCCACCGAGCCAAATCTATTGTCACCCTCTATTACTTAAAGGTTTTCAAAGAGAGTTTACAAATACATAATATTCACATTTTAAATGCAACCCCGCAACGAAATTAGTTAATTTCAGAATTAGTGAAAAAAAATAAAAAATACAGGTATTTTCGCAATTAAATTCTATCGAGGAAAATTTCATCCAATCGCGTTTTCCTCCAGTGAGAATCTTAATCAAATACTCAATAAAGGATAACCCAAGTAAATTATCTGGCTTTTTAATGGAGTAAATGGATACGACACAAAACCATTTTTTTTTTTGTGTCACCTTACTGGTCCCTTTTAGTTATCGGTAGAGCATTCGGGCTGTAGATTTCTGGCAAGCGATAACAATACCTTTTAACAATGCGCTCATTGAATCACGCACTGTGGCACCCCTATTGCATTAGCATTTTTATTATGTAATCCGATTTCCATTGTTTTGTGCACTAAAACTTAGTGAAAGTATCAACAAATACATTAGGACGACGTCTGTGGCGCAGCGGTTGTGGTTCTGCCTACCATGCGAGAGGTCCCGGGTTCGATCGTCGGCTGGGGGTAAAAGAAAAAGAAAAACACAGGTCTTGGATGTTTATATGTGAGTAACATCGCCGTTTCTGGTTCCCGCGATACAGGGTATCCTAGTGTGGGGCCAGAAGCAATGTAGGTGCCCGTATGTAAATGTTTATGTTGTATATACACAGTCAGGTCATAAGTTCTGTCACACAATAAAAACTTTTGAATTTAGATCGCTGGCCACAAAAAAGTTTATTGAATTCTAATTTCGAATTTTTCATGAAAATAAAAATGTGTACTTTTTAGAATTTTCCTCATTTTTAAATATGGAGAGGACACTTAAAGAAGACCGTGTCGCAGTTATTGCGTTGCATCGTTGCGGTTACGCGCCAATTCAGATTTTCGACTTACTGAAAAATTTGAATATAACCAAAAGATTCGTTTATCGTACCATAAAACGATACAATGAAGACTCTAGTGTAGATGACAGGTCAAGAAGTGGTCGCCCTCGCTCTGTTAGGACTCCAGCAGTGATAAAAGCTGTGAAGGCGCGAATTCAAAGAAATCCCATACGTAAGCAGAAACTGTTGGCCCTTCAGATGGGGTTAAGCAGGACCACGGTGAAAAGGGTGTTAAATGAAGACTTAGGGCTTAGGGCATATCGAAGAAAAACAGGACATCGTTTGGACGCTCGTTTAATGGACCTGAGTCTGAAGAGATGCCGTGCTTTGTTGAAGCGGTACGCGGGAAAAAAGCAACGGGAAATTCTTTTTTCGGATGAAAAAATTTTCACCGTGGAAGAGAGCTACAACAAACAAAATGATAAGGTTCAAAGATTCAAAGATTCAAAGCTTTATTTGTTAAACATAGGTACAGTATGTATAGATTTTAAAGTAGGTATAGTAGGATCTCTATGTCTGGCCAATGGCATACAAATATTATTTGTTCATGCAAAATTATTAAATTTAAGATGTAGGTCAATTTTATATTACTGCAAGATAAAATATACCTGGATTGATGCAACCGGACGGGTAACGTACGAACTATACTAGTGTTGTTGTGTGTTTAGTGTGGTGTCATGCAAATATTCTGTTATTGAGTAGTATACCTTATTAACTAGTAGTTTCCTTAGTTCTTTCTTAAATTTTAGAATATTGTCCATGCTACGTATATCTTCCGGCAAACGATTAAAAATGGTACGCGTCATGCCGAGTATACTGTTCTTAAATAGAGCAGTTTTATGACTGGGCATAGCAATTTTTGACTGGTTACGTTTACTGGTATACTTTGTAAATATGTTAGTGTTTGTTTTGACAAAGATGGCTACTTCGTAGATATATAGTGATGGAAATGTCAGTATATTCAGCCGTTTAAAGTGTGGTTTACAGCTATCCGTTCTACGAATCCCACATATAGATCTAATACACCTTTTTTGCGATATAAGCACTTTTTCTTTACCTGTCGCATTTCCCCAGAAAATTATGCCAAATCTCAAAACTGAGTCGACATAAGCGTTATAAGCTAGTAGCACCGTTTCTTCACGTACAGTTTTAGATAGTTTATATAGGACATAGGTGTACTTATTAAGTTTTTTACATGTATTTTCAATTTGTGACTGCCATTTCAAGTCATTATCTATATGTATTCCTAGAAATTTTGTGACTTTCGTTTGTTCAATGTTTTTTCCTGAATAATTTATGTCAAAGTTAACTGTTGATGTCTGATTATTATTTTTGAATGTCATTATTTTTGTTTTGTCAATATTTATTACTAAGTCATTGCAATGAAGCCATTGTATTATTTTATGTATAGCCTCATTAATTTCGATTTCCAAATTATTTGGATCTTCACATGATATGATGACTGTACTGTCATCTGCAAATAACACCATAGGATGATGAACTACTTGGGGCAAGTCATTTATATATGTCAAAAATAGCAGGGGTCCCATCACACTGCCCTGTGGTACTCCTCTTTTTAACTCTCTACTTTGAGATAAGTATGATTCCTCAATTTTTGAGTTGATACATATTTTATTGATTTGTGTCATCTGTTGCCTTTTATCCATGTATGATTTGATAAGTTCAATCGCGTTACCTCGAATTCCGTAACTTAACAGTTTATTGATAAGAATTGAATGGTTCACGAAATCAAAGGCTTTGGTCATGTCCATAAAGATGGCTACTACTGGATTTCTTTTATCAATATTTGTTACTATTTTAACCATAAATTCATAAATTGCCATATTAATAGTTTGGTTTTTTCTAAATCCTTTTTGTTCTGGGGCAAATAGATTGTACTTTTCAAAATATGAGTATATATTTCCGTACATAACTTTTTCAAATATTTTTGCAAACACTGGTATTAATGCAACTGGTCTGTAATTATTAATGTTAAGCTTATCATCCTTTTTGAATAATGGTTTAACTACGGCAGTTTTTAATTCATTGGGAAACTGGCCATACTCCATACATTTATTAATGATGTGAGACAGTATTGGTGAGATAACAAGCACCACATATTTGACAACCTTCGTGTTAATCTCATCATAGCCTGTACTATTAGTATTTTTCAATGATATAATTATTTGTGATATGTCAGATGATGTGACTGGATTTAGAAATATAGAATTATAGTTATTTGTCAGATTATAAATAGAATTATTACATGTCATATTATTATTTGTATTTAAATTATTATTATTATTTGTCATGTCTATAAAGAAATTATTGAATGTTTCTGCAATGTCCTTTGGTTCAGTAATCATTTTACCGTCTCTCATAACTTTTTCTATATATTCTTTTGGCATGTTTGCTTGGCATTTCTTTATTATGTCCCAGCTTTCTTTACATTTATTCTCAGCATTTATTATTCTATAGTTATTTTGCGTTTTTTGTGTCAATTTTATTACCTTTTTTAGTCTATTTGCATACTGAATAAATATATTTTTATTTTCTGCTGTACGACATACTCTGTATTTCCAGAGTAACTCTCTTTTACGCTTACAACATAGTCTAATTCCTTTTGAGATCCATTTGGGTTTCCTCAATAGAGAGATTTTTACTTTTATCACCGGAAAACATAATTTATACAGCAAAATAAACCAATTAAAAAACTCAGAAAATGCATAATTCGGGTCGTCTGCTTCGTATACTTGACTGAAGGATAGTGAGTTTAAATGTTTAGCAAACATCGTCATATTTTCTTTGCAGTAGTCACGCTTTTGTATATACCAGTGTTTTGTTGTGTAACTTTTCTTAACGGGGCACTGTAGTATTTGAGCAGAGTGATCCGATAAAGCGAATTCCAAAACCTCACTTTTACATCCTCTAATATTGTGGAGTATATTGTCAAGACATGTAGAGCTAGCTGGTCTGGTTGGCTGTCTTATTTCTATTTTCAAATTAAATCGCAATGCCAATTGCTCGAATCTTATGCTGTTCTTGGTTTTCCTAAGTAGATCATTATTAAAATCCCCACATAATATGATGTTTCTGTTTCTATCATATAAAAAATCATGAAGCAGGTCATTTAGTTTACAAAAGAATGTCTCAAATGTCTTGTTATCGTATCTAGGAACTCTATAAACACATATTACAATAATTTTTTGGTCCATTAGTTCTACACCGCTACATTCAAAGACATTTGGTATGTTGTGTTTCTGAATGTTATTTATCTCCTTGAATTGTAGAGTATTTTTTATTAATATACAAGAGCCACCATTACGTGTTTTCCTACTATAGCATGATGCTAGTTTGAAGTTATAAATGTTGAGTGTATTCCAGTCAGTATCTATCATATTGTGTTCAGTTATACATATTACATCGACATTTTTATTCCTATTATTCAGTTCCTCTAAATGTACCATTAGCTCGTCCGATTTAGTTATCAGTCCATTTATATTTTGATGCATCACACATATTTCATTAAATACGAAAAAGATCCTTATTACTAAAATTTTGTTTGTCTCTATTCATAGTTATTGCATTTTCGGCTGTATTAGTTGACAGAACACAACTCTCCGTGACTTCTTTTTGAATCACAGCCTCTACATTTTCTGTCTGCGTTGATTTGTCAGTTCCTGTTGTGTGTTTTATTATGTCATTGTATTCTATAAACTTTCTTCTGTATTCTAATCTCAATATCTCCCTTAAAATTAATTTACACATTTTCATGTTGACAGATATTTGGCTCGGCCTGTAACTATTGTCCGTGAAGTCCATGTCTATGAATGATAGGTTTTCATGCTGACTACATATGAACCTGAGTTCATAATTCAGTTTTTTGATGTTAAGATTAGTGTTATGAGGTATTTCACAGGCCATCACGTTTGTATTAGTGACCGCACCGAGCCAGCATTGAAGCCCAAACTGGTATCTATATGGATTCTTGTCATTGCTTCCTCCTAGTACAATTATGTAGTCCTTTTTTGTCATCATAGAGATCTGGTCTCTTTCTGATTTAAGAATTTCTTCCAATGATGCTCCTGGTTTTCTGTAGCATATGACGGAAAAATCGCGTCCGAACTGTTCTTCTAATAGGCTTCGTAAGTAGCGCCCTTGACCATCAGCCAAGATGAGAATCTTTCGCTTTTTCGATTCACTTGTGACGTCAGCGGTGGTGGCTCTTGATGATGGTGTCCTGGTATTATTATTGTCTGCATGTGGTTCAGGTTGGCATATGGCTTCATTTTCTTTCGATGTTTCTGTGAAGGACTTTTCGAGTGCTCTACATACTGATTGCGTGTATTGTTTGTTCAAGCCTCGTGTGATACTCGATTGCCTGCTTATTGTTCTATATGTTGGCTTGAACGGAAAAGACATAGAGGCTCTCCTTGGTGTTTTCATGGTACTTTCGTTGAGTAGATCATTACTAGTGATTTTCTTGTACATTTCAATACTTCGTTTTAGTTTGTCATTTTCGCTTTTCATATCACACACTTCCATTACAAGTTTGGAGATTTCTTCATTAGCACTCTGTAGGCTTGTTCTTATTTCATCCATTTGGTTCTGAAGTTCAATTACTTGTGATTTGTCACATATTGAAATATTAGGCAAGCTATGGCTCAGTGTGTTATCGAGCAGTGTGGAATTCAGGAACAGGCTTTTTTCTGTTAAATCGACGGTACTCATGCTTGTCTGTCGTTTTCGCCTATCCTGCGTATTAACATGTGAAGTAATGTTCAAACTATTATCATTATTCGTCTCCATAGTTGATATTATTAATTTTAATTTTCATCTACAGACTCTATATTTCTGGATGGCTCTATCTCCTATCTCTAGGTGTATAATTATTGTCTACTAACGCCCTCTGTTGTGTTGATATGTAGAACTGTAGATAATTTGTTAGGTAAGCATTCTTTGGAGCTATAGCGTAGTTCTTGTAACTGTCGCTAGGTGTCGCTAAGAGTCTTTCCCCACTAGATGTCGCTAGTTGATTTCGTTATTACTTCAAGGGATATTTTATTGTTAAAATGGGTATTAATTCTTGAGATCTTATGAGGGGTAGATGAGGGACACTTTGTACTCACTCTTCAATTGCGCACTCTTTTTTGTTGGTCAATAATATGTCCGGGAAAGCACTTTGAATTTTGGTCTTTGTTCTCTTCAAATAACCGTCACTCCACTAGTATTTTGCTAAGTTCTCGCTATTTTCACTGATTTTTCCACTGATTTTGTCACCAACTGTAAAGTTTTCCACTGGTCTTCATATTTTGTAGGAATATTGCACTTATTTACTGTTTTATTATTTATTATACAATTATTCGTTGAGGAGCTGCTATAACTCAATGTTTACGTTCCAAAACAATCAGTTCGCATCAAGGTGTACGCACACAGCAGTGAAGAAGCGAGCAACCGTATTCCGCGTGTCCAACGAGGTCATTTTCCATCCTCGCTCATGGTTTGGTTGGGAGTCTCTTATTGGGGCTTAACTGAGGTACATTTTTGTGAGAAAGGCGTAAAAACGAATGCAGTTGTGTATCAAAATACAGTCCTCAAGAACCTTGTGGAACCTGTTTCTCATACCATGTTTAATAACAGGCACTGGGTATTCCAACAAGATTCTGCGCCAGCTCATAGAGCGAAAAGCATACAAGACTGGCTGGCGGCGCGTGAAATCGACTTCATCCGGCACGAAGACTGGCCCTCCTCCAGTCCAGATTTGAGTCCGTTAGATTACAAGATGTGGCAACACTTGGAGGAAAAGGCCTGCTCAAAGCCTCATCCTGATTTGGAGTCACTCAAGGCATCCTTGATTAAGGCAGCCGCCGATATTGACATGGACCTCGTTCGTGCTGCGATAGACGACTGGCCGCGCAGAATAAAGGCCTGTATTCAAAATCGCGGGGGTCATTTTGAATAAACTTTATTACCATAAGAATCTATGTTTTATTAAGTTAATTTTGCTATATAAATGATTACATAAATAATAAACATGTCTAAATTATTTCATATTGCACATGTGACAGAACTTATGACCTGACTATGTAAATCTGAAAATGGTAATTTAATAGTGAGGTGACTCATAAATAGAACCCAAGTCTGTTACCTAGAAACCAGAGTTTATTGTCATTCTCGCTAAAATGTCTTTTCTTGCGGCGGCTCTGTCATATGATACTTGACTTGTAAAAGTGCATTATTTTTGCCTACTTGCAATAAATTATTTTAGTTTGACTTTTTTCTGGCCCCACACTGGGATACCCCGTGTCGTGGGAACCAGGAACAGCGACTTCACACACATATAAGCGCAAGACCTGAGTATTTTTTCTTCCCCCTGCCGGGATTCGAAACGGGGACCTCCAGCTTGGTAAGCACAGCCACAAGCCGAAACGCCACAGAGGTCACAGCACAGAGTATTTCAGTATCGATAAAAAACCAGTAAAATTCCCTTCAGATTAGAGCTGACTCAACAATGTTTATATTACAGCGTTGCGGTTAGTAATCGAGTTACAACATCAAAGTAAGTACATGTTTCGATTTAATCGATTACTAAAAGTATCGATGATTAATACATGGCTGTTATAGACAAACTTTGAAATTCACTTCACTGAACAACAACATTTTATTAATTTATTTATCTACACACGTATCATAAACCCTCTTTACTGCGTACAAAAACGGCACGTTACGATGAGCATAATGTTAAAATATTTGGTAAAAACTCATTTATTATCTGAAAATTTACACATTATGTCCATAATCTGTAGTTTTTCTACATATTATGACATACAAATTTCGAACGCCGACGCCCGCCGGCGTGCCGCCCCTACTTTGTTGTGAAGTTGGTACTACTGAACAAGCTAAACAAGTACAAAGGAATTATGAATGCCACCATGCCGGTCGAACATTAAAGAGAGCTTATGATATGTGTGTAGATAAACTCGTGTATGTAACTGTATATAATTAGGCATTAAAACTCTCGAGTGATATTATTATGAACACTCTCGATTATTAATGCCCTCCATTATGTAGCAGTCACAAAAACTACTATAATACAATAGTTTACAATAAGGCTTACAGTAATTATTTACCAAATTGCACTTATTGCTAGATAATTAGTAACAAAAAGCAACACTTATCATCTATCTGTAGAAACTAAATAGTAGAGTCAGATCGTATTCTAACTTTGGGACTGTATCAAAGAATATGTCAGCTAGTTCACACACCCTGACTAGTTCATTTATGAGAGCTGTAGCATAGCACTTGGGGTAGTCGCGTTTTCACCGCGCAGAGTGAGGAAATCGTGTGACGCAGCCAATGGTGGTGACCGGCGCCGAAGCATGCCAAATCACAATTTGGGTAGTATGTAAGAGATGCTGTGCAAAGCGCTTGGATAGTTTACTGTCTTTTGATGTTGTAACATCATGGCAACACGCCTTTTCCATAAGGTTTGGCAGAGGCAATGTTTTACAGATATACAAACGGCAACAAATATAATGATCACCAAAATATTTTTTTCCTACCCAAAATGGATAAATGAACACCAAAAGTTGCAAAAAATAGCAAGGCAAAATACTGCGGTAGTTTAGGTGAAGGGTAAAGGGGGTGAGCGAAGCGAAGCCCCCTTTATCCTTCGTGTTAGGTTAAACTTGTAAGAACAACAAAAGATACTTAAAACATAAAAAAAGTTTGGTGAACCTTTATCCAAACACAATTTGGTGGACATTTCTCCATTCTGGCAGTCATTTCGAATTTATTGGTAGTAAAATAGGTGCGTTTTTGGTAATCGTTTAAATACAAGCCTATACAAACTACCTTTTTCGTGACAGGGGGTTAGCCCATCGCCGCAACAATGGAGATATTTAGGTTCCCTCACGATGTTTTTATTACCGTTATAAGAACGTTCATATAATGAAGAAGCTACGTAAATTTTCAGCCGCTCCATAAAACGGCGTGAAAAATAAAGTTGCTTTGATTGCTCAGAATCGTGACCCTACATCCCTTCCCTAATCCCTTATAAGATCACTACACGCTTCGGTTGCAAATTGCAACCCGAACCAATTTTTAAAAGGGGAATTAGTGATAACAATAAACGTGGGCGAGGGGCGGAGGCTTTTACCCGGATACGAGTAAGACTGAGCCACACTCAATCACACTAGCTCAGTGCGGGTTGATGGAGAGGTTCGACGACTTGATGACTACGTAGCGATAGCGATAGTATTTCTCATTGGCCAGCACCGGATTGAGACCTGCGTCTGGTGCGTGAGAAGCAAGCGTAAAACTCACTAGACATATACCTCGCGCCACGAATCAAGAGCGCTGGGTGACGTTGGCGGGAATTACTGCGCATATGTACAGGTATTGAAAAGTGACTACTGCGCATTCAAGGTCACCGCTCATAACTCGTGGCACGACGTAGATATAGAAGCAGACACTGTAAGCACCCCAACATGAATGCGAACCAACCCTGTCAATGATTTTATATAGAAAACGTCTGTCAGTCATTCAAATACACTCATATAAGTATGAGTCATAAGAGCGACAGAGAGGTCGTGCAATGCACCAACGTATCACACGCGAATTAATAAGTCATCTTCATCATCATCATCATCATCATCACACACGTATTACGTACTCTTACTGCGTTACGACCAGCATAATGTTGTACTACTTGGTAAAAACTCATTTCTTATCCGTATCCATAATGTATCATGTACCATAATGTACCAATTTTCGACAAATTATGACATTCAATTTTCGAAAACCGACGCCCGCCTACGTGCCGCCCCTAGTTTGTCTGTGAAGTTGGTACTACTGAACAAGCTAAACAAGTGCAGAGCAAATTTATCAATGCCCCCATGCCGGTCAAACATGCCGTTCCTGAACATATCAAAGAGAGCTTATGATATGTGTATAGATAACTAGTATATGTAACTGTATATAATTAGGCATTATGTATCAGTCACGTAAACGACTATTATTATTTTATTTAATGTACATTATTTTCCTTTCCAGTCCCCAAGAATCTTCGACAGCGACATCTAGAGAGAAAGTAGTCAGGTCTGACGAAATCCAAGACTTGACGCCTGTCATAACCATCGATGCAATAAAGTCTAAATTAGCTGAAATTGGAGTCTTTGACTGTAACGATGCCACCTTAACTGAGACAGAGAAGAAAGAATTGAACAAATTGTTTGATGCCGTTGAAATTATGGTGAGTAGTTTCATTTAAAAAAGGATCTTAATTTTAAAAACTTCACAATATAATGCCAACCTAGGACTAAATACAACTTTCAAGGTCGATAACTAGAAAAACATACAACTTTGACTGAAGTCACTGAATTTCTCATAGAAATTCCAATTTCCGATTACGGATGGCAGATGCTTAATGTAGCTCAGGGGCACAGATCTTCCATATTCCACCACGCTGGCTCAGTTCGTTTTCGTGGTTGAGTTTCAAGCTGCCCTATCACAGCCTCTGACGCAGCTTTAGACTGCAACTCCTAAAGTAGCGATATTAGCCAGGACTTACATCTTAACGTGTCATCGGAATCATTGAACGTTCGATAATGTATATATGTCAATAAATAAATAAAATAAATGAAGCCCATTATGTCCCCACCTATGGGCACATGCCTTTACCCCCACCGCGGGGCGCAGTCCTTTACCCGGATACGAATAAGATTATGCCTTACTCCATCACGCTGGCTCAGTGCGGGTTGATGTACATATGTACTTAAGAAATGTCATTGTACGCGGTCGGCATCGGATCCGAACCTGCATCTCCTGCATGACAATCAAACGGGAAACCCACTAGACCAACAAGTTAAAATAAAAAATAAAAACACGCCGGACATTAAAACGTAATATAATGCAAAAACCGCATCAAAATGGCTGAATAGTTTCTGAGAAGCCCTCGATCATCAACTATTCTGGCTGCTGCAGCGCCCCCTGGTGTTCTACAACCGTAAAACATATCTATGAACCTGCTCTGAAATTACAGCCGTTTATATAAAAAGATGCATCGAAGTAAGTCCAGTAGTTTTCCAGGAAAATGGTAACAGGCATACATACACACACCCACATAAACAACGTTCCGTTCCTTCCGTCGTGGGTAAAAAAGTCTAATTTTATCTATCACATTTATATGTTCTTTCAGACCACATCTCGTAACCGTCAACCCTCCAGTGCTCAGAACATTTTCGCTACACTTCGGATAGTGGAAAGGGTCGTCAACAAACAACTAAAGGAAGGGCTGATCTCGGAAGGCTTGGCTAACAAGTTCCAGTGGAACAATATGTGAGTATAAATCAGCTGTCATTCCTCCCACGCATTCTGTAAGCGCCTTTATTTCCATTATTACCACTTCCCATTTCGTCAGCTTTTCATCTTTGTGACAATTCTACAAGTTCCCATTACGACAAGATTCAACACTTAAGGTTCCCATTAAGACCAGTTCCCATATTGACAAGTTCCCAATTGGACTACATCCCATATTGACCACTTCCCATATCGTGAGATTTTCGTTTGTCAGTCAGGGGCAAAGACCCACTCTTAATCAACTTTAACTTTACTCAATCACTCTATAGGGCCTGCCTACGAGTTAAATGTAAGTAAAAAGCTGACAATATGGGAAGTGGTCTAAATGAGAAGAGGTCAATTAGGGAAGTGGTCAAATTGGAAAGTGGTAAAAATGAAAAGTGGTCAAAATGGAAAGTAGTAAAATTAGAAGTGGTAAAATTAGAAGTTGGTAAAAATGGGAAGTGGTAAAAATGGGAACTTGTCATTATGACCTTGCCATAGTGAGAAGTAGTCAAAATGGACCTAAAGAGTAGTACACCTCTATGACCCTCTTGGGAAAAGTTGGTAAGACAGAGTATTGATATCACTTGAGAATAATCAGCTTTGGCTAGCCTGTTAAAAAAAAAACTGGATGTGATGTGAGTACCTATCCTGCTGTATTATGTATGAATCGTGCCTCTGCCATCCACTAAAATTCAAAATTCGTTATGTGTTCTATAAATATAACATATGTTTAGAAAACGTATTTTTTTCTTCTTGTGGGAGAAAAAATGTCGTGTGGCACCACTGTGGGAGAATAGGGGCAAATATAAAGGTTTTGTTGAAATAGTACAAATAATACATATTATAAATAGTATGCAGAAATAAATAATTACTAAATTATTAAGCGAGTTGAGTTAGACCATGTACTCTTGACATTTATGTGATCTTGAATATTGTAATATACCTTTTTAGATATTGTTTTTACATGGTTTTATTGCATATGGCAATTTAAAAATCTCCAGATGTATCCTTTATAGTAGAGAATGCATTGAGCCTTGATAGAATTGCTAACTTTCGCAAGTCTAGACCGGAGTCTGTGATTATTTCTTAGGTTAACATTATAGCTATCGCTGATTTTGGAAAATGTTGAAAAGTTCTTGCGTATATTATATTTTCGAAAATAACTTGACTTGCTACGGTTAGTTTATAAAATCTTGATTAGTTTTTTTTTTAATTAAAGTGATATCAGATAACCTAAAACTTCATAATATCCACTTTTTAAACACTATAGAAGTTACCAAAACAATCGGAAAGAATCGAAATTGAAATAAGAATGTAAAAATTTATCCAAATTTGCTGCATCCAATTCGAAAACTTTGAAGAGTATATCGATTCATTTGATTAAGCAATATCCCCGATTAATTATTAAGCAATATCCCTCACTAACAGGCTAAGACTGACCGTCAAGTACCATGTTATCTTTTTCATACTGTAGTATGTCAATTTCATTAAAAAGTTATCTTAGGGAGTCTTTGTGTTTTAAATTATAAATTGACCGAATAGCTCTTTTCTGTACTATAAAAATTGTTTCAATATCCCCACAAAAAATACCATAGGACATCACACTAAAATAGTAACTAATAGTACATAGTAAATAGTAAACACATTCGTGTTAAGCCGCAAAACTTAATCTACCATAAGGCGACTACCTCTGCGGCGTTGCAGCACGAGGCTCTGCCATCCAAGCGAGAGCCTCGGGTTCGACAACCAGCTAGGGATTACAAAAAAAAACGTTTTGTTTTGTTGCTATATGAACAGAAACGGAATAAGCTGGGTTGAGCGGCACTGGTTTAGTAAGTAGGCATAGGTTATTCTTTACTTACTGTATAATCTTTGTTTCAGCCCTAAAGAATCCACATCTCCGCCACCGCGATACTAAAGAACATAATTATGCTGATATTTTTTTTGGAATGTCTAATATTAATAATTAAATTAAATTAAATAAAAATTACAAAAAATATTGATACGAATAAATTACTGACCGAGCGAGCCCGAGCGATTGCCCGTTTCAGCTTGGCAAAAGATGCTGTCTATGTCTGCCTGGATGTCCGGCTGTTCTCCTTTACACATATCAGCGTCAGTCATATCAGCGTAGAGTGGCACACCGCAGTAACATTCTAACGTGTACACTGATTTTGTGAATAACGGCGGGTCTAAAACATGTGTGAAACATTTATAAAAAAAAACTTGTGAGAGTAATAAAACTCGGAAAAGTGCGAGTTAGACTGGCGCACCGAGGGTTCCGCACGAATCGCATTTTATAAGACCTTGCCAAATTTCATGATTCTGGGGCAACAGAGGGTCTTGTACCTTATGGTTTTGGTTCCTTTGCGAGTATCAAGGAAATTTGCGGCATAAACGGCCTGGACCGTGACCTAGAAGTGTGAATTTTGTTACGGTTCCAAGGGACCACAGATCTGAGTAATTGATATTAATTTGATACCTGGACCCGTTTCTGAAAAAAGGGAAATTGGTAGATAGACGGAGAGACAAAGGGTCAACGAAGTGATCCTGCAAGGGTTCCTATTCTTCTTTTAAGGCACGGAACATAAATATGTTAGTGGCTATCCTTGCTAATAATCAGCGGCCTAAGGCTACATGCATAGATGTCTGCTCTATTGAAGTGTTGCTAAACTGTCAAACTGGCGCTGTCATTTCACTAGCGAGAGACAGTTTGGCTTTGGCATTTCTTTGAGAGTCCGTCCAACTTGTAGTTATCAGTTGTGCATCCGGGCCATAGATTTCTGTCAAACGAAAACAAACACTTTTAACAATGCGCTCCTCATTCAAACCCAAACTGTGGCTACCCCTATTGTATTGTAAATTTTTATCAGGAAATCCGTTTTCCATTGTTTGTACAATAAAGTGCAAAGTGAAATTATAAACATTAGTACATTGTTGTAGATCTAGAGGATAGAAAGTGAGTACGTTCGAGAAGAGAGAGCCCTCTAAGAGAAGAGTCCATCTATTGCACTGTTGGCCAAGACATTACTAGTGTATTTCACTACTACTGCGAGGAAATAAAATTAATTACACAGAAAATGTATTTTAAGATAAATTAGGTTCAGAACTTCCCCTGGCGGAGTCCGTTATCTTCAGCAATTGACATCACAAGCCATATACGCTTTTACCGACGTGACGGCATGACGCACGCTTTAATCGACATGGCAGGAAGTGCCAATGAGTTTCGTTCATCTGAGGGAAGTGCCATCTGTTGACATGTGACAGAATCGTAACAAACAAGCCAACAATGTTTTTGTTGTCCTGGTTAACTATTCGTTGGTTTGCGGCTCCATTACATACCATCTTTCGCTACATTTCCGAGCAGAGTGTAGTGAAAAAATATATTAATAAACAGGCGCGTACATTGCTTCTGTCACCACACTAAATACCCTGTATCGTGAAAACACTTGGGGTTTATTTTCTTACCCCCAGCCAGGATTCGAATTTGGGACCTCTCGCTTAGTAGGCACAGCCTCTGTCACAGTCTAGGTCACAGAGTATGTTAGTATCGTTAAAAAAGCAATAAATTTCCCTTCAGATTAGAACTGACTCAACAATGTTTATGTTACAGCGTTGCGGTTAGTAATCGAGTTATACCATCAATGTAAGTACATGCTTCGATTACTAAAAGTATCGATGATTACATAGCTGTGATAGACATACACTGTAATTCCACTTAAATGAACAGCAACATCATAGCAACACGCCAGAAGCAAATTGGGCACACATTTGGCCAGATTTTCAATACTACATTTTTTGTGACAGGGGGTTAGCCTATCCATAGCATTAACTTTTTTTGCCTTCTAGCAATAAAATATTTGAGTTATTTAACTAAGTAGCAACGTAAATTTTCACTTCTCTGTACAAATCAGCTGACCGCTGGGCTTAAAACGAAGTAAAAAAAAAGTTGCTCTGATGAAATCTTGTTTTGATAGTCAAAATTGTTCAGAATCATATCCCTAGTAACCCCTTACGACATTAATGCAAGTTCCGGTTGCAATTCTCCATTCTGAAAGGGGAAAGTTGTTCAGAATATTGTCTTAAAAATACTATTTATTAATTATAACAATAAATGTAGCTCATTAATGTCCCCATCGAGGGGCAGAGGCCTTTACCCGGATACGAGTAAGACTGAGCCATACTCAATCACACTGGCCCACTGCGGGTCTTTGGAGAGTAGCGACAGTGGCTCAACCCTTTACTACATACTAACCCATATATGGTTTCATAGGTTTTGAACTTTATTACCAAGCAATAAGGTTGAAAATCGCGATCCATTTTGGGTCAGACCATGCATAAAGGGGTTAACGTGTCATCCGAAGATAAATTACTTATCTCATTGGTACAAGGCCAGCACCGAATTCGAACCTGCGTGTCCTGAGTGAGAAGCTAGCGTGAAACTCTCTAGGCCACGCTGCGCTCTTGCAGAAACTGTAAGCACCTCAATATATATGCGAACTAACCGTGTCAAGTCTTTCATATATAAAACGTCTGTGAGTTAGAACAGTCATAGAAAACACTCTTATCTATGATTCATAAGGGCAACTGAGAGGTGGTGCAATGCACCAACGTATCAAACGCGAAGTAGGTGCATTTGCGGCGTCTACCTAGAGTAATGGTCTATGACCACAGACTATTACTCTACGTAGACGCCGCCTTTTAATCATTTAATTTTATGTACAATATTATGGTACTCTTTCCAGTCAAGTCATAACCATCGATGCAATAAAGTCTAAATTAGCTGAAAGTGGAGTCTTTGACTGGAACGATGCCACCTTAACTGAGACAGAGAAGAAAGATTTGAACAACTTGTTTGAAGCCGTTGAAATTATAGTGAGTAATTTAATGCACCTTTTTAGAGTTTATGAAGCTATTTTCCCATTTTGTGTCTAGTATTTTTTGGACGTTAAAAACTTCTGTGAACAATTTTATGCCCACTGTCAGAAGTTTTCAAGCTGCAGCCTAACGTGTCATCCTTAACACGGAACCACGCCCGGCAATCTTCATTTGTATATGCCTGTTTGTATTGTATGTACAGCTGCACACACACACACACACACAGCCACATTCCGTTCCCCGTAAGCACACGCCGCACACGCACACATTGGTGAGATTCGGCCTGCATTGCTCAGGACAGGACAGAGCAGTCTGACCATATGTGGTAGATTTCTTTTTTTTGGTAGATTTGAGATTTTTGGAGATTTTTGAAAAATTGTTTGGTTGGTTTTGGTAGAATTTGGATCAAGTCAAGATCAAGGTTCAATACCTTATATTTCGTAGTATTTTCGGGGTTTTCCCGTCCATAACTAATTTCGTTTGCATACGTGGTATTTCTATCTTCAGACTATCGGCGCTCCCTTTCTTACAAAAACGGAATTACTGATATGCGAGAAAGAAACATATATATGTATGACACTTAGGGATCAAAAACGGGTGGCTTGAGTGAGGTGAGAGATGGCGCACGGACGTGTAAACTCTAGCTGTACGGCACACGTCATGGTTTTGATAGAATTTTGCAGCTTTCGGAAGCTGCAAAAGTAGAATGGCCAATATAAATGTGGTCACACTGGGACAGGGTCAGTCTTCGTTCGCCGGGCTTGTGATTGTTACTTGCGCCGCGCCGCGCACATCGTTCATCGACGCGACGACGCACGACGTACAAATACATAGTAAAGTTATCTTTAGGTTTATCACCGGAGATTGCTACAACATACAATTGCTATAATTTCACTTACGTTATTCCGCAATGACTTATTGGTATTAGGCATATATTATTAGGTAACTACTTAATCGCGCAGCAACAAAGCCGCGCCGCAATTGAGGGACTGGCCCGGCACTCAAAGTCAAAGTCAAAGTCAAAGTACTTTATTACTGTAGATATTTACATATACTTAGCAAACGTCATTTTTTGCCTCTTCTCTACATTGGACCACTGTGGGAGAAAAAGGGCGTAGAAACTCCCACAGATTGATTTTTAGATCTCTTTTAAAAATAGGTTGTGTTGTGCTTAACTAATACAATTATGTTTTTTTTTATTTAATAAGCAGGCAATAATAAATAATTACAAAATTATTAACAGCGAGGTCTGTGTTGAACTAGATTAACCCCCCCATACAGTCCTGTCATTTAAGTAATCTCGAACATTGTAATATCCCTTTTTCGACAAAGTCGCTTTAACATGCTTTTTAAATTGCTCAAATGGCAATTTCAAAATCTCCAGAGGTATCTTATTATAGTAGAGAATGCACTGACCCTTGAAAGAATTGCTAACCTTCGCGAGTCTAAATCGGGGCGCACACAGTCTGTGATTATCGCGAGCGATAAGAGCAAGCGTAGGTAGTAATCATTCGAACGGAGCCTTGTTTATGTACTTATTTATTTATACTATGACGGAACGTCCGATAATGCACCTATTTAAGATAAATCTCATCAGATGTTGACGAGGAAGCGTGAAACTCAGTAGACCAATAACCAATTTTAACTATCATATTTAAACTTTCAGACCGCATCCCGCAACCGTCAACCCCCCAGCGCTCAGAACATTTCCACCACACTTCGGTTAGTGAAAAGAGTTGTCAACAAGCAACTAAAGAAAGGACTGATCTCGGAAGCCTTGGCTAATAGGTTCCATTGGAATAATACGTGAGTATACATCAGATGCCATTCCTCCTGTGCATGTTTTAAGAGACATTAAAGTCCATTATGTATGGCTACTTCCCATTTCGTTAGCTTTTAATTTTAATTCCAATTCGACAAGTTTCCATCCTGACAAGTTCCTATATTTACAAGATCCCGATTGGACTACACCCTTTATTGATAACTTCCCATATCGTCTTTTCATCTGTCAGTCAAGGCGGAACACCCGCTTATATTAACCAACCTTCTCTATCTCATAACTCAAGAACTCTATGGGAAGTGATCAAATTGGAAAGGCGTTTAATTGTGAAGTTGTTATATTGGGAAGTGTTCGAAATGAGAAGTGGGAAGGTGGGAAGAAGCTGGGTTCTTGGCAATTCGTTCAAATTGGGAAGTGGTAAACTTGGGAAGTGAACAAATTGGGAAGTGGTCGAATTGGGAAGTTGGCAAATTGGAAAGTGGTCGAAGTGAGAAGAGGCGAACTTGGGAATTCGTTTAAATTGGGAAGTGGTAAACTTGGGAAGTGACCAAAATGGGACGTGGTCATAAACATAAACATTTACATACAGGCACATGCATTGCTTCTGGTCCCACACTAGGATACCCTGTGTCGTAGGAACCAGAAACAGCGACGTCACACACATATAAACATCCAATACCTGGGGATTTTTTTTCTTTATCCCCAGCCGGGGATTGAACCCGAGACCTCTCGCATGGTGGGCACAGCCACAACCGCAGCGCCACAGTGGTCGTCAAAATTGGCACTTGTCGTTATGAGAAGTGATCCTAATGGGCCTAAAGGGTAAGAGACACCTCTATGGCCCATCTCGCGACAAGATGGTAAACTAGAGTATTGTATTATTCAGTTCAAACAATAGAAAATTATGTGAGGATCTATATATTGCATGTGTCGTAACCCTTTTATTTTCCCGTATCAGATGGCAGAGCTAAGATTCATCCACGTATATATATTGCATGTATATACGTGGATGAATCGTAGCTCTGCCATCTGATACGGGAAAATAAAAGGGCTACGACACAAAATAAATAAGTACAGAAATCAATCTACATATAAGCGCGCTCGAGCAACGCACACATAGATATTGCTCACGGACACGATATCTCAGAGCAGTTCAAACCAGTGCGAGCGTGAGTGCCATCCGCTTGACACGCGCGTCTGTTAATGCAAATAATGCAACAATGGAGCAACGGAAAAAAAATGTTGTAACTGTTCAGTGGACAACAACATTAAACTATGAATTGGCGTTTTTTAAGCTACCAGTGGTTTCGGAAAGTAGCTATCTGCCTGTATTTCGATGGTTCGTTTTATCCTTATATGTATAGAACAGTTAGGTAAGTAGGTAAGGTCCCCGAATAATATATCTAAGATCGATTTAAATAAAAAACAGTTGCCTATTTTTCAATCAGTATAATAAAACAAGTATTAACAAATTTTTTATTAGGTAAATTCACGCCACCTTACTTACGTAAGTTGAAAACATGTTTTTTTGTTTGTGTAGATATTGTGTTGTTTTTCGTGTCATTTGACAGTTGTAAATCTAAAACGGACAGAGCAATAGAAATTTTGTAACTCGGTAGTCCGTTTAGAAGCTATCAGGGATTTTCGATAGTGAAAATTGACAAACGTAAAATTGTGTAGGTATTTTTCTGATCTGTAAACCTTTTGTATTGTAATAGTAGCGTAATGTTTTAATTCTTCTCGTTTCATTCTTCATAATAAATCGTTCAACTAGATAGGAGCGCCAGTACCACGATAGTTTTTCGTGCTTAAGCCGTAGTTGACAACCCTAGAGCGATCGCCGAGCGTAGCTATGAAAAGTGAAGTACATACATGTGGTTGACTTCTGTACCTATTTATTTTGTGGTTACGACACCGACGCTATGCGATTGCTATACGACTACCTCTGAGGCTTTGCGGTACGAGACTCTAGCTTCCAAGCGAGAAGTCCTGGGTTAGAAACCCCGCGGGGGATTAAGAAAAAGTCCCAGGCCTTGGAGGTTTGGGTGTGACGTCGCTGTTTCTGGTTCCCACGACACAGGGAATCCTAGTGTGGGGCCAGATGCAATGTATGTGCCTATAAATAAATGTGATGTTTTGTTACTGTAACGTTTTGAACAGAAACTAGTTTATTAAGTTGGCCTTGGTTATTCTTTACTCACTGTATACTTTTTGTTTCAGCCTCAAGAGATCAACAACAAGCCATAGTATACCGTTTTTAAATAAGGATATTACATCCTCATCTCTCCCACCGCGATACTAAAAAACATAATTACTCTGTTTTTTTATGTCCTATATTTATAGTTAATTAAATTAAATAAAAATAAGAAATACCGTAATATGATTTTATTATTTCGATTCAGTTTCTGTTTTTTTTTTCGAAATGGCGGCGATATGTGAGTTTGAATCTGAAAAAAAAACATTGAGCCATTTCAAAAAATGACACTAAGCTCTTTTTTTGCTCTTATTATGACGCAACTTTTTCATCCGATAAACTTCAAGGGGTCGGCTGTGTGAGGGGGCGAAAAATATAAAAAAAAGTGGCCGCCCATGAAGGGATCTGTTGTAGCAAGTAATTATGTGACAGGATGTTTGTGTTGTAACTTTGTTTTTCATAGTGTTTGTATGAATGACAAAGTTATCTTTGCGGTTTTTAATAAATATTTTATATCTTAAAAACTGCTTATTTTATTTTGTTCAAACTAATTTTAGTTGAAAGTGCGTATCGAGATACACAGCATATATCTTTTGAAGATTTTTCACTCTCTTACTTTATAAGTTAGAGGGAGAGGGGGACAATTTTTTTTACTTTGAAGAAAAATGGTTTCCGGAACCTCTACTTCATTTTTAAAGACCTACTTATAGGCACCCTACATAAATAGATGAAGAAATAGTTATTTGTGTCACAAGGGAGCAAAATGATGTATTTACGGCGAGGGCGGTACATTGAACCCAGAGTGAAGCGAAGGCTTCTACGATAAGTTAAGTTAGAATCCTGAGCGTAACGATGGTTTCAAGCGTTAACGCCCAAGACGAAAATAATTTTGCCCCTGAGTGACACATACAATTTTTCACACCGACTATGAGAAAAGTTGTAAAATAATGCTCTAAAAATAATGAAATAATTATACTTTCAACACTTTTACAGTAATCGAACAACGAAATCTTTTTTTTTATAATGGCGGATTGTGAAGGATTAGGGAAAAGTCACCACAGATAAAATATTCCTGTGCTACTTATACCGATGTGTAAAAATAATCGAATCGATTATTACAATGGTATTGGATATCAATATTCATTATATCACAATAACTTTTGATTTCAGTAAAACACATAATTTAATGTGTTTTTTTTTAAATATTACGAAAAATTCATAATTTTTCATATAACGTTGTTAAAGTTGAAACTTGAAAAGTGTTCGTTTTTAATCGATTACAATTTAATCACAATCGATTATTTCATTAAGATCTGTGTTCTATTGGCACATTGCATAAATGCTACATGCCAATGAATAAATTAAAAAAATAGCTTAAACAGAAATGTAGCATTTTGCTCCCTCTCATCGTGGAGGAAAACTCATTTCCATGTATGGGGAGCCCCCTTTAATTACATAAATTTTTAATTTTTTGTTTAAAATCGTAAAGCGGTGCACAGAATACATCTACATACCAAGTTTCAACTATGTAGTCCTAATAGTTTCTGCATTAAGTTGCTGTGACATACGGACGGACGGACGCACAGACGGACGAACGCACGGACGGACGGGCAGACAGACTTGACGAAACTATAAGGGTTCACATCAAATCACAAGTACTCAGGAGGACTACGACTACCCAGAGGAGCTAGTTTATTGTACGTGTGTTCTGGTAGAAGTGGCAAGTACAGTGCAGTAACGTACCTTCTCTTGTTGTGGCTGCTCGTGGTTCGCATTGTGTTGTTGCTGCTGCGCGCGCGACGCTGCCAGTGTTGCCAACTCAGACATGTTCACGTACAGCGCTTGAGGCATATCTGTCAAATAAACATTGAATGAAAGAAACAAAAAAAAAGGAAACGATCAAATGCTAGTCGGATCGAACACGAAGGGTTCCGCAACATTGTACAAGGAAACACCGGTCAAGTGTGGGTCGAACTCGCACACGAAGGGTTCCGTACCTGGACTAAGTAATAAAACAAAAAGTCCGAACTTGGTTTCGATACCAGTCCCTAAAGATTGCAGATCCGACGTCAAACCGCTTGCGCCACCGACAATGATGCGAAATTATCGTGATATTTGAATTATGATGATTTGGTCATTCACAAGGCAGGAATATTTAAACATGTCTCTTGAATAGGGATCTCCTTTTTGGGGTTCCGTACCCAAAGGGTAAAAACGGGACTATTACTAAGACTCTGCTGTCCGTCTGTCTGTCTGTCTGTCTGTCTGTAGCAGACGCTGGCTCAATGCCAACCCGCACAGAGCCAGCGTGGTGGAGTACGGGTCAATCTCACACTATCCGGGTAAAGGCCCGTGCCTCTCGGTGGGGACATTTATGGACTACATATATTTATTTATACCTTTCGTGAGATGCGGCGGCAGCGAGGAGGGCTTCGCGATCTTGAGATCCTGTTGTCCGGTGTTGCAGTTCGTCTTTGCCGGGACTATCGGACGTTCAAGGGACGAACATCTCTGTGAATGATAATAAGCTGTAAAGAAGGAGTTGAGAGGGAGTCGCACTCTCTTAGTTTCTCGAGCACGTCAGAATCAGAAACCCTATAATGTTAGACTGACGCGGCCGAGAAAATCCTACTAGTATGGGGTTTTTTTTTAATGCAAAGCTAAGGTTAAGCGATGATGGACGGAGGAGTTACTAAACACAGTGCTAAGTATCTCCCATATGTAAACGCTCTTTTAGTGTCGGGACGCGGGGCGCCTAATCACAACACCCGAATCAAAGTCATAAATCTCGCGAGCCTGACATCTGACGCGTTCTAGTCAATCACGAAATCCCATCTTGGCTTCTCCTTGGCTCGGGTTTCATATAAAGATCGAGCAACGATGCTGACAAACGTTTATTGCAAGTAAAATATTTTATCTATTTTGTTAGATTGTTATTTTGAGACATCTTATTGGCACTTATGGATACGATGGTATAATATTGTCATTAGATTAGATGATTTTTATATCGTACATTGTGAAATAAAAAAAATATGACGAAAATTTAAAAAATTACATCATTAAATTACATATACAGAGTTTCTTGGTGCTATCTTCTCTGACGGGCGTATTTCCGAAGCACTGGTGGATTTCATGGAGATTCTTTTTCCTGTGCGAGATTCAGCCATGAATCACCACTTGAAGGGGAAATTTCCTTTTTCAAACTCAAACCATAATCAGTTATGTACTCATTAGTTTAGTTGATCATATTTGATTTATTTTCGATTTTTTTCCATGTATGCATGTACTCAAGCCCACATCAAAACCGACACAGTTGAGGTTAATGTGTAATTCAGACGTGTCACTTCAGCGTGGGAGCGAGACAGCAAACGTAGTTAGTTACCTACAGTCTTCACAAAATAAAAGGCCCGGTGACAGCGTCCGTGTCACTGACGTAATAAGGTTGAATTTAGTAGTAGCCACCGGGCCTTTTATTTTGTGAAAACTGTACGGGAGAATAATTCGGCTGTCAGTCCACTGCTCAGAAATGTGGCGAAAGATGGTCTGTTTTGAGGCCCCAAAACAATTAATAACTATGAAAGAGCTAAACAGGACACTATGCTTCTCTCACTTGTCAACAGATAATTTTATTTCCTCGCAGAAGTCGTGAAAAGCACTATGTAATGTCTCGGACAAAAGTGCAATAGATGGACTTGTCTCTTAGACGACTCGAAACTCACCCGTCCGTCTATTGCGCACTGTCCAGCCTCTACAACAACGTACCTTAAAAGGGGGCTGATTGGAATTGAGGGGCTAATTGGAACGAATAGAAAATGCAGCCAAATCTCTGCATTTTGTATTAGTTCCAATTAGACCCTCAATTCCTATTAGCCTCCTTTTACCGGGACCATTTTTTGACCTGACTGCAGGACAACAGAAATTTCGAGTGACTTAGAAAGGGGCAGATAGAGCAGTCGGTTCATGATTCGCTTGGTGGAGTAGCGCCTACGGGTCGAGTACAACACTCACGGTAGGCAGGGGCGGTCGCGCGTAGATAGCGCCGTCCCGCTCCCGCGCACTGACTTCCTGCTCCGACGCGAACGTGTGCGCGCTCAGCGCGGGCCTCGCGTGACCGCGCTGGTACGCTGCGGGGGGAAGGGGGATACACTTGCAGACTATTGATAGTTCACCGAGTAAAAGATAATAAAACCGGCAGTGTCGAACTCGCGCAACGAGGGTTCCGCACAAATCGCTTTTTTTTGGCGATAGAAGTACAAATTACGGTTTTCCGATGTTTTCCCTCACTTGTGCTGTAAGACCTAGCTTGTGGCTAAATTTCATGATTCTAGGTCAACGTAATTAACCCAATAAGTTTTGAATCAGGTGCGAATATAAAGCACACAAGGGAATTGCGTATTTTTAACAGCTTCCAGAGACTAGTAAACGGTATTAATTTCAACTTGATGCCTCCACGAGTTCCTGAGATAAAAGGTCTTGACTGACAGTCAGACGGACAGACGGACAAGGAAGTGATCCTATAAAAGTTCATTTTCTTATTTTCAAAGTAAGACTTCAAGACCTATTTCTTTCTTTCCGGGTCAGTACTTGAATGTCGTCTAAATAAACGAAGCCACGAAATCTGTCTTCAGACAATCAAGGCCACGCATATTGACGAGCATACGTCACTACTTCCATCTAGAATGTATCGCATGCCTTTGAACACGCCTGAAAAGTCATAGGAAGGCAAAAATACAAAATACAACATACAGGCTCAGTATCGCCAACATGTAGCCAGTTTTTCAACAGTCCAATATGCTTGTACTATCTGCCAAATAAAGTGGCAATAGACGTCATTGACACAATAAAATACCTTTACCAATATCCAATGTATGTATCGCGAATTCTGTCGATTACCATACAAACGTATCGCAAACTGGCATCGCTAGAATCTCGTAGTACCAGCTCTCTCGTAAGCCTTGTACCACGATAGTTAGCGATACATGTTTTGCGAGGGTTAAGCAAGAGTTTTGAGAGGTAAGCGACAGAATCAGCAATACGTTAATTGGATTTTGGTGAGGTTATTTGGCAGGTAGTACAGTCCTACAGCTTCACGATATTTTTCCCACATTCTGAAATCGTCTAGATTAAAAACTGCACTCTCATCGCATACTCTAGTTGTAAAGTTGTCGTCGAGGTCAAAATGTAGATAAATTGCAGTAAGATAAATACTCACTGCATCGAGTATTTACCTGCAGATATAGTATGCGGGCGGCCTGCCATGATGGCGCTGGCGGCCCTCTCGAACTGAGCCGTGTCCTTCAGGTCTGGCCACGTCGCGGACGCTGAAGCATAAGATATTCAACATATACATTGGCTCTCGCCCCCTGATGGGACCACAAAAACCGCGCCAAAAAGCATGATAACTCAGAAATTTGCAAGAGTACGGTTGAATTATTTTTACATGTCAAAAATTTACACACCTGTCAATTCATACATCTCTAAACGACGCACGTCAAAACATTGTTACATGTAAAAAAAACAATGACACGTGTCAGAAAAATACATATTCCAATACGGTATTTAACTGTTAGTCAAAATAGATACTTTTTAGGAACCGTTAAAACGGTAATTTTGCTAATGACTTCTATGAAATATTAGCATGTGACGTAATAGTCAAATTATGTCTTCTTAACACAAAATTGAGTATATAAAATACTACTGCTGGGAATATACAATTCTGATATCTCTGTCAAACGTTTTTGTGGAAATAGGTTCAGCTTATGACAAGTTTCTAGATTTATTATGCGACATTGCCAAGTACCGTATTATTTGTACCCGACTGCACCAGGAGGGTAATGTTTTTTGTCGGTGGTTGCTAAACAAACATATATAGCGTCTCCCCTTTTCCCATACGGGGTTGCAGAGGCACAGTTGCGCGCACGTTAAGCCAGTTATTCAATACTCCTATTTGCATCACAGGGGGCTGGCCCATCGCCGCAGCAAAGGACGAATGGAAGTTTTCTAGGTGGTACCACGGACGAATAAGACTAGAGGACAAACAAACGTAGTACTTTGAAGCGTAATTAGATTATTAGTTTAAATGTATATTGCTAGATAGAGCTACTAGTTCAAAAGTTCTTTCTAGTAAGAGTAGTATCGTGGTGGCGCGCATAATTTAGGAAAGATGGCAAATCAAAATCAAATAAGTTTATAACGTAACGTTTTTTGGCGTTATAAGCGTTCATTTCCTAAGAAGAAACAAGGCTCACGCCATCTCTGATTTTTCGTCGATATTACGATGGATTATACTACGCCGTCAGCCTAAGCACCCAGCATCTATTGCACGGTACAGCTACATCTAGAAATACTACAAGTTTTTAGCTTTCTAGCAGGGTACGTTTATTCGTATGACGTTACCAGTCCTCTAGTCTTATTCGTCCATGATGGTACATACATACCAGTGTGTTTCTAGATGGTACATACCAGTGTTTCCCAACCCGTCGTGGCCGTCGTCGGTCTGATCGTCGTCGATGGTACTCTTCGCCGGCGTCGTGCATTCGCTGCTAACGCTCTGATTGTCCGAACCCTGAGCAGGAAAAGAATATTTTATTTTATTTTATTTCAATGTCATAAAACTTATTTTATAATTAGTAAAATAATGCGAGTGAAATAGATAAAGAGTTACTGTCTGCCAAATAACATGGCAATAGAGGTCGTACACAAAATGGAAGACCTTCACCCACATCCAATTCATGTGTCGCTTATTGTGTCGCTTACCATACCAACCCATCGCACACTGGCATCGCTAACTATCGTGGTGCAAGGCCTACGAGACAACTGAGGGGTAATGCTATTAATTACAAGCCTAACACAGGCGTATCGCGCGCAGCTCACTCGCATAACAAGCGCCTATCACACACTTCTGCCATATATAGAGAGCGTTTGATGCGTGTGATAGGCTTGTGATAAGCGTGGGATATGCTTCTAAGAGGCTTGTCAAATAGTAACCCCTGGTATTAAGAGATTTGAGCGACGCCTTTGGTATATATTGGCCCGGCTTTGGTAAAGATAAATAGAGGGGAATGAGAATAGATAGTTACAAAGAGATTTAATAAAGAGAATAAGATAGACGGGTCATGGGTTTACAGGACTCATTGGTTTGTCACATTTCGACTACACGAGAACTCCCCTGGTCTTCGATGTTCTACAGGTCAGTAGGCAGTACGAGCAGGTTATAGGCAGGAACCAGACAGGATGTAGGAAGGTCGGATGGTAGTATTACAGCCAGTAACATATGATATACAAACTATATGGAGATAACCTTAAGTGAATAAAAACTACATGTTACTAGTAAGCGAAAAAATTAATAAATTACATTTTGCGATATTTTAGTGAGTGTATAGATAAATTTTCCGTAATAATATTTTCCTTGTATTTTCAGTGAATGCAATGAATGACCTCTATTGCCACGTTATTTGGCAGATAGTAATGAGAGAGGGGAGAGGGGAGAAGCGAGAATTGTGGAAAAGAAGTAACATTTACAAATAAACATATTCATATACCTATATCTAATGTAATAAGGGAATACGTGGCCGCCCGCAAGGTTAGTTCATCTAGTTGTAACTTACTGAAAGCTAAAACTATTTCGATATAACAAACTGTTAATATATTACTGACGTGATTGCATAAAAAAGACAAACAAAAATTATTGAAATCTTCAAAGACAAAAGCATAATAAAAATAAAATAAAACAAACATTATCAACGTAGAGCGACATCTGTCGGTGCAGTGCGTCCTGCGAACGGAAGCCGGAGTCAGTGCTACACACGCTGCGCAGCCGACCCACCGCGGAACCCTAAAGTAGCGGGAAACGTGAAGAAAAAAACGTAAAATAAAAAATATATAAAAATAATAAAGCGAACATAAATTTACTCTTCCTGTATAAGTAAACCAAAAAACAATACATGTATGGCGTCGTGGTTTCTCCCATAAT
Organism: Argyresthia goedartella; assembly: GCA_949825045.1. Taxonomy (NCBI): domain Eukaryota; kingdom Metazoa; phylum Arthropoda; class Insecta; order Lepidoptera; family Argyresthiidae; genus Argyresthia; species Argyresthia goedartella. The sequence continues at coordinate 2,803,285 of OX463833.1, forward strand.
TCAATTCACTATTTTGCGTGCGTAACCGATCGCCGCGCTACTCACATGTGACAATGAAATATGTTACATTACAACATTATACATGGATTTTCGATCCGTGCTTTGTTAGCAGCAAGATATCGCGACAGCGTGTTTCGGACTGCACCTTTTCGATCGAACGGATCTAGAGCAATAATAATAATTATTATTTATTCAGGTATAAGACATTAGGTACATGGTTATATGGCTCCCTGTCTCCTAAACTAGGTTTATCACCTGTATTTCAGGGGGCACGGCTCTTCCATTATTTGATCCTTTATCTCATTAAAGTTCAATTGTGGTTCCCCGTTAACAGTGGTTCCATGATTCAATTGTGTTCAACGCTTCATCCATAGTGGTTAAATCCTACATCGTAGTACAACGATCCACCAAAGAAAGGACTGCTTTTTATTAACCTTTAACTCTGGGACTTCCCAACTTAAAAACAACTGGTTACATTTTTACAATGAAACATGTCAAAATTAAGAATTAATTATTCGTACCTGTGACAAACAGAGCGGCACATCGTTGCCTCCGGGCAGAGTGCCCACTGATGAGGCATTCGAAATCGGCGTCGAGCAACTAACCGTCGAACCTGTAATCAAGAAACATACACTTAAAGAGGTCGTTCATTAATTATGTGAGGTGCTAAGCGGGCGGAGTTGGGGGGGGGGGGGGGGGGGGGTCGAGCGGAATCTCACCAAATCTCACGTGGGAGTGAGGGTGGGTCTCGGCAAATATGATAAAAATAGGGACAGTAAGGGAGGAAAATGCATTTTCATCAGATCTAATCTTGATTATAAAGCATTACCAAAGATCGAGGAAATGTCTATTCCTTACTTATTTGAGGTATGTGGAATAAAATTAGATGATACTCATATTATAAGTATTTATAGACCTAAACCATGCAAGAACGACGACTTCATATCGAACCTTGATAATATGCTGAACAATCAATAGAAGAAAATTATTATTTGCGGTAGCTTAAATGTAAATCATATGGTACAAAATACGAAAACGAAGGAGCTCTGAAGTCTCTTAGAGAACTTGAAGCATTTTATAGATGCACCACTCGAATTACTAATCATAGTGCAACGTGTATTGATAAATATCATATCAAATACGATGCTAACAAATGCATGTGTTACCGAGATTGGCTTATCGGATCATACCCCTGAAAATAACTAAAAGTTCCTAGAGAATGGTAAGAAATCTCAAGCAGGAAAACCTTGTATGCCTAAAAAACCATTTGCTCGTTTCTTGGGACGGCATTTACAACGATATGGATTGCAGAAAATAGAAAAAAAAAACGGCTCAAGTAATTAATAGAAGTTCCCATATGTACAATAATATTTATAACTTCCTACTCCACGGTCACATAATCTGTGCAACTCTTTGGAATGCTTTAGAAACTTAACGCTCCGTAACTTTTGGAGCCCTTGATCTGGTTATGAGGCATCGCGATTTTGAACCTCTCGCCATGGTAACAAAATTCAAAACCTATAACGGGAAAATCTCTTCTTTACATGATGTAATAATGTCACGGTTCCAGGCGTACTGCTGTACATTTTCAGATGGCCAGTGGACTCCTTTACTCTAAATCCCTACCTGCTAATTTCTGATAAAAGGTCCCCACTGTAATTTGCTATCCAATGTCATTAGTTCCAATAATTTCCTTAGTTTATCTGGTAAGTTTGTGCATAATAAATTCAATTAGATTTAAAAGATACTGTATGAGTTTGATAGAGGTTAACGTTAGGTCAAGCTAGTTTATAAATTTCAGTGGCCGTACACTAGGATCGCTTACCGTGCTGCGCGTCAAATAACCCAAAACATTTGGTCGGGTTAGGTACGGATAAAATCCGTAAGAAAAAAGATAGAAAGCGAATTATAACTATGGCGACCATTTTGGCGTTGCAGTTCAAGCTGGCCCCCAAGCGAGAGAACCCCAAGGTGAGTGGCTGTTTCTGGTTCCCACGACACAGGGTATCCTAGTGTGGGGCCAGATACAATGAAATTGCCCGTATTAGTTCACTAGTCCTGTATCATCTTTCGGTCCTAAAAAGGTATTATTTATAGGTGGTATTTAATAAGCTGACCATAGTTTAGGGAATAATATGTACCAACTGTACCAACCATATGTTTATTGGGGAAAGTGGTCCATAATGATGGGGACTATCATTTCCCAAAATAGGGTCAGCTAAGCAAATGTCATTTTTGTTTAGGTTAGGTTGGCTTGCCCTACACTTGGCTCACTCACCATGCTGCGGGTCGGAGCCCTGGCTGTTCATCGAGGATATGGACGTTAGGGAAGACTTCCTGCTGCCCAGCCGTGAGGAGTTCGAAGGAGAGTGCTGGCCATCCGTCGCCCAGCTGTTGTAGCAGGACTTGAGGTCGCAGATCACCTGTCATTTGAATGTTTTGTTTGTTAATTTTTGTACATTAACCTCTTGAATGCCACGCCCGACACAAAAAATGCAACCTTAAGTCTAAAATTTGGCTGACTTATTTCCTTATGGCTTTTGTTTAAACGATAACCAAAAAATAAAAAAATACTATCAATAAATTCGAACCGACTGCCAGAATGGTTAAATAATCAGCAAATTGTGTTTGGATAAATGATCACCAAACTTCTTTTTATGATTTGTGTACTTAAGTTTATGTTTCAAGTATTTTTTGTTGTTCTTACATGTTCAACCCAACACGAAGAATAAAGGGGGCTTCGCTTCGCTCACTCCCTTTACCCTTCACCTAAGCTACCGCAGTTTTTTGCCCTGATGTTTTCTGCAACTTTTGGTGATCATTTACCCATTTTAGGTAAGAAAAAAATATTTTGATGATCATTTAAATTGTAGCGTTTCCTTATTACCTAGATACAACTAGACTTTCGAAAATACATCGCGATTTTTAACTTTACACTTTATGTTAAGGTTCCAATCCTATGTTTTTTGTGTTGTTTTTAAACAATGGTAGTAACAAGTGGGGCTGAAAACTTTCGAACTACTGAGCCGATTTTAATAAAACATGCCGAAGAACCATCGCAGGGAAGTTTACCACCATTTACAGAAAACCACATTAAAATCCGTCACCCGTTGGAGCGTTAGACACACACACACACACAAACACACACACACACACACACACACACAAACACACACACACACACACACACACACACACACACACACACACACACACACACACACACACACACACACACACACACACACACACACAAACAGACAGAGTATTTTTGACGCGGATCAAAATGGAGCGTCGGGAGAAAAATGACGTCAAGGATTCAACGAGGATCTAAGATTCGGAAATGGAGCAGTACAGCCGGCATCGAAGACCTGTTTCGCCTGGCGAAAGACATCAACTGCAATTGCTTGATACAGGATTTGCCTAGTGTGGTGTTCTCAATAATAACAATAACAATTGGCTCTGTGATCTGTAGACCTCGCTAGTGACACTTTCTTTTAATAACACATACAAACTTATGAATGCACCTGGTTACACAAATGTATGAAAGTAGCCGCACTAATTAACTTTGTACACTATATATTGCGGTCTTGCACCCAACCTTTTGAGTTTTCACTAAAATTATATAGCCTGTTACTCTCAAGGACTCTATAAATCCAACGACACCTCATTTGTTAAAATCCGTCAAGTTGTCTGGACTGTAGCGATTTTTTAAATCTTAAAGCCCCCACATCTCCGCCATTTTGAAAAAAAATCCAAAAACTGAATCGACAAAAATAGTTATTTGTGTCTCAAGGGAGCAAAATTATGTTACATTGAATCCAGAATGAAGCGAAGGATTCAAGCGTTAACGCCCATGACGAAAATAATTTTGCTCCTGAGTTACACATGCAATTTTTCACATCGACTATGAGGAAAATTTAAATAAAATGCTCCAAAACGGGAAAGGCTAGCTTAATGACGCCGTCTGCAATATTGAAATACATTTAACAGCGCATCAGAATATTAGCAATTAAAAACGTAAATATTGTAAACGTAATATTGGTTCTATGTCTTAGGAGATATTAAGGTGTTTGTCGGCATTTTTTGAGTGGAACTTTTTCATTGCTCAGTCAGTATATTTAATTATCTAACCTGCTCACAAAAATCGGTCAATTATAATTATGTTAGAATCCAAAATATAACACCCAGAATGCAACCATAATTTCGATTAATCAGGATCCAGGCGGCAACTACTATGGATAGGGTCTAGGTCAGTGCCCTAAAATAGAAGTCGGTTTTCACAGCTCTTTTCAAATACACAAGGACTTCAGCTTACCTGCAAGCTGGCTGGTGGCAGAGTGTTGGGTTCGTGAGTGTGCCGCAACAATTGCTCGCTGCCTTCTTGGAGGTGTTCCACTTCCGCTAGCATTGCCACTTCACACTCCTGCAATACAGAAAAACATGTTTGTTTACCGCTAAACTAGGTCGTATTTGCCGTTCCAGGTTTTGCCTGCCAGTACCGCCAGGCCACGGACGTTTGGTTTTTCGAAGCGTCAGTGGCCTACCAATGCTTGCACATCAAAATAGATAGTGATGGTTAAGTAACATTTGGCCGAGGCATGTGGCATTTGTTTCGGCCGCTTCCGTTTTTTGTCGCAGCGATTGTCAAAGCTACCATCGCTACTTGTGATAGTAGTCGGAAGTTGTCTGCCTTAATAGGTCAGGTGAAAAACTTCTGACATTCTGGTTTAGGCACTAGCCCGACGCCCCTCCGTCAACCCGCACTGCGTGGTGGAGTTTGGCTCGATGTTACCAGAATTCGAGTAACGGCACGTGTCCCTCGGTAGGTGGCTCCAGGAGCAACATTTACATTTACCTATACTTGCTAAAATGATAGCCAGCCTCCGATAGGAAATGGAACTCACCCAGAGAACCAGACACAGTGAAAGCAAGATCCAGGACGGCTCGGCTTTCTGAAGCCGCTTTCGGGTCCCTTACACTCAAAATGAATTTATTCAATTAAGTTAAATTGAATATCTTACCACCACAGGGTTGAGTAACGATACGAAGTGGCAGAAGCGGCTCCTCTCCTCCACCAGAGCCGCCTTCACAGCGCGCTCCTCCATCTCCTCCAGCTGCTCCCTTCTCTCTTGCACATCCTAGGAGGGAGAGAGATCACATCATAAATTGTAAGGCCATAAACATTATTGCTCGCGTTTTGGTTTGCTTGGCTCGGCCTTCGACCTCCCACCTTTCTTACCTGCGGTACCGTTTTATCATATATGGCTCGGCCTTAATCTTCGCACTGTTCTATTAAATGGTAGGTTTTTGTTATGCATGGCTCGGCCTACGCCCTCGCATTTTTCTGACAAATGATGGGAATATTCTTGACGCATGAGTGCTCGCCTCTTGGTGTCGTACTATTCTAGTACGTACTATTTTTAAGCAAATAGCCCCTGATAACTTTGTCGCTTTGTAAGATGCATAGTGATTATATGCGCGCAGTTTCTTTGGATCTGAGCGAACTTTGACCTCTCTTTCTCGATAGCGAGAGGTGGGGTAAGAGAGAGGTTTCAGCTCGCTCAGACCCAAAGAACCTTGGCGCGAACTGTATTATAGTGGGCTATTCTTGTAATATCCACCTGCGCAGAGACATCAGCCCGCCTCTTCGCGTCGGGCGCGCGCCGGGCCTTGCGCACTTGCCGCTGCGCATCGTGGGCGCGCCGCCGCAGCTCTGCGCGTGCACGCTTGCACTCCCGCGCGTGCTCACGTGACAATGCGCCCGCGCCGCTCGCGGAGCCGCGCCGCCATTCCTCCGAGCGCTCCGAGAGCGGGGAGATTAACGTCTCCATTAGTACGCTGGAAGCAGAGAGGAAATATGAAGCACCCTAAGCTTGCTTCATAATTTGATAAGTTTGCCTTTGCAAATGTATTTTTCATGCCCATTAAGCTCGGAAATGTGGTGTTAGATTGTTTGTAACGGAGCCCCAAAACAATGAATCGTTGGAAACGACAACAATAACATTTCATTTCATTTTTTGATTGTTTTGCTATGGTTCTGTCACATGTCAAACGGTGGCACTTCATACCATGTCTGTAAAAGCGTGCGTCATGCCATCACGTCGGTAAAACCATGCGTGAGCGACTTGTTTTATATAACCGATTATCAGAGTTCCAACCTAATTTTACTAAAAAAATAATATGCATAATTAATTTAATTTCCTCGCAGTAGTCGTGATACGTACTATGCAATGTCTCGGCCAAAAGTGGAATAGGTGGACTCGTCTCTCAAACCCACATGCTCATTGTTCATATATCGCTCACTTCCCAGCCTCAACAACTATGTACTATTATTTGATTGTGGTTTTAATTTTCATGTGCAATAAATATACATATATGAAGTAAGTACATAAGCATCACGCCCTTTCCCAAGCCTGGTGGTAGAGGCCGGCCGGGGCACCCTGTTTAGCCAGTTTAAAAAAATGCTACATCGTCTAAAAAAATAACATACCCGATGAATGTCTTCATTCTTGTCTCTATAGCTCTGTGTCGAAGGCAGACTCTTGTTAGTGCAGTGCCGATCTCTTTTGTTGCACCTGAAAAGACAGAGACAGCGATAGTTAATATCTGGCTCTTGAACCTGTCCATCAATAGCGATTGTCCGCGGGAGCCTTGTGCCTATACCACTAAGATTATTTTCGCATAACGGGAGTGTCAAGCTTACGCACACAGTTAGGCTAGGTTCACATGACAAGCGCTCAACGCGCGTTGAACGCGCGCTCAATTTTTGAATAGTGTTCATATGACACGCGCTTGTCAGGCGTTGAACGCGCGTTGAAGTTCTTCAATGAATAATCGCTACTACTCATGTCCCATATCGCAGGACGTTTCTCTACTTCATCTATAAACAATTCCGTATTAAAAGCTTCGGTTTCCATTTCGGACGATTTCCGGACGTACTGATGAACCCTAAAGTACGTCAATCAGCGTCGAAAGCGCGCGCTTAACTGAACGGAAACATAGAAAACCAATGATCTCAAAGCTGACAACAGTCGGCGCTAGCGCAACGTTCAACGCGCGCTTTCGTAAAACGCGCGTTAGCATGTGTACGGCCTGAATAATAATGTATGTAGTTGTAAACGCGCGTTATCAAAACGCGCGTTGAGCGCTTGTCATGTGAACCTAGCCTTACAAACTTCACTGACCTTTTGGCCAAAACGAGAACTAAGACGCCAGTATGAGACGTCGTTCGTGTGGCATTGACATTAGCGCCGCCGTCCCGTGTGTGGCTCTTAAAGATGTGGCAATTAAGCACTGCCTACCCGGCTAGGGCTAACGACTATCCTAGCCATAAATCCGTCATGTAAAAACCAAAATAAAAAAAATGTGTGCGTGTACTAGTGTACACACGTAAGAAGTGAAACTTCTTTATGGCCTTATTTTTTCGCAAAATGATCTACATGCAACTTTCCAGAAATTGGTTAAATAAAGTTAAATTAGATAAAGTTTAAACAAAAGGATTTTATTATCATAGACATGAATACAAATAATACAATTATTTCACTTTAACTTTTTGCTACAAAGATTATTACAGCATTTCATTAATTGTAATAGAATTATTACTATCATTGTCATCGTTATTATATATTTTTGTAATTAATGGCTTATGGTAACTGAAATATGAATCGAATCCCACCAGAATATCCTCACAAAATGGCAATAACATAGGCAGGTTAATCAATTTATGTGGGTTCAAATCACACACACAGGGTATATAGAAACTATCGCTTTTTGACAGGATCATTGCATTAGGTTGCGTAGAACTGGCGCCCCCCTGAAAACGTCACTTACACGCCAAAAGATCATTGGACAGATATAGTAGTGAGCCGTAGTCAATAACAGCCTGACTTTGAAGCCGCATAATGGCGGCGAGGCCGAGACCGCACTTCTCAAATTAATCAATCAGAAAACGGAGTCATAATAGGTATTTATCACTATTTTTGGCCAGGTGGTTTGACGGGGGAGTTATTGTAGTGAGGGAGTAAATTAGTAGTAATAAATAAAACCACCTGTTTGCTCCTGGGACTTCATTTTGTACATTTTTATTCTGCCGTATCAGCTTATGACTCATTTTTTATACCTACTAAAAAAACTATGATAGTTACTAGGTACTGAATTAGTAAAAATAATAATTATTAACAAACAAGCCAGTCCAAAATAAAATGAGCAACAATTACCCATTTATTCATAAAGTTCGTAATATTCTATATAAAATTACGAACGTGTTTCAACTTCCTTTGCGAACGCTACCTCGGTTGGTTCACTAACTGAATGAATGGCGACCGGCACGAGCCATGATATTTCGTGATTGTCTATTTTTGTTTACTGTGAAGTAATTACTATGTTTTGTGATACAATAATAGATGTAATCGCCGCGGAAAATAATGGTGGTCATGTGGAAAGCAGTAAATAGTGTCAGTTTTGTGTAAGTGGGCTCTATGGACGAAATATCATTAGAAGTTGCTGTGAAAATAATAAATTCTGCAAACATAATCGAAGAAAAAGCTAATCATTTGTATTATCATAGGTAAGTATTTTACATTATATGATAGGAAATTTCATGAGGATTATTCTGGTGTATAATATGTTAGAAAACATTTATAATAACCTAATCGAAAAAACAAATATCTAACACAAGTCAATTGCAAATTGTTATCCGCGAAAATCCTGGACATTGTAGCCTCTGAGAAATTCAATGTTCCTGGACCTCCAATCGGTTAAGCGACATGCTATCCCTACTCCGTTGGAGAAAGTGAAAGTACTCTTCGTCTGAACCAACCCTGGTAGGGGCAAGAAAAAGATGGCGCGTAACGGAAAAATGTGACGCGTAACCGAAAAATGCGACGGTAATTTTTTTTCCAACGCCGATAAAGAAGTTTCACTTTAAAAACAAATATCTAACGCAAGTCAATTGCAAATTGTTATCCGCGAAAATCCTGGACATTATAGCCTCTGAGAAATTCAATGTTCCTGGACCTCCAATCGGTTAAGCGACATGCTATCCCTACTCCGTTGGAGAAAGTGAAAGTACTCTTCGTCTGAACCAACCGTGGTAGGGGCAAGAAAAAGATGGCGCGTAACGGAAAAATGTGACGCGTAACCGAAAAATGTGACGGTAAATTTTTTTCCAACGCCAATAAAGAAGTTTCACTTCAAAAACAAATATCTAACGCAAGTCAATTGCAAATTGTTATCCGCGAAAATCCTGGACATTATAGCCTCTGAGAAATTCAATGTTCCTGGACCTCCAATCGGTTAAGCGACATGCTATCCCTACTTCGTTGGAGAAAGTGAAAGTACTCTTCGTCTGAACCAACCGTGGTAGGGGCAAGAAAAAGATGGCGCGTAACGGAAAAATGTGACGCGTAACCGAAAAATGTGACGGTAATTTTTTTTCCAACGCCGATAAAGAAGTTTCACTTCAATAACCTAACCGAAAAAACAAATATCTAACGCAAGTCAATTGCAAATTGTTATCCACGAAAATCCTGGACATTATAGCCTCTGAGAAATTCAATGTTCCTGGACCTCCAATCGGTTAAGCGACATGCTATCCCTACTCCGTTGGAGAAAGTGAAAGTACTCTTCGTCTGAACCAACCGTGGTAGGGGCAAGAAAAAGATGGCGCGTAACGGAAAAATGTGACGCGTAACCGAAAAATGTGACGGTAAATTTTTTTCCAACGCCAATAAAGAAGTTTCACTTCAAAAACAAATATCTAACGCAAGTCAATTGCAAATTGTTATCCGCGAAAATCCTGGACATTATAGCCTCTGAGAAATTCAATGTTCCTGGACCTCCAATCGGTTAAGCGACATGCTATCCCTACTTCGTTGGAGAAAGTGAAAGTACTCTTCGTCTGAACCAACCGTGGTAGGGGCAAGAAAAATATGGCGCGTAAAGGAAAAATGTGACGCGTAACCGAAAAATGTGACGGTTATTTTTTTTCCAACGCCGATAAAGAAGTTTCACTTCAATAACCTAACCGAAAAAACAAATATCTAACGCAAGTCAATTACAAATTGTTATCCGCGAAAATCCTGGACATTATAGCCTCTGAGAAATTCAATGTTCCTGGATCTCCAATCGGTTAAGCGACATGCTATCCCTACTCCGTTTGAGAAAGTGAAAGTACTCTTCGTCTGAACCAACCGTGGTAGGGGCAAGAAAAAGATGGCGCGTAACGGAAAAAGGTGACGCGTAACCGAAAAATGTGACGGTAATTTTTTTTCCAACGCCGATAAAGAAGTTTCACTTCAATAATAATTATTAACAAACAAGCCAGTCCAAAATAAAATGAGCAACAATTACCCATTTATTCATAAAGTTCGTAATATTCTATATAAAATTACGAACGTGTTTCAACTTCCTTTGCGAACGCTACCTCGGTTGGTTCACTTACTGAATGAATGGCGACCGGCACGAGCCATGATATTTCGTGATTGTCTATTTTTGTTTACTGTGAAGTAATTACTATGTTTTGTGATACAATAATAGATGTAATCGCCGCGGAAAATAATGGTGGTCATGTGGAAAGCAGTAAATAGTGTCAGTTTTATGTAAGTGGGCTCTATGGACGAAATATCATTAGAAGTTGCTGTGAAAATAATAAATTCTGCAAACATAATCGAAGAAAAAGCTAATCATTTGTATTATCCTAGGTAAGTATTTTACATTATATGATAGGAAATTTCATGAGGATTATTCTGGTGTATAATATGTTAGAAAACATTTATAATAACCTAACCGAAAAAAATGTGTGCGTGTACTAGTGTACACACGTAAGAAGTGAATCTTCTTTATGGCCTTATTTTTCGCAAAATGATCTACATGCAACTTTCCAGAAATTGGTTAAATAAAGTTAAATTAGATAAAGTTTAAACAAAAGGATTTTATTATCATAGACATGAATACAAATAATACAATTATTTCACTTTAACTTTTTGCTACTAAGATTATTACAGCATTTCATTAATTGTAATAGAATTATTACTATCATTGTCATCGTTATTATATATTTTTGTAATTAATGGCTTATGGTAACTGAAATATGAATCGAAACCCACCAGAATATCCTCACAAAATGGCAATAACATAGGCAGGTTAATCAATTTATGTGGGTTCAAATCACACACACAGGGTCTATAGAAACTATCGCTTTTTGACAGGATCATTGCATTAGGTTGCGTAGAACTGGCGCCCCCCTGAAAACGTCACTCACACGCCAAAAGATCATTGGACAGATATAGTAGTGAGCCGTAGTCAATAACAGCCTGACTTTGAAGCCGCATAATGGCGGCGAGGCCGAGACCGCACTTCTCAAATTAATCAATCAGAAAACGGAGTCATAATAGATATTTATCACTATTTTTGGCCAGGTGGTTTGACGGGGGAGTTATTGTAGTGAGGGAGTAAATTAGAAGTAATAAATAAAACTACCTGTTTGCTCCTAGGACTTCACTTTGTACATTTTTATTCTGCCGTATCAGCTTATGACTCAGTTTTTATACCTACTAAAAAAACTATGATAGTTACTAGGTACTGAATTAGTAAAAATAATAATTAATAACAAACAAGCCAGTCCAAAATAAAATGAGCAACAATTACCCATTTATTCATAAAGTTCGTAATATTCTATATAAAATTACGAACGTGTTTCAACTTCCTTTGCGAACGCTACCTCGGTTGGTTCAGTTACTGAATGAATGGCGACCGGCACGAGCCATGATATTTCGTGATTGTCTATTTTTGTTTACTGTGAAGTAATTACTATGTTTTGTGATACAATAATAGATGTAATCGCCGCGGAAAATAATGGTGGTCATGTGGAAAGCAGTAAATAGTGTCAGTTTTGTGTAAGTGGGCTCTATGGACGAACTATCATTAGAATTTGCTGTGAAAATAATAAATTCTGCAAACATAATCGAAGAAAAAGCTAATCATTTGTATTATCATAGGTAAGTATTTTACATTATATGATAGGAAATTTCATAAGGATTATTCTGGTGTATAATATGTTAGAAAACATTTATAATAACCTAACCAAAAAAATTTGTGCGTGTACTAGTGTACACACGTAAGAAGTGAAACTTCTTTATGGCCTTATTTTTCGCAAAATGATCTACATGCAACTTTCCAGAAATTGGTTAAATAAAGTTAAATTAGATAAAGTTTAAACAAAAGGATTTTATTATCATAGACATGAATACAAATAATACAATTATTTCACTTTAACTTTTTGCTACTAAGATTATTACAGCATTTCATTAATTGTAATAGAATTATTACTATCATTGTCATCGTTATTATATATTTTTGTAATTAATGGCTTATGGTAACTGAAATATGAATCGAATCCCACCAGAATATCCTCACAAAATGGCAATAACATAGGCAGGTTAATCAATTTATGTGGGTTCAAATCACACATACAGGGTATATAGAAACTATCGCTTTTTGACAGGATCATTGCATTAGGTTGCGTAGAACTGGCGCCCCCCTGAAAACGTCACACACACGCCAAAAGATCATTGGACAGATATAGTAGTGAGCCGTAGTCAATAACAGCCTGACTTTGAAGCCGCATAATGGCGGCGAGGCCGAGACCGCACTTCTCAAATTAATCAATCAGAAAACGGAGTCATAATAGGTATTTATCACTATTTTTGGCCAGGTGGTTTGACGGGGGAGTTATTGTAGTGAGGGAGAAAATTAGTAGTAATAAATTAAACCACCTGTTTGCTCCTAGGACTTCACTTTGTACATTTTTATTCTGCCGTATCAGCTTATGACTCAGTTTTTATACCTACTAAAAAAACTATGATAATTACTAGGTACTGAATTAGTAAAAATAATAATTATTAACAAACAAGCCAGTCCAAAATAAAATGAGCAACAATTATCCATTTATTCATAAAGTTCGTAATATTCTATATAAAATTACGAACGTGTTTCAACTTCCTTTGCGAACGCTACCTCGGTTGGTTCACTTACTGAATGAATGGCGACCGGCACGAGCCATGATATTTCGTGATTGTCTATTTTTGTTTACTGTGAAGTAATTACTATGTTTTGTGATACAATAATAGATGTAATCGCCGCGGAAAATAATGGTGGTCATGTGGAAAGCAGTAAATAGTGTCAGTTTTGTGTAAGTGGGATCTATGGACGAAATATCATTAGAGGTTGCTGTGAAAATAATAAATTCTGCAAACATAATCGAAGAAAAAGCTAATCATTTGTATTATCATAGGTAAGTATTTTACATTATATGATAGGAAATTTCATGAGGATTATTCTGGTGTATAATATGTTACAAAACATTTATAATAACCTAATCGAAAAAACAAATATCTAACGCAAGTCAATTGCAAATTGTTATCCGCGAAAATCCTGGACATTGTAGCCTCTGAGAAATTCAATGTTCCTGGACCTCCAATCGGTTAAGCGACATGCTATCCCTACTCCGTTGGAGAAAGTGAAAGTACTCTTCGTCTGAACCAACCGTGGTAGGGGCAAGAAAAAGATGGCGCGTAACGGAAAAATGTGACGCGTAACCGAAAAATGTGACGGTAAATTTTTTTCCAACGCCGATAAAGAAGTTTCACTTCAATAACCTAACCGAAAAAAACAAATATCTAACGCAAGTCAATTGCAAATTATTATCCGCGAAAATCCTGGACATTATAGCCTCTGAGAAATTCAATGTTCCTGGACCTCCAATCGGTTAAGCGACATGCTATCCCTACTTCGTTGGAGAAAGTGAAAGTACTCTTCGTCTGAACCAACCGTGGTAGGGGCAAGAAAAAGATGGCGCGTAACGGAAAAATGTGACGCGTAACCGAAAAATGTGACGGTAATTTTTTTTCCAACGCCGATAAAGAAGTTTTACTTCAATAACCTAACCGAAAAAACAAATATCTAACGCAAATCAATTGCAAATTGTTATCCGCGAAAATCCTGGACATTATAGCCTCTGAGAAATTCAATGTTCCTGGACCTCCAATCGGTTAAGCGACATGCTATCCCTACTTCGTTGGAGAAAGTGAAAGTACTCTTCGTCTGAACCAACCGTGGTAGGGGCAAGAAAAAGATGGCGCGTAACGGAAAAATGTGACGCGTAACCGAAAAATGTGACGGTAAATTTTTTTCCAACGCCGATAAAGAAGTTTCACTTCAATAACCTAACCGAAAAAACAAATATCTAACGCAAGTCAATTGCAAATTGTTATCCGCGAAAATCCTGGACATTATAGCCTCTGAGAAATTCAATGTTCCTGGACCTCCAATCGGTTAAGCGACATGCTATCCCTACTCCGTTTGAGAAAGTGAAAGTACTCTTCGTCTGAACCAACCGTGGTAGGGGCAAGAAAAAGATGGCGCGTAACGGAAAAATGTGACGCGTAACCGAAAAATGTGACGGTAAATTTTTTTCCAACGCCGATAAAGAAGTTTCACTTCAATAATAATTATTAACAAACAAGCCAGTCCAAAATAAAATGAGCAACAATTACCCATTTATTCATAAAGTTCGTAATATTCTATATAAAATTACGAACGTGTTTCAACTTCCTTTGCGAACGCTACCTCGGTTGGTTCACTTACTGAATGAATGGCGACCGGCACGAGCCATGATATTTCGTGATTGTCTATTTTTGTTTACTGTGAAGTAATTACTATGTTTTGTGATACAATAATAGATGTAATCGCCGCGGAAAATAATGGTGGTCATGTGGAAAGCAGTAAATAGTGTCAGTTTTGTGTAAGTGGGCTCTATGGACGAAATATCATTAGAAGTTGCTGAGAAAATAATAAATTCTGCAAACATAATCGAAGAAAAAGCTAATCATTTGTATTTAGATTAGATAGTGTTATCTTGTTTATTTATTTGTGTGTTGCGATTGTGAGTGTGAAGTGGGTGAAAATACGAGTTTATCATGGATGTGTACATGTCACCGTAAGATAGCCAAACCGTTAGTTGACAAACTAATGTTTTTTTTCTCGTAAGTTGATCAACTATCGACAGATAGTAAACTGTAGCGTACTGCGTCATATAGTAAATATGACGCGTTAGTCGATCAACTAACGGTTAAAACCGTAAAATAGTAATTTGATTTACACCTGCCTTGCTCGTAAAGACCTACTTACTTACGTTCAAAGAGTGAATGTAAGTTAGTCTTTACGTCATTCATTCATTGTCTGCATTGAAAACTACGTTCCATTTTCAAATTACTTTGCAGAACAAGCAATGCTTGATATGTAATGGATTTTCATACAACTTTACAGTGCAAGCTATGCAAACCTCCTTGGTCAAAAACTCAACCAACACAAAAAAAAAATGTGTGCGTGTACTAGTGTACACACGTAAGAAGTGAAACTTCTTTATGGCCTTATTTTTCGCAAAATGATCTACATGCAACTTTCCAGAAATTGGTTAAATAAAGTTAAATTAGATAAAGTTTAAACAAAAGGATTTTATTATCATAGACATGAATACAAATAATACAATTATTTCACTTTAACTTTTTGCTACTAAGATTATTACAGCATTTCATTAATTGTAATAGAATTACTACTATCATTGTCATCGTTATTATATATTTTTGTAATTAATGGCTTATGGTAACTGAAATATGAATCGAATCCCACCGGAATATCCTCACAAAATGGCAATAACATAGGCAGGTTAATCAAACGCCGATAAAGAAGTTTCACTTCAATAACCTAACCGAAAAAACAAATATCTAACGCAAGTCAATTGCAAATTGTTATCCGCGAAAATCCTGGACATTATAGCCTCTGAGAAATTCAATTTTCCTGGACCTCCAATCGGTTAAGCGACATGCTATCCCTACTCCGTTGGAGAAAGTGAAAGTACTCTTCGTCTGAACCAACCGTGGTAGGGGCAAGAAAAAGATGGCGCGTAACGGAAAAATGTGACGCGTAACCGAAAAATGTGACGGTAAATTTTTTTCCAACGCCGATAAAGGAGTTTCACTTCAAAAACAAATATCTAACGCAAGTCAATTGCAAATTGTTATCCGCGAAAATCCTGGACATTATAGCCTCTGAGAAATTCAATGTTCCTGGACCTCCAATCGGTTAAGCGACATGCTATCCCTACTCCGTTGGAGAAAGTGAAAGTACTCTTCGTCTGAACCAACCGTGGTAGGGGCAAGAAAAACATGGCGCGTAACGGAAAAAGGTGACGCGTAACCGAAAAATGTGACGGTAAATTTTTTTCCAACGCCGATAAAGAAGTTTCACTTCAATAATAATTATTAACAAACAAGCCAGTCCAAAATAAAATGAGCAACAATTACCCATTTATTCATAAAGTTCGTAATATTCTATATAAAATTACGAACGTGTTTCAACTTCCTTTGCGAACGCTACCTCGGTTGGTTCAGTTACGGAATGAATGGCGACCGGCACGAGCCATGATATTTCGTGATTGTCTATTTTTGTTCACTGTGATGTAATTACTATGTTTTGTGATACAATAATAGATGTAATCGCCGCGGAAAATAATGGTGGTCATGTGGAAAGCAGTAAATAGTGTCAGTTTTGTGTAAGTGGGCTCTATGGACGAAATATCATTAGAAGTTGCTGTGAAAATAATAAATTCTGCAAACATAA
The DNA here is from genome assembly GCA_949825045.1 of Argyresthia goedartella. NCBI lineage: Eukaryota > Metazoa > Arthropoda > Insecta > Lepidoptera > Argyresthiidae > Argyresthia > Argyresthia goedartella. Next base: position 2,819,965 of record OX463833.1, read on the forward strand.
TCGAAGAAAAAGCTAATCATTTGTATTATCATAGGTAAGTATTTTACATTATATGATAGGAAATTTCATGAGGATTATTCTGGTGTATAATATGTTAGAAAACATTTATAATAACCTAACCGAAAAAACAAATATCTAACGCAAGTCAATTGCAAATTGTTATCCGCGAAAATCCTGGACACTATAGCCTCTGAGAAATTCAATGTTCCTGTACCTCCAATCGGTTAAGCGACATGCTATCCATACTTCGTTGGAGAAAGTGAAAGTACTCTTCGTCTGAACCAACCGTGGTAGGGGCAAGAAAAAGATGGCGCGTAACGGAAAAATGTGACGCGTAACCGAAAAATGTGACGGTAATTTTTTTTCCAACGCCGATAAAGAAGTTTCACTTCAATAACCTAACCGAAAAAAACAAATATCTAACGCAAGTCAATTGCAAATTGTTATCCGCGAAAATCCTGGACATTATAGCCTCTGAGAAATTCAATGTTCCTGGACCTCCAATCGGTTAAGCGACATGCTATCCCTACTCCGTTGGAGAAAGTGAAAGTACTCTTCGTCTGAACCAACCGTGGTAGGGGCAAGAAAAAGACGGCGCGTAACGGAAAAATGTGACGCGTAACCGAAAAATGTGACGGTAATTTTTTTTCCAACGCCGATAAAGGAGTTTCACTTCAAAAACAAATATCTAACGCAAGTCAATTGCAAATTGTTATCCGCGAAAATCCTGGACATTATAGCCTCTGAGAAATTCAATGTTCCTGGACCTCCAATCGGTTAAGCGACATGCTATCCCTACTTCGTTGGAGAAAGTGAAAGTACTCTTCGTCTGAACCAACCGTGGTAGGTGCAAGAAAAAGATGGCGCGTAACGGAAAAATGTGACGCGTAACCGAAAAATGTGACGGTGAATTTTTTTCCAACGCCGATAAAGAAGTTTCACTTCAATAACCTAACCGAAAAAACAAATATCTAACGCAAGTCAATTGCAAATTGTTATCCGCGAAAATCCTGGACATTATAGCCTCTGAGAAATTCAATGTTCCTGGACCTCCAATCGGTTAAGCGACATGCTATCCCTACTCCGTTTGAGAAAGTGAAAGTACTCTTCGTCTGAACCAACCGTGGTAGGGGCAAGAAAAAGATGGCGCGTAACGGAAAAATGTGACGCGTAACCGAAAAATGTGACGGTAAATTTTTTTCCAACGCCGATAAAGAAGTTTCACTTCAATAATAATTATTAACAAACAAGCCAGTCCAAAATAAAATGAGCAACAATTACCCATTTATTCATAAAGTTCGTAATATTCTATATAAAATTACGAACGTGTTTCAACTTCCTTTGCGAACGCTACCTCGGTTGGTTCACTTACTGAATGAATGGCGACCGGCACGAGCCATGATATTTCGTGATTGTCTATTTTTGTTTACTGTGAAGTAATTACTATGTTTTGTGATACAATAATAGATGTAATCGCTGCGGAAAATAATGGTGGTCATGTGGAAAGCAGTAAATAGTGTCAGTTTTGTGTAAGTGGGCTCTATGGACGAAATATCATTAGAAGTTGCTGTGAAAATAATAAATTCTGCAAACATAATCGAAGAAAAAGCTAATCATTTGTATTTAGATTAGATAGTGTTATCTTGTTTATTTATTTGTGTGTTGCGATTGTGAGTGTGAAGTGGGTGAAAATACGAGTTTATCATGGATGTGTATATGTCACCGTAAGATAGCCAAACCGTTAGTTGACAAACTAATGTTTTTTTTCTCGTAAGTTGATCAACTATCGACAGATAGTAAACTGTAGCGTACTGCGTCATATAGTAAATATGACGCGTTAGTCGATCAACTAACGGTTAAAACCGTAAAATAGTAATTTGATTTACACCTGCCTTGCTCGTAAAGACCTACTTACTTACGTTCAAAGAGTGAATGTAAGTTAGTCTTTACGTCATTCATTCATTGTCTGCATTGAAAACTACGTTCCATTTTCAAATTACTTTGCAGAACGAGCAATGCTTGATATGTAATGGATTTTCATACAACCTTACAGTGCAAGCTATGCAAACCTCCTTGGTCAAAAACTCAACCAACACAAAAAATAATAATGTGTGCGTGTACTAGTGTACACACGTAAGAAGTGAAACTTCTTTATGGCCTTATTTTTCGCAAAATGATCTACATGCAACTTTCCAGAAATTGGTTAAATAAAGTTAAATTAGATAAAGTTTAAACAAAAGGATTTTATTATCATAGACATGAATACAAATAATACAATTATTTCACTTTAACTTTTTGCTACTAAGATTATTACAGCATTTCATTAATTGTAATAGAATTATTACTATCATTGTCATCGTTATTATATATTTTTGTAATTAATGGCTTATGGTAACTGAAATATGAATCGAATCCCACCAGAATATCCTCACAAAATGGCAATAACATAGGCGGGTTAATCAAACGCCTTGTTGTTGCGTGTTCTTAAAGCTACCTGATCCTGAACTATACACTGGGCACAGTCTCCGCAGGACTTATGCAACTATTTTAGCGGATACTGGTGCGAATATTACTGCCATCAAAAGACTAGGCGGATGGAAGTCTAACACAGTCGCAGAGAGCTACATCGAAGAGTCTGTTGAGAACAAGACTAAAATATGTAACCAAATCACCAATTCTATAAAGAACATTGACCCGCAACTAGAGCAAAAACGCACACATACTCGTAGTGGTTATACCGAAGAACCGCAACCAGGGCCGTCTAGATTGGTTGAAGACAGTGTATCAATGTTCCAAAGGACATTGTCCATTTTCGGCTAAGCGTGGACAGAATGTACGAGGTAATACGAGATAACCACTGATTATAAATAATTCCATTTCGAATATTTTCGATTATCTAATTGTGTAAATCGATAGTTAAAACTTAAAGGGAATTTATGTGAAACACAGTCTTTAATCAGTCGACCGGATGACATTTTATTTTCGGTATTGCCATTTAAAAAACTTAATAAATCACCAATTACACATAAATCACTTTGTGGTCTCTAAAGTAGCACTTTTAGTACCAATTTTTCTTTCACATAAATAAAGTACATCAATGCAAATGAATTAATACAATACATGCGCGATTCGTCGCATTTAATCGTTGTTCAAATTGACAAAAAAAAGCTCGATTTGTGGGTAAACTACTTATTCATGGCAATATTAGACAAAATAAAAATAAACAATTGTCACCGGCGGCGGTCAGGTCACTCACGCCACAGAACACAATAAAAACCTTTCGTTCTGTTTTTGCCGTTTCGATAATTCGTGAATATGTTAGTTTTCTACTTTGGCTTGTTATAATGGACCCCGACTCCGCGTTTGTTGATGTGTTATTGTTATTGAAATGTTATTTTATTTGAACATAACCTCTCAGTAGACATACAGGAAAAACTCACGACACAGGCATATTGACACAAAATAATTACTGTTATTGGTTTCTTACCAACCTGTACTACAAAACCTAATAGTTAGTTTCGATTCAAATGACTGTTCACGTTTAGCCGAAACGCCCATACAAAGTGGACAATGTCCTTTAATTCAGACAGTAAACATACCTGGCCAACCATTAAAAACTGCATTTTAATAATTGTTATAATATAACAATAAACAATAATTTTAATAAGTAGTTGTGTGTGTAATTTCTGATTAGATATTGGGAAAGTATGTAACTTTATTAAAATTTACATACTTTCCCAATATCTAATTCAGAAATTACACACACAACTTTTTATTAAAATCACATTAAAATTAATATGTAGGTACCTCATTCGTTTTTTGATATGAATTTAAATTACATTGTTTTATTTTATTTGTTGTGTTTTATTTTCCTCGCAAGAAAGGTGTAAAATAGTATACTTCTCTCGGGTAGTAAGTAGCTATTGCACCCTCGAACTATATCCGCCCTTGCTCGCTTCGCTCGCTCGGGCGTCTAAATATCTCGGGTGCACTCGATCCTCAGAGCCCTTTGCGAGCGAAGCTCGCACGGGCACCAAATTGCATCTCGTTCCTTAATAGCTCACTTACTTCCCTTGTAGCGTAATGTACTATTAAACTTGAAATGCAAACGAAATACCAGGGCAAACACTACGGTAGCTTAGGTGAAGACTAGAGGCGGCTTTAGAGGGGGCGAGCGAAGCGAAGCCCCCGAATAGTCTTCCTGTTAGGTTGACATGTAAGAACAAAAGAAACGTAAATGCTTAACCCTGTCGGTCTGGTTTACCGCGTTAGTTTATTAATTAATGATTTTGACTATCTTCCGGTGACATATACATGCGAGATGTGTAAAGAGGATGTGTGCTTGGAGAAGGTGGAAAAGGGTAAATTTCATAACTTTTCCTTCGCGATGAAGGTAAAGATTATTGAAAAAGGGCGGTATACTCCGGCAATTAAATTCACAAAAGAAAGGGGAAGCTACTAGACAGTTTCAATGCAGTACCTACGATAGATATAGTTGGCTAGCCGGATGTGCTCACACCAGTAAGTTATTTTGTTTTCAGTGTTCTACGAAAAAAAAAATGTTTTTTTTTTCGAATCCATTTACGCCACCATGAAGTCATCTACAGATTTGATTTTTGGGGTAACGTTTATTGAGTATTTGATTAAGATTTTCACTAAAGGAAAACGCGATTGGATGAAATTTTCTCGATAGAATTTAATTACGAAAACAACTCTAACTAGTTTTATTTTTTCCTGTAATTCTGAAATCCTAACTAATCTCATTGTGGAACTGCGTTCAATATGTAGATATTATGTATTTGCAAAATCTCCTTAAAAACTTTTTAACAAAATAGCGTAGTTTATTTTTAAACAATTATTCTGTGGTTTAGTGCTACGTTTTTTCATTTTTTTCCGATTCCGTCCCTCTCACACTGCGGGTCTTTCCGCCTGGAGTAACGGGGACCTTTGCACGGACGAGGTATCGCTTTAACTGACTTGTTATGATGCTCAATAACTTACTAGATATCTGAGACGGCAAAAGTTCGTCACGAAGATCCAAATTTGTCTGAAGCGGCCGGAAGCCAATTTTGAGGTCGGTAAATTATTATTTTTTCATACATTATATTATCTTCCTTTTAGCGCTTACCCAAAGCAATTAGCCAGCGCACGCCACTGGCCCAACAGTGGGGCCATGTGGGCTGAACGTGACGACGATGAAGTATTACAATATTTCCGATGCCGAAATCATTTTCTGATTTGGGCGACTCTTTTGACGACCTATGTGGCGCTGCGATTGTGGCTCTGCCTACCATGCGAGAGGTCCCGGGTTCAAGCCCCGGCGGAGGATATAGAAAAAAAATAGGTTTATATGTGTGACGTCGCGCTGTTTCTGGTTCCCACGGCACAGGGCTCAGAAGCAATGTGTGTGCCTGTATGTAAATGTTTGTGTTATTTGCGCTTCTCATTTTCAACCTTATGCCTTGGTGATAGAGTGAGACCCAATGATAATGGTTTGTATGGATGGATACACACCTGAGTGGAAAAGATCGTAAAACGAATACATAATTTTAATTTACATGCTATTTTCCCACAACTAAGCCCCAGCAAACCGCCTGTTAACAGTTAATTGCGGTTTTTGGACGCAGTAAAGAGGGTTTATGATACTTGTGTAGATAAAATATATTTAGGAATCAACTCGTCACAGCAAAAATGTGTTCTAACTGGTCATAAAATAAGTATAGTCATATTATGTTTTCCTCGTGAATTTTCCTCGATGCATCGTCACCATACAAATGCACTCACCATAAACCTTTTACAGCCAGGCAACTAATACAATCAACATAATTGTTATGGTGTAAGCTGCGGGTCAATTCTACAACGAGTAAGATAAATTGGCAGTATCTGTGATCACCAGATACACAGGTTCTACGACGCGTCAAAGAAGTCATCTGGAGCATAAAAACGAAGAAGACAAGTTACTTAAGACATGTGCTCAGTTACGAACGGGGCCGACTTCTTCGAGAATAAGTAAAGGGGAGAAGTAGAGGTCGTGGAAAGTTTCGCAATGTCAGAGAATGGACGGGAGCATGCGGGACCCTAATAAAAAGAATCCAAATGTACTGCCAGAAATAATACATACCTACATGTGTCTATGTTTTACAGTACGGGCAATAACTTTTTTTTTATACCTTGGACACTTTACACACATTGATCTAGCCCCAAACTAGGATTCCCTGTATCTTGGGTACTAGACAACGATACAAATACTTATATAGATAAATATTACACTTAGATATATAAACAACCATGGGTAAAAACAACCGTTCCCATCCAACAAATATTTGCCCCCACCGGGACTCGAACCCAGGACCCGTGGCGTACTATTAAGTATTCTGTGTCGTGGCTTCGTAGGCAGGGTCACTGCCGACTCGGCCATTCGGGTCGTCTGTTTTTAACGTTTCGTTAGTTTAATTTTGAACCAATTATCACCATATAGATCCTGGCACATCTAGAAAAACAGATTCCACTCAGAAATTGCAAGATAACAGATCATGATGGCATAACAAAGGGGCATTTAAGTACAACTTGGAAAATAAGTTTTTCTCATAATTACCTATATAACAACATTATTTTATTAAAAAACAAAGTCACTTGAAATCAAAATTATTTTATTAAAAAACAAAGTCACTTGAAATTAATATTAACGTTTGTACAGTTATTGAGCGTTAGAGAAATATTTTTTAAATGTCAACAAAACTAATAAATGAAGAATTAATCGTTTTATGGCTGTATAGGTTACTACCATTGCGTTGTTCAATATAAACTACGATTCATATATATACATATATTTTAATACTTCTCTGCTTTAGAGCAGGCATGTACCACTTTCAGCACGGTGCCTGGATGAACAATGACCCCCTTGCAGAGTATGAGTAATGAAAACGAATTTTACATGTTTCATGGTTCCGAACTACATTTTTTTTATCTCTTATAGTTTCCGAATTCGCCTCTGAAATGGGGGCCACCAATATATTGGTATTACCTTCTGTATTTTATAGTTAATAAATTAATTAATTAATTAAAAAGGCATTTCATTATTGTGCACTTTAATGATAGTTTTTCCTACCACGCCTTGGTTTGATCCAATAAATCTCTTTCTAGATATAAGCTCGCCTTTGTACATGTGTTCTGTTTTAATGTAACTGCTTCAATATTTGTGTTCAATAAATAATTATGAATTATAAAGTGATCCTATAACGGTTCCTTTTTGCCATTTAAGTTACGGCCCCCTAAAAATACATCAAACTATACCATGGTGACATTTAATTAGCTGACCATATTTTGGGGAATAAGAGTACCCGTCAGTATGAAAAACTGTCCCCAAGAAACATATGGTCGCAAATGATAAAAGAATCGTTCCTCAGAACATTGACCCCATCAGCTGATTACAAGTTACTATATGGGAGACCCAAACAAATTTGGCAACAAATATAACGATCACCAAAATATTTTTTTCCTACCCAAAATGGATAAATGAACACCAAAAGTTGCATAAAATATCAGGGCAAAATACTGCGGTAGCTTAGGTGAAGGGTAAAGGGGGTGACCGAAGCGAAGCCCCCTTTATCCTTCGTGTTAGGTTGAACATGTGAGAACAACAAAAAATACTTAAAACATAAAAAGAAGTTTGGTGATCATTTATCCAAACACAATTTGGTGGACTTTTATTCATTTTGGCAGTCATTTCGAATTTGTTGGTAGTAAAATAGGTGCGTTTTTGGTAATCGTTTAAACATAAGCCAAAAAAATTTTCGTTTGCGACCATATGTTGCTTCGGAAAAGTTGTTCATAATGATGGGTATTATCATTCCCCACAATATGGTCAGCTGAATAAATTTATTACTTGTCCTTGTATTTGTCTATTTTCACATAGTTGTCAATCGCGTAGTGCTGCTGATCAAATCTCTGCCGCCCCAACCGAGAAAAGTGACTATAAATCAGAGACCGATGAGGAAAAAGTAGGATAAAATATGAGTTTTATTTTGTGTCAAATTCGTCATATCTCGATAGGACAATTGACCTGATTTTAGGGTTCCGCTCGCAAAGAGTGCGAAGCGAAGTCACCCTATTGAGATAGAAAGTTGCATCTTTTTTTTAGTCATTTCAGTTTTTCAAAATATTTTTTTATTTTGTTCAAATGCCCAGAATGTGCGGTTTTAGGGACCCGTGCACAAAGGGTGCCAACGGGACGCAGATACAATAAAAGTTTCCGGCTGTCTGTCCCTTCGTCTGTCACATTTCTTTTACCGGGCTTAAACCGAATTATTATTGTACACATATTCATATATTCATATTCATATTCTTTATTGCACAGAAATCTTAATAGTAAGGTAACAAAACATTTTATGAGCAAAGGCGAGCTTATCTCTAAAGAGAGATTTCTACCAGCAAACCTAGGTAGGACAGGAAAAATTGTGCAACAGGAGAGTCCTAGTGCGCAATAAAACTGTACACATCTAATTGTTTACAACTAAAACATAATAATGTAATAAATGATATATACTAAATAAAATACAACAGCAAAAAAATTTATATATATCAAACATATACTACTTATATATACATATATAAAAGTACCTATCACGAAAGAGAAAGGAAATGCTCTTTCAATCTTGTCTTAAAAGTGAAAATTGAGGGACTATCTCTAATAGCGCAGGGAAGTGCGTTCCACAGTCGGATCGCCGTTAACCTAAACGAGCGTTTGTAAGCGGCAGTGTTATGCCGAGGAGTAGAAAGGAAATACATCGTGTGGGATCTCCGGTTGCTATGCCTGGACGTTCTCGAAGATATGAGGGGTAGCGGGGATTTCGCAAAATGTTGAACAGATAGGAGAGAACATGCATATCACGACGAAGGCGGATCGGAAGCCACCCCAACTCCTTGCGATACTGTGAGACATGGTCATACTTGCGCAGCCCAAAGACAAACCATCCCGAGGTTTTGAAGTCGTTCGAGTTTGTTCAGTTGTTCTTCGTTCGCACCGATCCAGCAAACATCTGCATAGTCGATTAAAGGTAGTAGGAGGGACTGGGCAAGGGTGATTTTAGTCTGCTGTGGCAGGAAGTGCTGCAATCTCCGTAAGGAGTGAAATGACGCAAAGACTCGTCTGCTGACCTCACAAACATGGGGCGACCAGGACAACAATTTATCAAATACAACCCCAAGATTCTTGGCCTTCTCGTTGTATGAAATTATGTTACCATCATACACTATAGGGTCGACAGGCATTTTCTGAACTAGGTTATGAGAGTGACGAGTGCCCAAAATCATGGCCTGCGATTTGCCCGGGTTGACAAGCAGACCATAAGAGGTAGCCCATTTCCTGATGTTATCGAGATCAGCATTCAACGCCTCTACTGTCAGATTCACATCACACGGAGAGAAGTGCCGATATATTTGAAGGTCATCTGCGTACAGATGATAAGAAGAGGTAAGAATGTCAGAGATGGAGTTAATGAATACCGAGAAGAGGAGAGGAGAAAGGGTGCCTCCCTGCGGAACACCTGCGGAGAGATCACACCAGTCCGTTGAGATCTCCTCAGACTTAATGCGTTGCTGGCGGTCTCTCAGGTAGGAGTCAAACCAGCGAGCAGAGTGCGAGGAGACATTAAGTGACTTTAAAATTTCGACTAGTATATCGAAATCGACGCAGTTAAAGGCGCTACTGAAATCAAGCAGTGTAAGGACCGTAAGCTGCTTTTGATCCATAGCTAATTGAATGTCGTCAGTGACTTTGAGCAGTGCTGTGGTAGTGCTGTGACCCGGCCTGAAACCTGATTGGTGGGGATTCAGTAACATTTTTGAGGAAAGGTAGGAGGAGAGTTGGGAGTGGACAATTGATTCCAGGACTTTGGAGAGGATAGGCAGAATAGAAATGGGACGGAAATCTTTAAAGAAGGCGGAATCACAAGTGCCAATTTCCACTGGCTGGGGTAGCAACATTGGTCAAGCGACACATTAATTATGTGGGTGATGAGAGGTAACAGTACATCAATGATAGTTGTTATCATCTGAGAACATATCTTGTACTCACCTATGGCCTTCGACGAGATTGCTAGTATTGATTTTTTTAACAGAGCGTGTTACTATGGCCGCTACCACTAAATATAAAAATATAAATAATCGGCCCCTATATTTCATTACGGTACGGTTACGGTATATATTCTTAACTGAATAGGATGTTCAGAAAATATGTATTATTATTACTACAGCTGCTATGTAATCAAATATTTACAGTAAAATGCAAAACAAAAAGCTTATGTTTAAACGATCACCAAAAACGCACACCTATTTTACTACCAATAAATTCGAAACGACCGCCAGAATTAGTAAATGACCACCAAATTGTGTTTGGATAAATTATCACAAAACTTATTTTTTTGTTTTTAAGTTTATGTTTTAAGTTTTTTTTTGTTCTTACATGTTCAACCTAACACGAAGGATAACCTTCACCTAAGCTACCGCAGTATTTTGCCCTGATATTTTCTGCAACTTTTGGTATACACAACAATATTGGGTAGGAAAAACATATTTTGGTGGTCATTATATTTGTTGCCAAACAAATACGCCATTTTCATTTTATTTTTTGTATATCGGTCGGCCAAATCGTGACAAGCAGATATGATCGTGCACATCAACAATAGTAGGGAACCAACAGTCCGCCAGAAAAGCGCACGCTTACCCATTTTTTACAATAGACTTAGGTTAATAATATATTATTAGCTGGGCATTCACGGTCAGTTCAGACCGTCGCGTCGGACCGAAAGTGAGAAATCAACGATGACATTTTCAACTGACCGTGAGTGTGGGTTCCGTCGTTTTTTCCACAAACGGGGGCGAATGGACGCGCAGTAATATCTCATTGTATAATTATTGTGCCTAGTTCCGCACTTACTACCCGGGCGAATCAAGTTGGCACCTGCCACATTGCGTCATGATTATGAGCGCCGTAACGACGACGTAGCGATCAAGGTGCCAAATTAACTCGCCCGAGAAGAAAAATATACGATAGTAGTAAAAATAAGATATAAGATAGTAGATATATATAAAAAATAGATTTCTTTCAGAGCGAGGGTTTTCAAAATCCATCAGATAGGCGCCCTTTACATATTTTGCTTTAGCGCATGATACATGTTGTAAATACGGGTAGAGGATAGACATATGCAAATATCTACAGTAATAAAGAACTTTGACTTTGACTTTGACTTTGACACCTAAACAAACAAAGTTTTTGGTGGTATATCTGTCGCAGTTAGTTGGTTAAATCAGACACTTAACTAACTCTCTAGACCGTTAATTAAATACCGACGTTTAACCAAGTCACAAAAATTCCGTCAGACAAGTGAGTGAACGAAACGTTTAACGAGTTTTTCTAAAGGTTCCTAGGCAACAAGACTTATACTATGTATATAAATATTTTTTTCACACCTTTCATTCGGAAAAGTAAGTTTTGCTCCTCGGCGAGAGGGAGCAAAATGCTACTTTTCTGTTCAAGCTACTTTTTTAATTTATTCATTGACATGTAGCATTTATACGCAATGTGTCAATTGAACACAGATCTTAATAAATTAATCGATTATAATTTCATCGTAATCGATTAAAAACGAACATGTTTCAAGTTTTAACTTCAACAACGTTTTATGAAAATTTATGAATTTTTCGTAATATTTAAAAAAAATAACACAATAAATTATATGCCTTACTAAAATCAAGACTACTATCAATGACTGTTATTGTGATTTATTGAATATTGATATCCGATACCATCGTAATATTCGATTCGATTATTTTTACACATAGGTATATTTTATCTGTGGTGACCTTTCCCTAATCCTTCACAACCCGCCATTATAAAAAAAGCTTTGTTTTTGTTGTTCGGTTACTGCACAGACATATAACAAGATACCTACTAGATTGAGGACTGTAAAAGTGGTGAAAGTATAAACCTTTAACTGGTGACAAGGGGTCTTACAGGCCCAGCGGCGTCAGTAAAACAACATTTTGGCACCTTCTCCGGGTTTCCTTGGGCTCATCACCTGAGTAGCTTCGAGTTTACTTGCGTCCATGCCGTAGAAGGAGATAGCTGTGTCGGACAGGCTCAAATCGGTAAGTTACATTGGCGTAAAGTTCGGCAGGGGTCTCTCAGACCCCATGTCACCACTTACGTAATTTTTTACGTAATTTTGTTGTATTGTTTTTTCACATTTTTAACCGAGAACAATCAAAACTCCAGGAAAGCAGGAGCCAGTTGTCTTCCTCGATAAAAGCGCCAATCAAATTACCAGTTTGAATCGTGTCCGAAACGTGTGTGCTTGCAGTGTGCAAAAAAAATATGCCCAGACTGCATATAAAAATTGGCAAAGTTCGGCCATTCTCCATTTCGTGAAAATACACTTTTGATTTTAGTTGTTTTTTTTTCTTAATTCATTATTACTTCAATATTATAGAAAAAAATGTTTTTTGTCAAAATATGTTGATTAATTTTTTGCTTATGTAATTTGTGATCTCATCTCTAGTTTTTTGATTGTTAAGACGACATACATTAAAATTGCAAGATCGTAACAAAAAATATATTCAGAGTATAGTTATTTGTTTTATTTTATCCATTTATATATGATAACACAGTTTTTACATACTCTGGCTAGCTACCACACTTAATTTCTATGATTTATACTAGATACCGCAGGCGCAATGAAAGCGAATTATTAACACCGGAGTGTATCAAAAATGAAGCATCAACAGTTGTCGACAATCTACTGCCTCAAAAATCAAGACACAAGTACATAAAAGCATATGAAAATTTTATCAAATGGAGGGCGTCAAAACGTGCTAAGTCGTTTTCGGAGTCGGTATTTCTAGTATACTTTCAAGAATGGTCTAAGAATTTGCAACCGTCAACACTTTGGAGCGTATATTCAATGTTGAAAGCAACAATGAGCACAAAAAACAACGTGCAAATCAACATGTACACCAAACTTACCACATTTCTAAAAAGATTTGCTGAAGGTCCCAATTCAAAAAAGTCAAAAGTATTGAGTGCTCAAAATATTGAGACCTTTTTCAACGAAGCACCCGACTATTTTTCTTCTGATGAAAGTAAGTAAATCACATTGGATATTTGAAGCCAATACCAATATCAGTGAAATGATTGTAATGAATGACATTCAATGCTTATAAAATAATATAATACAAATTTATAGGTATAAAGAGTAAAATTTTATTTAAAGCTAAAATAACATTTAAATTTATATCTTTAATGAAACAACACGCAATGGCAACGTGACTCGTATTACTTTTGCCCTGGAATACCCAAGTACTATCGACAAAAGTGAATCCTGACCCACAATGGAGCATTGTAGAATCGCGACTGTTTGACTCAGTGCACGGTTTAATTTTACAAGGTTCCATAGTGGGTCAGGATTCACTTTTTTCAATAGGACTTAAGTAAAAGTTATGAATTAAAAGTTATTTCATTATTTTTAGAGCATTTTATTTCAATTTTCCTCATAGTCGGTGTGAAAAGTCGTATGTGTCACTCAGGAGCAAAATTATTTTCGTCATGGGCGTTAACGCTTGAATCCTTCGTTACGCTCAGGATTCTAACTTAGAATCCCTCGCTACGCTCAGGATTCTATCGTAGAATCCTTCCCTTCACTCTGGATGTACCGCCCTCGCAGTAAATACATCATTTTGCTCCCTTGTGACACAAATAACTATTTTTTGTCTACTTAAGTTTATGTTTTAAGTATTTTTTGTTGTTCTTACATGTTCAACCTAACAGGAAAGATAAAGGGAGCTTCGCTTCGCTCACCCCCTTTACCCTTCACCTAAGCTACCGCAATATCGTCAATGGATCGAATCAGTTCGATCGTCGATCAAAATGACCGTGAATGCGCAGCTCGAGCTCGTATTTTGAACCGCAACCAGTTCGGATTCGAACCTACACAAGAGAGGCTGTGCTTAGGTTATCGTGACGCGTTCTAGTCATTAACAATTGATTATGATGATAATTAAAGTGTCATCTACTCTATTGCTGTTCACAAGTGTAGTTATTGCCAGTGATCCAGGTAAGTTTTATTTTATTTGTATTTTTTTTACTATTGCTGTTAAAAGTGGGCACAATTGTTCCTGCGCCACCAGTATGGGAGAAGGCGTGACGCTGACCCCACACTAGGATACCGTGTAGAGGGAACCAGAAACAGCGACGTCCCACACTTATAAACATAACACGCTTTTATTAGGATCACCTGTAACCATTGAACTAAACGTAACGTAAACATAAAACTAAACTAAGTAATAAAGTAACCATGAAACAAATCTTGCAAGTTTTTGACGCACTTCCCGTTTTCCGATTAAGCTAAAATTTGGAATATGTAAGTTCGGTGACAATGCAATATTATGATACCATCGAGCTGATCTGATAACGGAGCCGTTTGGTGGTCACAGGAACATTGTACTGACGACCCGAATGGCCGTGTCGGCAGTGACCCTGCCTACGAAGCCAAGGGTCTCGGGTTCGAGTCCCGGTGGGGGCAAATATTTGTTTGATGAGAACGGATGTTTGTACCCTAGTCATGGTGGTTTATCTATCGAAGTATAATATTTATCTATATAAGTATGTGTATCGTTGTCTAGTACCCAAGATACAGGGAAGCCTAGATCAATGTGTGTAAATAGTGTCCAAGGTATTATTATAATAAAATAACGCAATCCTAGCGAGTTTGGGCTATTTAGAATCATCTCGGTGAGCAGTTGATGGATTAGTGAAGGTACCGAGCTAATCTGATGATGGACCCCACGAGTTTAGACTCGTTTGATTTGTTTTAACGTGACAAATACATAGGTACGTGTTTTTTTGTTTTTTTTTTAAACTAACTAACATTTACTCACCATTTAAGTTATATCGTTATAATCATCAATGCATAAAAAAATGTCACGTTAAGTTTCAACCCTCTGCCTCTGCCTTCGCCTCTGCAAACCCATATGGGAAAAGAGGTGACGCTATGCAAGAGTTAGAATAGAATAGGCATTTATTTGCTGAATCACCATAAACACACATCCATACAAAAAAGTAATAAACAAAACAAAAAACAGTTTAAAATAAGACACAACATAATAATAAAAGTAAACAAAATAACATTCATAAGTACCCGCATCGAATTTGTAAGTGGTTCTGCAGCCACACAGGAAGGCCAGTGACGCTGGTTGTCAGTGCAGGCAGACCCAGTATAAGTTAGTTTAAAACGTTTTAAATCACCTTTAATTAATGTGTTGTGACTTATCATTTAAGTTGTGTCAAATTGCTCAATAAATTACTTTGAGTTAATTACTATGTTATTAACTGACGGCACACCATGCCCTGATTCAGTCAGTATGTGTCAGTGTGTGTTACTAACCGGTTAAGTTCTAGTCCCAGTAAATTTGGGTTATCATGGATTTTAAGATCCATATTATATGGTGCGTCCGTGACCTAGCATTTTTTTTATAAACTACGAACTAGGCCCATAGTAAGCTCAACAAGGCTTGTGTTATTATGGGTACTAGACGACGATATATTTAATAGAGATAAATACTTATATACATACATAGAAAACATCCAAGACTCAGAAACAAATTTCATAATTCTTTATTGCACACACATATTCAATTTAGAAGGTTACATTAGGAGAAATCATATGTACAAAGGCGAGCTTATCTCTAAAAAGAGATTTCTTCCAGCAAACCAAGGCATGAAAGGGAACTGTATCATGAAAGGGTAGGCAGTGTACAATATCTAATATCTAATTTATACTAAAATACATATAATATAAAATACGGAAAAAAAAATTATATACCAGACTACTAAATACACTACATACATATACCTGCAAATATAGTTTATATATTATAATGATATACATACTATAACTCTCACGAAAGAGAGAGGAAGTGCTCTTTTACCCGGTTTTTGAAAGAGACAATAGTGGGACTGTCTCTTATAGTGCAAGGTAGTGCGTTCCACAGTCGAACCGCCTGCAGCCTGAATGAGTGCTCATATGCCGAGGTGTTATGCCTTGGAGTGGCTAAGAGTGAGACCGTGTGAGATCTCCGGTGCCGATATCCTGAAAAGAGATACTCAAAGCGGTCTCGAAGGTAGCTGGGGTAGCGCGGGTTTTTCAATATATTGAAAAGATAAGAGAGAATATGAGTGTCTCGGCGACGACGAATTGGAAGCCACCCCAACTCTTTGCGATATTGAGAAACATGGTCGAATTTGCGCAACCAGAAGATAAACCGAATCCCAAGATTCTGAAGTCGTTCGAGTTTGTTCAGTAGATCTTCGTTCGCGCTCGCCCAACAGACATCGGCGTAGTCGATTAGCGGCAGAAGAAGGGACTGAGCAAGGGTGATTTTGGTCTGCCGTGGCAAGAAGTACTACAAAAGCCTGAAGGGAGTGAAAAGACGCAAAGACCCGTCTGCTGACCTCGCTGACATGTGGAGACCAAGACAGCAGGTTGTCAAAAATAACCCCAAGGTTTTTCGCCTGATCTGTATACTCTATTGTGATGCCATTATATAACACATGAACAATATGTTTTTGTATCAAGGAAAGCGTGTGCCTGGTTCCTAAAAGCATGGCTTGTGATGTCATGACGTGACATGATGTGATGACAAATATTCATGCTCGTCACACAAATATTTGCCCTTACAGGTATTCAAACCCAGGACCGTCAGCTTAGTAAGGTCACTACCCGCTGGGCTAAACGGCTCGGTTTTGTTTAAGTACACATCAAGGCTTACCTAACGCCGCATTACCTATCAGATCGGAATGAGACTATTACACGCAATGAGTCACCGCATATCTTAAATGTATTTATTTCGTATTATACAAGTTTTCTCACGATTTCCGTCAACCTTAGTGCATTGTATACTCATATAATGTATATTGAGTTGTAATTTAAGGTATGTTGTGCACTTCGGTCTACCCGTGCTCTGTGATTAACCTATCTCATCCTGACATGGTTTGCTGGAAGAGATCTCTTGTTAGAGATAAGCTCACCTTTGTACTCTATTTCAATGTATTTTTTGTCAATATAATTATTTGTGTGCAATAAAGAAATTATGAAATTATTAAATTATGTATGTAGATATCTACTGAAAATTATCTCATGGGTATAACTATGAGAGAGGATGCGTCTGTGGCCTAGCGGTGTTCGCACATGGGAAATGATCGTGCGGGTAGCAACATCTGGACGAGACGAGCACTAAATGTGTGTCCGCTTCTATGTGGCATTTGTTTCGGGCGCTTCCGTGTATCGGATGACATTTTAGCTGTAGGTCCCGGCTACTATCGCTATTCGGTGTCAAGTATATCAATGTGTCGGTATATCAAGTTTCCTCACGATTTCCGTCAACAATAGTGCATTGTAGAATCATGTAATGTATGTAGGTACCCACTGAAATTATTACAATATTCCGAGATTCATGCCCTAGTAGCGCCCCACCGTCTCCCGAATATCGGGGCCAAGGCCTAGCATGCCAGATTTTAGATAAACCACTGATTTTGCGTGACGGGGCAAGCCAATCGCAGAAATTATTTATTTGTATAAGGCCAGATTCCTATAAGGATACATTTCTAAAAGGACGGATTCCTATGAGGTCAGAAGTACCGTAACTACGAGGAGGTAAAGATTTATTTTATTTATAAACGTGTAATAAACCTATTTTAACTATAATGCCGTTATAATTCGTTTATCTTTGTCTGTCACTTTGAAATTTGTGTTTGTGAGAAAAGGACAAAGTACATTTTAGCTCTCATATGTCTGATAACTTTTATGAATAAGGAAGGTGTTTTAAAACAAGTGTACTACGGAATTAATTTTGTCCTACGAAAATCCGAACTTACTTATTTTATTTTGTGAAATTTGAGGCTAGTGCAAGAAATTAATCTGAATATTTCGGGTATCCATTACCCGAAACCATTTTTTTTTTAAATAACACCCCTCGGGACGCCACTTGCTCACAATTTTGGAACGGTATACTTGAGGCTGGTTGTTTCCAATTATAAAAGTAAAAAACCGGTCAAGTGCGAGTCTAAATCGCGCACGAAGGGTTCCGTACCACCGTTCAATGGAAGCGATGGTGTGGAGTGAATAGTTTGGATTTTACACAGCAAAATATTGTTTACAAAGTTATTGGTGCGGTTACTTTCACACTCCATATACGTAACCAGGTGCATCCATAAGTTTGTATGTGGTATTGAAAGAATTGTTGTATGGGAGCCCCCCAAATAAATTAAATATTTATTTTATCCTGTTTTTTAGTATTTGTTGTTATAGCGGCAACAGAAATACATAATCTGTGAAAATTTCAACTCTCTAGCTAGCTAGGTTCTTGAGATACAGCCTGGTGACAGACGGACGGACAGCGAAGTCTTAGTAATAGGGTTCCGTTCTTACCCGTTGGGTACGGAACCCTAAAAACTATAATATCAATATTTTTTTTCGTTCCGACTGGCAGGAAAACTGTTGATACATGACAGATTTACAGAACAGCCAACTTAACAGCGAAGGGAATTTGAACAAACTACACCGAAGAGGACAAATGAAGTCTATTCTTTTTTAACGGATATTTCAGTAATCCTGTAATATTTTTAATGGGAATAACGGAATTTAGTTAGGAACACAATCATCTCTAAATGGCTTTCTCAGTTTGGTAACTTTGATTTACATGGCCCACGTGACCCCAGAGCTATTTCATTCCAACTCTGTAAAAAAGTATACTATATTATTATTATTATTTTTTTATCACAATCATTTACCGGGTCAGAAACTAATTCGTTGCTCCACGACGCCAACCTGTATAAATCACATTCGAAAATGCGCCCGCGCATACTCCGGTCAGTCAGCCCCGTTAACTTTGATTGATGTAACGTTGTGGCATATCAACCTTATTCAAGTCATATTTTTTTTCTTCATTTTGTTTATGACTTTGAATCTAAATTGCTTTGACTTTTTGACACTTGACTGATGGCAAATTTTCTAACAGACCGAAATTAAAATAGTTCTATGACTATCTAATACTATATGGCGTTTTCTTAAAGTAATGTAAATAAGTGTTTCCTGTTTCCCATCTGGGAACACCCTACAGGGTTTCCAACCAATGGGTTATTTTATGAACACTCTACCGGGTTAAACCCCAGGGTCTAATTCACCCAAACTTCCCGGGTTAAAACCCAGCCGGATTAAAACCCTAACGAGGCCTGTCATCACCCACCTTCTATTGGCATAAATCATCACCTACTATTGGGTAACTAATCTTGTGTTATTATTATCTTGACGACCTCTGTGGCGAAGAGGTTGTGGCTCTGCTCACCATGCGAGAGGTCCCGGGTTCGAACCTCGGCTGAAGGTAAAGAAAAAAACCCAGGTCTTGGACGTTTATATGTGTGTGACGTGGCTGATTCTGGTACCCATGACACAGGGTATCCTAGTGTGGGGCCAGAAGATTGTGGCCTGTATGTAAATGTTTATGTTATGTTTATAAATTTTAAGTCTCTATTTTTGTACTACTTTATTAAAATCACCTTTGATCTGGCCGACCCTTCCAAATAACTAATACATTCTCTTTCTTAATTTTGTTTCGTTTTCTTTTACTTTTCTTGGTTGATCTTTGGGACTAACCCCAAAACGTCACATTTATCCATTAGTAGACAGGTCTGGGTAGGTATATAGGCCAATAGAAGGTGTCAACCACGATTAAACATTCAGGCCTCGTTGGGGTTTTGACCTGGGTTTAACCCGGTGGGTTTTAAAAAAATGCCATGGTAATAAAATTTAAAACCTATTACGCAAAAGTAGCCTTAGCTAACGCCGGTGGTAACTGAGGGGTTAAATGTCAATTAGCCCTCTGGGCTAATTAACTCGCTAGTATATCGGTAATTAAATCAGGTAAAGAATCCGGTGTTGCAAACCCGGTAGGGTGTTCATGAATAGCCCATTGGTTGAAAACCCTGTGTTCCGGGTGTTCCCCGATGGGAACCAGGAGACACTTATTTACTTTACTTTAAGGAAACGCCATAGTAATAGTCTTAATAGTAGTCATAGAGTTCTTTTAATTTCAGTCTTTTAGAAAATTTGCCCTCAGTCAAGTGTCAAAAAAGTCAAAGAAATTCAGACTCAAAGACATGAAGAAAACAAAATGAAGAGAAAGGAAATAAATGACATGAAATAAGGTTGACATGCCACAACGTCACAGTGTACATGTCGCAGTTGGTTGGTTAAATCAGACACAACTAACTCTCTAGACCGTTAATTAAATACCGACGTTTAACCAAGTCACTAGCATTTTGATTTAAATAAAGCATCGTCGAAAACGTTTAACAATCTGTCTTACCGAAAGCCGGCGCGTTGGAAAACAAGATGGCGTCACGACAACAGCTTATATCAGGGCAAAACATTGCGGTTGCCTAGGTGAAGGGTAAAGGGGGTGAGCGAAGACAAGCCCCCTTTATCCTTCGTGTTAGGTTGCATATGTAAGAACAACAAAAACACATAAAAATAAACTTAAGTACACATTAAAAAAAAGTATACATCTTGTTGCCTAGGAACGTTTAGACAACTCGTTAAACGTTTCGTTCACCCACTTGTCTGCCTGAATTTTAGTGACTTGGTTAAACGTCGGCATTTAATTAACGGCTAGAGAGTTAGTTAAGTGTCTGATTTAACCAACTCACTGCGACATATTCACTGTGACGTTGTGGCATGATATTAACTCAATGCCAGATGAAGCCGTTTCTTGTCGTACTTCTAGTGTCGTTCTACAATATCAGCCAACCAGCTCAATCAGCCATCCAACAGTGAACGGCCCCGTTCAGTTATTTACTGACTAGCTTAGCCTAGGCTTACTGGCTTAATGAAGACTGGCTGGGCGAAGTGGTGTGTTAGGGTACGTGAAGGATAAAGGGGGTAAGCGAAGCGAACATAAAAACTAGACAACAATAAAATCCTAGGCCATGTAGGCCTATTAAGCTAGTTGGCTAATTAAACTAGTTAGCTGCGACACAGTCCACAACGCTGGCTTAGTGCGGGTTGATAGAGGGGTGTCGGGCTGGTAGCCAACTTGACTGTCAGAAGTTATCAAGCTGCCCTATTAGGGCCTCTGACTCAGCTTTACGACTACTACCACCGCATAGCGATAGTAGCCGGGACCTACAGTTAAATGTCATCCGAAACCCGGAAGCGCCCGAAACAAATGCCACATAGAAACGGACGATCATTTCCGATGTGCGAATACCGTTAGGCCACAGACGCTTCCTTCCTCATAGTTATACCCACGAGCTAATTTTCAGTAGATACCTACATACATTATATGATTTTGATTATACAATGCACTATTGTTGACGGAAATCGTGAGGAAACTTGTATAATCCGAAATAAATATATTTATGATCGGCAACAAATATAATGATCACCAAAATATATATTTTTTACCCAAAATGGATAAATGTACACCAAAAGTTGCAAAAAATATCAGGGCAAAATACTGCGGTAGCTTATGTGAAGGGTAAAGGGGGTGAGCGAAGCGAAGCCCCCTTTATCCTTCGTGTTAGGTTGAACATGTAAGAACAACAAAAAATACTTAAAACATAAACTTCAGTACACAAAACATAAAAAGAAGTTTGGTGATCATTTATCCAAAAACAATTTGGTGGACATTTATCCATTCTGGCAGTCATTTCGAATTTATTGGTATAAAATAGGTGCGTCTTTGGTAATCGTTTAAACATAAGCCTTTATGATCTGCGGTGACTCATTGAGTGTAACGGTCCCATTCTCATCTCACAGTTAATACGGCGATAGACTAGCCCCTTAGACGCAACACGAGTATCTGGCTACACGTGAGGGCACCTACGAAACGAAGTAATTTTACTCCGATCGGAAAAACCCATGTCAAATGAATTGTCAAGTTGAGTAAATATAAAGTCCATGGCAAATTGGTATTTCCAGATGAAATATACCCAACTATTTATGAGACGAGAGGATATATCTGGAAATACTCTTAAACAAGGAATATTTTTTATTTACATGTATGTTTTGAGACCTCGAAAACGGCTCTAACGATAACGATGAAATTTTCTATAACTAGCGGTTATTCGGGGAGCTAAAAACCGGTCAAGTGCGAGTCTAAATCGCGCACGAAGGGTTCCGTACCACCGTTCAATGGAAGCGATGGTGTGGAGTGAATAGTTTGGATTTTACACAGCAAAATATTGTTTACAAAGTTATTGGTGCGGTTACTTTCACACTCCATGTACGTAACCAGGTGCATCCATAAGTTTGTATGTAGTATTGTTGTATGGGAGCCCCCTGAAATATTTATTTTATCCCGTTTTTTAGTATTTTTTGTTATAGCGGCAACAGAAATACATAATCTGTGAAAATTTCAACTCTCTAGCTAGCTAGGTTCTTGAGATACAGCCTGGTGACAGACGGACGGACGGACGGACGGACGGACGGACGGACAGCGAAGTCTTAGTAATAGGGTCCCGTTCTTACCCGTTCGGTACGGAACCCTAAAAATCGTCTAGAATATTGGTATTTACCTATATGTTTTGAGATCTCGAAAACGGCTCTAACGATATCAATGAAATTTTCTATACCTATTACTACTACTATTAGAGGGGCTCAAAATCTTTTATAACTGAGAAAAGGCGATTTCTCTTTTAGCCGTAATCTGATTTTCCGCACAATGAGATAGATAATTTCACTTCAGTATGGCGTAGTGGGAGTAATATGGGACCCATAATCTTAAGGTCGCGGTTTCGATATCCCTCGGTCCGGTCGAGTAGCTATATAAAAAAAAACTCGAGCTGATACAATAGGGAAATATCAAACTGCACATAAATAATACTGATTTGCACAGCAAAATCAGTAGGTTGGCACAGCAAATATACTGATTTGCACAGCAAATATACTGATTTTCACAGCAAATATCAGCCCCTTTATCCTTCGAATTAGGTTGAACATGTATGAACAACAAAAATACTAAAAACATAAAAAGTGTTTTTGCTGATCCTTTTTTGCTATGAAAATCAGTATTTTTGATGTGCGATTAAATACTAGCCATACAATAATTGTTTTGAAGCCATGATGTATGTTTATGACGTTGTTTTTGGTTCCCACAGTATCCTAGTGTGGGACCAGAAGCAATGTATGTGGCTGCAAATGTTTAATCAGTGACCTGTATAAGCAAAAAAAAAACTTCACTTAGCCCTTTAAAAAAAGTTTCCTCGTGTATAATTTAATGCAATTAACAGCTTGATTAATTAATATCGAAAAAGAAATATGTAATGCCAACTTTTCAGATTACTGCGTGTTTTTTTTTTATAAAATATTTGACTTATCTAACAAAACACGTAGTAATGCGCTAATATGTCACTTCTAAAAATATACGTTATCCTACCACCGAGTAGCGACCGAAAACCGAATTAACATAATATTTAAAAAAATATGAATTCAAAATAAATGATTTTATTTTTTTATGTTTTCATCATAAATAAAAATATTATTATTTTTAATTGGTTTTCCCGTCCTTCGTACATATTTTTCTACAACATATATCTTCATCGATATAGGAAAAATCATGAATCTAAGGGTTCAATTTCCAAGCTGTAATTCTTGTTTTTCTTTTGTTTTTTCAGTAAATACCTGCAGATGCATTCCATGGACGTTAAATCATCTACCACATAGGGATCTACTTAGCAACTTGAAGATAAAAGAGACGCCCAAAAATGACATCCTGGGGCCTGCCAGCAAATTAAACTTAATGGTTGGTGGTTATCATGATTATCATCATCCTAATCAACCTGGATTTGGACTCTACTATCAAAATGACGAAAGCGAGAATGGCGGTTCACTTTAGGTATCTGAAATGTATCTTACGTATTTGGAACACTTTGTCGGTCGAGTGTTACCCAAACTCATCATATCAATGAGTCATAAATAAATACAGTAATAAAACGACAAAGAGTCTAATGGCACCAAGATCGAGCAAAATAGGTCGAAGAACACGCGTATTTAAAAAGGCTGGTTCTGTTTTTGTTGTTATTAGAGCCATAGCGTTATATACTTATACTAATATGCCCAAGTGACCTTTAAGTCCTTAAAAATACTCGTGCCACACAGAACACGTCATGGAAGTAAAATTCAACCTTAGAAAATTTGTAAATAAAGAAAATAATAACAAACATAAGAAACTAAGAAATAAATAAATATAATTGGTAAATTAAATGAAGCCTTGCCTATCCAGCTGGACGCAGAAGAAAAAAATACAAAAGACGCAAGTATGTATCTTGCAGAGTATTTGAAACTAATTACTTTTTAACAGAATTCAAAAAATTAACAGAGGAGCTCCTCTATTCGGTTGTAAATATTCTTATATTGTTGTTAAAAAAATACTTTTTCGGTTTAGGGTAGACTTCCAGATTGCTCCCATTTATTTAATCAGAAAGTAGTAGTTTAGTTTCTAAATAAAGAATACTTAAAAGATGATGTCATCCATGTAAACAAAGTTACAGTTACGGGCGACAAATTAGCTGACCTGTTTGCTGATCATTTTTCGTCGACCTTTGGAGGGCCAAAAAATCATAGCACAAACATTACTCCATCAAATGCTTCTGGGTCCTTGAGCTTCGGATCAGTGCACTTTGAGGAGAGGACAGTACTAAGAAAACTGAAACAATTGAATACAAACAAAGGCTTTGGTTCTGATGGACTACCTCCTCTGTTTGCAAAAGGATGCGCGGAAGAGTTGGCGTACTCAATGAAGGAAACATTGAACCGTTCTTAGGCTTTTGGAGTATTTCCCGATTAGTTTAAAGAAGCCCGTATTGTGCCAATTTTCAAATAAGGCTGCGATGACGATGTGAAGAATTATAGGCCTGTCTCGCTCTTGTTTACTTTCTCAAAGTTATTAGAGTCCTTGGTGTGTCCCATCTTGAATAATTTTATGGATGGTATGATTAGCTTTAGGCAGCATGGGTTCGACGGGGTATATTAGTTGCTAGTAAAAAAGTAAAAATAAAAAGTAAATAGGATAAGTTAAGTCTCAGCAAATACTTGTGGTGTACACTGACTTTAGCAGTGCTTTTGATAAGGTCAATCACTATCTTCAACTGGGTAAACTTGAGAAGTATGGTGTTCATGGCTCACTATTGTAAAGGTTTGAGTCGTATCTCCAAGATAGTAACCAGGTGGTTGCGCTCAGTGGCTATGAATCTAAAGCGTACTAAATGATATTGTAGATGTGGTACACCACAGTAGATATTCTATGTTTGCAGACGACCTTAAACTCTACAGACAGGTTACTACATTGATTGAGGCTGAACTTCTGCAACAGGACATTAACAGAGTATCCAAGTGGTGTGTCGATAATGATTTGGTGTTGAACTCATAAAAATGTTTTCATATTAAGTTCACCAAAAAGATAAACAAAATAGAATCCACATACTCAGTTGATAGCACCATTCTAGAGCAGGTTAGTCACATTAGAGATTTAGGAGTAACACTGGACAGCCAACTTGGATTCGACTTGCACTTGATCAACATCGTTAACAGTTCTGCGAAAACCCTTGGATTCAACAAGCACTGTTCTAAAAAATTCAAGTCAGTCCGCACTAGAATGTCTCTATACAATGTTTACGCTCGTAGTGTTTTGGCATATGCATCCGTAATTTGGAACCTACGAAAATTATAAAAATGGAATTGAAAGTGTCCAGCGTGCTTTTACTCGAAATTTTGCTTACCGAACGCCAGGAATATCCAAACGAGCTAATTACTAGGAGGGACTTGACCATTTTAAAATAGATCTGGTATTCCTGCACAAAGTGTGTGGGGGGGGCTAAAGCGAGCGAAGACATCTTGTTCCAGATTAAATTGCTGGTACCCAGATCCAATCTAAGGCTACCTCACACACAAACCTTCTTTGTCCCGTTTCATAGAACCAATGTTGGGAGATCGGCACCGATATCTAGATTTTTAATCAGCTTTAACAAAATGAATACTTCTGGGGATGTAATGTCTTTCATGATCGTCTTGACCAATTTAAATATAAATGTAGAAAAATCGTTACGAATAAAAAAAAAATACATTTTGAGAAATGGCCTTTAGTCACCTTTTTAATATATATTGTATTGAATAAATTATGAATGAATGGAATTATATTTATTTACATGTTTACAGGAGTTTAATGATTGTTTGTTTGTGCATGCATATTGCATGAATTCTTGTTTGTGTTATTAGAATTATTATTGTTTTTTTTTTAGAATTTGTATTACTAATCTTGATTTGAATAATTTGAGCAACAATATAATACCTTTATGTCTTTATTAATGTAATGATGTGAATGTTGTGATCGCATTTAATATACATTTGAACCATATAGAAATTTAATTTAAATGTGTATTGTATATACTGTAGGTGTTCTTTGTATAAATAAATAAAAATTGCGTATTTTTGCCGTCCTATGACTTTTCTCAGTCGTGTTTACGGTCATTCCCATGAGATTGTACTTGTATTGCACTTAGATTCGTTTAAGTAATATGTGTGGCCTTGATCGACAGAAACAAATTTCTGTATTTAGACGACATCGACATAGTAGTATTTTCAGTTTTTAACTTGGTGATTTATAATTAAATAGAATAGATTGATTTTATCGTGTTATAAATGTTTACTCTGACTTATCTATTTTTTATTTACAACTTTGTTTTAAATATAATCTGCTCTGTTTTAAAATCAAATCAATACATCAAGGCGTCCCGTTAGAAGTTTTACTTCAATAAATATAGCGTTCAATCACAACGAGTGAGTCTGGCCCTTAACACAATAATAAATATAAAACAATGTTTCACTGGCCCTTAAGTTTTCAACCGACGAAAAAAGAGATGTTCTAAGTTTGCAGCGTCTATCGGTCTGTCTGGGGCACCCTAGCGCTGAAAAGGTTGTACGGATTTAAATGCGTGTTTCTGTATAGTAGTAGACTTCCCTGTGATGGGTCTTAGCTATGTTTTATTAAAATCGGATCAGTTGTTCGAAAGTTATCAGCTTAACGAGGAAATAGGTCAGCCAAATTTTAGACTTAAGATTTCATTCATTGTGTCTTGAAATTATACTCAATTATAAACAATACTCAATTTAACGGGCCCTTAAGTTTCTATTTTCTGTGATTTCAGTTGTGCGTCTGCCCCAAAGTATCGGAGAGCGAGAAACTCGCGGAAATCGAGACAATCCAGATGCCTAATGAAGTGAAGCCAAGTGTAGGTGATAATGTCATCATCGTAATAATATTCAACGAAATATAACATCACGCCTTGCTTGTTAAATACTCCATTTCTGCGGGTCAGGGGGCTAGCTCATCGCCGAATATATATTTGAATGTTTCCTCACGATGTTTACCATCACCGGACGTCCTTTTCACACGACCTGCTCGACGACGCCAAAGCCACGAGTGTTGCAAGATGCTGCAATATAAATAGTAAAACTGCAAAGATTCTATAAACACAGAAGATATTTTTTTTATCTTTTCACAACTGGACTGTTTCAAACATAAATTGTCACTTTTAATTTAAATTAATAAAATGCCGCTTTTAGTAGCTTTGCTTTTTTATTGTCTCGCGAATGGTGAGAAAAGTAGAGTGTCCACCTCGGGAGTAACCCAATTCTACCTATAAACTCGAGCGAGGTTATTTGAATCCCTCGCTACGCTCAATATTCTACTCTAGAATGCCTCCCTGAGCTCGGGACCCAACTCACAAAAACTTTGCAACTTAAAAAACTCTCACCTAAAGTAGTTCTATACTACCTTGGCAAATAATCTACCGCTATCTCATATCTCAGCACCAGCACAGTCATAAAAAAAAACTGAAAAAACATTTTGTCGTTTATATGTATATGCGTCGCGCCAAGTTTATTTGTGTTTCTTTCTCTGAGCGAGCTGTCACCTCTTTCTCTCATCCCACCTTACCCTAGGCGAGAAAGATAGGTCACAGCTAGTCCCTCAGAGCCAAACACTTGGCGCAGCCTGCAGCATACCCGGTAATTACCCGGACGAATGTGTACTGTTTCAGAAACCAACAGGTTCGAGTCAAGGCAGCGGTTGTGATACCAGCAGTATGGAGACGACTACCAAGTCGCCAATGCCTGAAAAAAAACCAGCGCAGAAACCGCGTGAGTACTTACATAGTTAGAAACTGCTGGGGCCTATAGCCCAAAACCTACATAATACGGTATTGGACAAGGTAGTCCAATAAATCTAGTAACGTGTCTCAAGCTGAACCTATTACAACGAAATCGTTTGACGTTTGAATATCAGAATTGCATATTTCCAGCTGTTATATTTTACGAAGTCAATTTTGTGTTAAAAAGACAGCATTTAACTATGACGTCACATGCTTTCATAGTATTTCATAGAACTCTCTGTATCTATTTTGACCAGCAGTCAAATACCGTACTGTAATTTGATAGACTGTTAACATATTTGGGAGTCAAAACGTATATTAGTTATATCACTATTTGTGGTACCTATGTAAAAAATATATTAGAGCACCCTGCAGAACACAAGACAAAGGTGGTCGGTCGATTTTTAAAACGTAATTTAAGTAATTTGAACATGTTTGATTATTTGATGTTATCGCTTTTGTAATTACAATTTTTATTATTCTTATCTTTAATGACTGTAGGCAGACTAAGATTTTATCTTAAGGAAAGAGTCCAAAAATGCTAAATAGGTACTTGCTTAACCTTAATAGGGAAAACTTAGCAATACCTACTGGTAGGTGTGGTGACAGGTCACTGCAAACTGAATAGACACCTATCATTATTAAGGCTCGTGAAGGACCCATCATGCCCTCACTGTGGCTTGGAGGAAAGTAGCCAGCACTTCTTGGGAGAATGCGTAATGTATACCAACATAAGATAGCGAACACTAGGGATGGATAACATTAAAGCAGATGATTTGTCAAACGTAAAGTTTAGCGACGTCCTAGAATTAATTAAGCGAACAACAAGATTTGGGGAGGGACATCTGTTGAACCAACAGTAACCAGTACCCAAACACTGGGAAATTGGGTGAAATAGTCACGATAGAGGACCGATCGCCCGCCTGGGGTTCAGCGGGCGTCCCACCTCATCATCATATTATCATCATTCTCTTATCTTTGACAAGATTTTGTCTGTATGATGTTAAGCTTCGATGCGTGCGTTTTAATTAAAGTAGAGAGGTACAATCCAAGACACAAAATAGCGGCCTTGTGTGATTTGGTTTACCAAATATTTTATTTAAATAAATCACGCAGTAGTCCGCAGACGTTGCCATAAAAAATCTAATAAGTCGTGTGTAAAAGGGGAATTTACGCGAATGTCATGGCCGACTGTATCTCGATCGGGACATGACAGCGCCTATATGACATTAGAGCGCCAGTGGCCGTAAGAGCTCTTTAACACGAGCAGCATGCGCGTCAGGAGCAGTGCACGGCAGGCTTAAAACGAGTCGGCTGCTTTCGACGCATAATAAAACGCTTCGGCAGCACTCGACAGACTCAAAACGTCGAGAAAAGTTTCGAGGAAAAATTTTAAAAAATATATAATTCTATCTCTTCCTTTCATGATATTATGATTGATTGATTAAACGGGAATATACACTACAGTTACTAAATACCTAATGGATTTTATTTTTATTAAAGGATATATATGTCACCGTAAGATAGTCAAGACCGTAAGTTAATAAACTAACGTTTTTTCTCTCGTAAGTTGGTCAACTATCGACAGATAGTAAACTGTAGCGTACTGCTTACTATATGGCGCGTAAATTGACCAACTAACGGTTAAAACCGTTAAATAGTAAACTGGTTTAAACTTGAATTGTAAACGAAATACCAGGGCAAACACTGCGGTAGCTTAGGTGAAGACGGGCGAGCGCAGCGAAGCCCCCGAATATTCTTCGTGTGGGTTGACATGTGAGAACAAAAGAAACGTCAATTCTAAAACCAGTCGGTCTGGTTTACTATCTGTCGATAGTTGATTAACTACCGAGTTAGTTTATCAACTCACGGTTTTGACTATCTTCCGGTGACATATACAATCGGTAGCATTATCTGAGTTATAAAACATTTGCTTATATACCTAACCCATCGGGTGGCAGGGTGCACAATATGCTGGCACTATCAACTCGCTGAATAGCCAGGCAGGCTAATGCGCTGGGCGAGGTAGGTGCTAGCTCTTGTATCACCCGAGGAGTCGAGGAGTCGACGAGTCTCGCCGAGCGTCGTGCTGGTCGTGCTGTCCCCGTGGGCGGTATATTTGGACCGCTTAATACCCCCCGCAGAGTCCGCCGCTGCGCCGGCCCTGGATGAGGTCGTAAGTGGGATAGTGGACACCAGCGACCCCCAATACTGCCACGGAATGAGCGTCATTTTCTCCTGGTTCTTACCGTCGTCGCGGGCTATGCCCGACGGATCTAGACCTGACGGCACGCCCGCGCTGGAAAGGACTCGACGGATGATATCATTCAGGGCAGCATGTCTTGGCAAGCTGCCAGCGCCATGAACTCAGGACAGGCCGTGGTATCCTTGTTGGCTCACTCTGGTACCGCAACGGCAGCGATATATTTCATTATTTTTAACCCCCAGTTGCAAGCAGACGGCCAGCGCAGGGGTGGTCCTGTCCAGCAGTGTGCCAAGCTGTCTGGAAGGGATGGCGTGCAGCCAGTGCCCTTCCCTGGTTGCGAGCAGACGAGCACGCTTTGCTTAGTCACCTGCTGGGCCCAAGATCACACAAAACCACTGAAGAGCGCTTTGGCAAAAAAAAAAAACACTACATTCATAGGTCCCAAAAAATTACATGTTATTCACAAAGAGATAATCTAGTTTAAATACTATGTCGATCGTAAAAAATCCTGAACGTAGTCTATATTGAACAGGAGATACAATAATTTTGATATAAAATAACTGACTTTTCTCATAATTTTTATACCAAAATTTTCCTCTTTTAGAGCTCCGTATTAATCCTTAAATTTTATCAATTAGCTTATTTCCGTTTTTCAGTAAATTCGAAAAAACACCTAATTTTAACGTCCCCGGGCGGCCCGATGCTATTCCGCGCCGCTCGCTACCCCGCCAGTTCCGCTACCCCGCCAGAAGACGACGGGCGAAAGCGGCGCCCCTCACCTCAACATCCAGAACTGGGCCTTAAGCAAGCTTTAAAAGCAAAGCGGCTCATCCTAGTTTTGGAACATTGTGTTAATCGGATAAAAATTGTCCCGGGCAGGCTTGCGTCCAATAACTGACCTCAAATATTACCAAGAGATGGGTTTATTAATTTACCGTAGAGGCCACGTGTAACCTGAACCGAAGACGACAGGGAGCGCGACATCTAAAATTTTTCGGATCCCCAGACCACCGTGCCTTACAGGCAGGGACGCCTGCGTCCAGCTATCGAAAGGGCAGTTCCGAATGCCTGTCTGGGTTTTTCGTACAAGCTGATCTAGGAATGAAAGGGATGAAGGGTGTTTCGAGAGTAAGGCAGAAGCGAATGATTGTAAGGGCCATATGGGGGTTAAGACCTAACAGACCTAAGTCTGGCTGCAGTCCCGTCAAAGTTACTTAATTTGCTCTGTTGTAATAGTCTATTTTGACTTAATAGTTGTATACGCCCATAGAACAATTTTTAGTTTTGGTAGCTCTCTCTTTTCTACAAATTATACTTCAAAGCTTTTTTATCTAACCGTACAAAACAGCATCAATATTATAATGGTGTCCGAATCGCCATTACATATATATAAATGTGTCAATTCGGACACTGTGTCCGAGAAATTTATGTCCGAGTCGTCAGCAAGTCTAAATACCAACAGTACAGCGTATTTTCAATGTTCTAGTAGCGATTTTTCAATAATACTGCGATGGTTTAATGGGGGGATACTACTAGTGGCTCATCGTGGGGCACAATTGTGCCTCTGCTACCCTGTATGGGCTAAAGCGTGGCGCTATGTGTTAAATAATTTTTTACTTTCCTAAACATCAGGTTACTGGCACTTTTTAATTCGGCGCTTAGATCAGAATCTAAAGGAATAAATATTAAACTGCACATCAAAAATACTGATTTGCACAGCAAATGTCAGGGCAAAATACTGCGGTAGCTTAGGTGAAGGGTAAAGGGGGTGAGCGAAGCGAAGCCCCCTTTATCCTTCGTGTTAGGTTGAACATGTAAGAACAACAAAAAATACTTAAAACATAAAATTAAGTACACATAAAATATTTAAAACAAAACAAGTGTTTTTGTTGAACATTTTTTTCTGTACAAATATTATTTTGATGTGCGATTAAATACTAGCCGAATTTAAATATGCTGATTTGCACAGCATATATCAGGGCAAAATACTGCGGTAGCTTAGATGAAGGGTAAAGGGGGTGAGCGAAGTGAAGCCCCCTTTATCATTCGTGTTAGGTTGAACATGTAAGAACAATAAAAATTACTTTAAACATAAACTCAAGTACACATAAAATATTTAAAACAAAAAAAGTGTTTTTGTTGAACCTTTTTTGCTGTACAAATATTATGTTTGATGTGCGATTAAATACTAGCCGAATTTAAATATGCTGATTTGCACAGCATATATCAGGGCAAAATACTGCGGTAGCTTAGATGAAGGGTAAAGGGGGTGAGCGAAGTGAAGCCCCCTTTATCATTCGTGTTAGGTTGAACATGTAAGAACAATAAAAATTACTTTAAACATAAACTCAAGTACACATAAAATATTTAAAACAAAAAAAGTGTTTTTGTTGAACCTTTTTTGCTGTACAAATATTATTTTTGATGTGCGATTAAATACTAGCCGAATTTATATATGAATTAGGACATTTTGCAAACTAGTCATTACAAGAATTGGTATTTATTGAATTAGACATTTTAAGAATTTGTCACCCAGCAAATTTGTCATTTATGAACTTGTTAGCAATTTTGCAAATCAGATACTTCCCGACTAAACGAGTTTATTTTGATCAGCAATCTGTGCATTGGGACTTATGCGTGATTTATTATTATATTTGGAGAATACTTGGGAGATATATGTACATAGGCAGGTCATAAGTTCTGTCACATGTGCAATATGAAATAATTTAGACATGTTTATTATTTATGTAAACATTTATATAGTAAAATGAACTTAATAAAACATAGATTCTTATGGTAATAAAGTTTATTCAAAATGACCCCCGCGATTTTGAATACAGGCCTTTATTCTGCGCGGCCAATCGTCTATCGCAGCACGAACGAGGTCCATGTCAATATCGGCGTCTGCCTTAATCAAGGATGCCTTGAGTGACTCCAAATCAGGATGAGGCTTTGAGCAGGCCTTTTCCTCCAAGTGTTGCCATATCTTGTAATCTAACGGACTCAAATCTGGACTGGAGGAGGGCCAGTCTTCGTGCCGGATGAAGTCGATTTCACGCGCCGCCAGCCAGTCTTGTATGCTTTTCGCTCTATGAGCTGGCGCAGAATCTTGTTAGAATACCCAGTGCCTGTTATTAAACATGGTATGAGAAACAGGTTCCACAAGGTTCTTGAGGACTGTATTTTGATACACAACTGCATTCGTTTTTACGCCTTTCTCACAAAAATGTACCTCAGTTAAGCCCCAATAAGAGACTCCCGACCAAACCATGAGCGAGGATGGAAAATGACCTCGTTGGACACGCGGAATACGGTTGCTCGCTTCTTCACTGCTGTGTGCGTACACCTTATCATTTTGTTTGTTGTAGCTCTCTTCCACGGTGAAAATTTTTTCATCCGAAAAAAGAATTTCCCGATGCTTTTTTCCCGCGTACCGCTTCAACAAAGCGCGGCATCTCTTCAGTCTCAGGTCCATTAAACGAGCGTCCAAACAATGTCCTGTTTTTCTTCGATATGCCCTAAGCCCTAAGTCTTCATTTAACATCCTTTTCACCGTGGTCCTGCTTAACCCCATCTGAAGGGCCAACAGTTTCTGCTTACGTATGGGATTTCTTTGAATTCGCGCCTTCACAGCTTTTATCACTGCTGGAGTCCTAACAGAGCGAGGGCGACCACTTCTTGACCTGTCATCTACACTAGAGTCTTCATTGTATCGTTTTATGGTACGATAAACGAATCTTTTGGTTATATTCAAATTTTTCAGTAAGTCGAAAATCTGAATTGGCGCGTAACCGCAACGATGCAACGCAATAACTGCGACACGGTCTTCTTTAAGTGTCCACTCCATATTTAAAAATGAGGAAAATTCTAAAAAGTACACATTTTTATTTTCATGAAAAATTCGAAATTCGAATTCAATAAACTTTTTTGTGGCCAGCGTTCTAAATTAAAAAGTTTTTATTGTGTGACAGAACTTATGACCTGACTGTGTAATACTTTGGAGAGGATGGGGAGAATAGAAATAGCAGGAAACTCTTTAAAGGAGGAGGGACTGGATCTTTTAGGCAGAGAGATGAGAAGTGCTTTCTTCTGGAGCTTTTTGAGGGAAAAATTTAATACATGTGAGATCACAGGAAACAGTTCATCAATCTCGCTGCTGATCATCCGGGGGCAAATGTTGTCATCGCCCACAGCTTTGGACGTTATAGCCAGCACTGCCTTTCTAACAGCATCGACTCCAACATGTCTGAAGTCAAAAGTAGTGGTTGTGACCGCAAATCTATTTATATGAGCATTTAAAGGTTCTCTTCTGTCGGATCATTTTTGTATCGACTTTTCTCTCGGTTCCTCTTGGCCATAAGGCGCTTGATAGTCTGTTAGCCAAGGTGCAGGTAGGTGCTTTACCCTAACTCTCTTGGTTGGAGCGTGTTCGTCGAACAGACTGAGGATGATCGCGTTGAGTTTGTGCATTTTGTCGTCAATGGTCTCGCTAGGGAGGACTGGGAACCAGTCGATATCCTTAAAGCTGTGAATATTAAGAAATTTACCTCTACTCTTGGGGGTTTATTTTATGATATATCAGATCATCAGATCATGGTAGAAGAAGGGAGCGTTCATTTGACCATGAGCCGCTATCTTTTCAAGATCAGAGGTTATCATGCGATCAAGAAGAGAGGTGGTACAGTGAGGTTGGAAATGAGTCGCGTCAAGGGGAAGAAGTTGTAGATTGAAGGAGCTAACAATCGACTGGAGTTTATCAGAGCGGGAGTTATTTTTGAGCTGAAATGTGTTAAAATCACCTAGGATAAGAGTATCCTTATACAGGGGAGGAAAATTGCTGAGAAGGATTTGATTCGAACGAGTCAAAGTAGTCAACAAGATTTGCCTTCACGAGAGAAATGGGCTTTGTTTCTTCATGTAACAGGAAAAAAACGGACGAGAAATATTTTAAGAATTAGACCTTGATGAAAATTCGAAGTTTGTTCAGCATTGCAACCCAACACGAAATGTGAATTTCGAACGTCATTTGTTTTTTGAGATCTGTCAAGGTGAAGATAGTTTTGACAAGTTCTTGGATAACCTCAAAGTAAAAAGCAAAGAATGTGAGTACTCAACCCTGCGAAACAGCATGATTCTGACTCAGATGATACGAGGACTGAAAAATTCCAATATGAGAGAGAAATTGCTAGCTAAGAGTAAGTTGGAGCTGGAAGAAGCTGTCCAATGGTGTCGTGCTGCAGAGAGTGCGGGTCAGCAGGCAGGAGTCTGCACCAACAGTGCAGCGGCTAAGGAGGCCACGGCGCCTTCGTCGGGCATTGCGCTGGGGCGCGCAAGAGGCGAACGCTCGCGCAGGGCGCGGCGGCGGCGGTGGTGGCACTCGCTCAGGCCTGCAAGCTAGTGTACACGCGGGTGATAAGTGTGGACGTTCTCACAGAGAAAGTGATCGTGTGTGGCACGTCAGGCGGTATGTTTTCGCTGTGACCGTATCGGTCACTTCGCAAAGATGTGCCAACAAAAATCATTGCATCAAGTTGAGGAGCAGGACTGTGACGAGGAGGACTGCGGCGGTATCTGTGAGTCGTTACTGTATACTATATCTATAGATAGCATTAATGGCGAGTGGGAGCCATGGACCGAGAAAGTGAAGGTGAACAACGTTATGATAAGCTTCAACTTTCAAGAGGCAGGATTTCACGAAAATCTGTTGAAAAGAGACAAAGCTGTATTGAGGGAGATAAGTAGGTCGAAATTGCCAGTAGTAGGGTATTTTGCACCAACTATCAGATACAATGAGAAGCAAACTATGGTCAAAGTGTATATGTTAGACATCAATTGTAATAATCTACTTGGGCTGAATGAATGCACGAAACTAAATCTGATACAACGTATTTCTGAGATAACTAACTACAACATTGATAGAGAATTGTTTGAATGTCTGGAATCTATACCTTCAGTTAGTAAAATACTCGTGGATGAGAGTATTTAGCCATTCAGTATGTCCATCACGAAAGGTCCCTATAAAAATGCGACCACGCCTAGAAAAAGCATTTCGAAGTATTTTAGACCTTGGCGTGATTATACGAGAAGGCTCACCAACTGACTGGGACTAATGACGTTTGCTGAGTATATGTAAATATGTACAGTAATAAAGTACTTTGACTTTGACTTAAACTTTGTAATTGTGGAGAAACCGGACAGCAAAATTAGGCTTTGTTTAGATCCATTTCACTTAAATAAAGCTGTACGCCGTTGCCACTTTCAGTTACCAACGCTAGAGGATATAGCAGCCACCCTGGATGGAGCGGAGTATTTTTCAAAACTTGATGCGAAGAAGGATTTTTGGATGTTGAGGCTGGATGAGGATAGTTCGAAGTTATGTACCTTTGCCACACCATTTGGGAGATTTCGATACCTCCGAATGCCGTTTGGCATAAAGTCTGCCCCAGAGATCTTTCATAGAAAAGTGCACAAAGCATTTTCAATAGAGGGTATGGAAGTGTACTGTGATGATTTGTTATTTGATATGGGGACGAACTAAAGCAGAAAATGATGAAAGATTGAATAAGGTGTAAAGATCAGGGTATCAAATTTAATAGGGAAGTGTGTATTTGAAGTTACGGAGATACATTTTTTGGGCCATATATTTGACTAAAATGGAATGCGACCAGATGATAAAAGAGTGAGTGCGATTGTGTCTATATACCTCAACCAAAAGACAGGAAGGAATTAGAGAGGTTTTTAGGCCTCACAAATTACTTATCGCGATTTATAACCCAATACTCCAAAATAAGTGAACCATTCAGGGGAAAAAGGAGAATGAATTTGCTTGGTCACATGAGCATGGTAAAGCATTCAAACAGCTGAAGCATAGTCTGGTATATGCGCCGGTACTGCGGTACTATTCGCCGCACGAGGAGGTGACGGTGACGGTAGACGCGAGTTCGCACGGGCTGGGCGCGTGCCTGCTGCAGGGCGGCCGCCCCGTCGTATATGCAGCGCGCACGCTCACGCCTGCAGAGGGACGCTGGGCTCAAATAGAGAAGGAGTTGTTGTATTCCACCAGTATGTGTATGGGCATAAACAGGTGACAGTGGAGTGTGACCACAAACCGCTTGAGACAATATTCAAAAAGGCGCTAAATGAAACCCCAGCGAGACTGCAGCGTACGCTGCTGAAGCTACAAAGATATACTCTTAATATTGTCTACAAGCCAGGTAAGACCATGTACACGTGCGGCTACTGAGAAGGCTTCAGAGGAGGACATCACAGATGATGTTATGGTGCATGTCAATGCTGTATAGAGATAGAAGAACAGGTGCAGCGCTGTGAAGTGTGTCAGCGGCATCGAGCTGCTCAGCGCCGGAGTGCCACATGCACAGCCACAACGGCCATGGCAAGTAATAGCAGCTGATCTGTTTGAGCTGAGTGGAAAAATATATTTTCTTGTGGTGGATTACTATTCCAAGTATGTGGAAGTGGCATATTTATGTAATAGTTACAAGTTAGTTAAAGTTAGTAGTTCCTATTGAAGAAGCGTATACAGTAGGGATACTGTATACGCTTCTTCAATAAAATTCCGCAAGAAATACAAAACTTAACTGAAGCTCGATTCAAAAAATGTATAAAGCACACTTTGTGCACAAAGGCCTACAACAAAATTAATGACTTTTTACAAGACACCCACATCGGCATTAAACCAGTTCATTATATATTATGTACTAATAATGAGGCACCTACTTAATGTTTTATAATGCTTGCTTGATTATGTTATGACGTTCATTAAGTCTAAATTTTTGTGATATTATGAATAAAAATCTTTGAACTGAACTGAACTGAATATGCAAAGCAAGACTGTGATAATTACGTTCAAAAATATATTTGCTAGGTTTGGGATATTATCAAAATTAGTCACAGACAACGGAACCCAATTTTTGTCAAGTGTTTTTTTTGTCAAAAGTGGGAATTTCAACATGTCGCAAGCTCACCCTTATACCCCAAGTCAAATGGACTGGCTGAGCTAAATGTACAAACAGTCAAGGCTGTTTATAAAATCCAGTGAAGAGGGGACAGATTGGCAATTGGCACTGTTGAATTTTATAACCACACCAATTAGTGGAGAACCTCATTCGCCAGCTCAGCTTCTAATGGGTAGGAGGTTAAACACAAGACTACCAGTAGCTGGTAAAAATTTGGTACCCAGTGCAGCAGATCCAAATAAAGTTGAAAGGGTGAGGACAGGGAATATTAAGGTGATGAAAGATAACAATGATAGAGGGACCCGGGAACAGCCTTTACTGAGGCCAGGAGACTCGGTCCGGATGAGGAGTGGAAAAGTATGGGTGAGGGCTCAAATTGTGAGTCGAGAGGATGGTGAGCGATCATATTTTTGATGCATCAATGTTGGCACTTACAGACGCAATCGTTCAGACATTATGAAGGTACAGAAAACGGTAGCGAGTCCGGTTACTCTAAAAAAGAAATAGGCGATATGATGATACTGAATTTGATGTTGATGACAGAGGCACGGATGAGGGACGTGAGATGCGGACAGCAAGCAAATTCATCAGAGCCGCCTCTGCCACTAGCACCAACATCTCCTTCGCCCGCCCCACCCACAACCCCGAGAGTTACTACAATGAGTGGAAGGATGTACTATCCTTCCCAGTCGATAGATACGGGTTTACTTAAGTTAAGATGCTATTTTTTTTTACTCTGTTATACAAATTTTGTTGTTTATTGTTGTGCACTAACTCACACAACCACAACTAATGTTATTGTTAAACTACAATAGAATTTGTGTTTTTGTTTATGGAGGAGTTAAAGGTCAAGTTAAAATGCTCCCGAAGAATGAGTATGGGAACGATGAGTTATTTATTATTGTTAAAAGTATTTAACAGTACTTTATTTAGTATTTAGAGTTACACAGTTTAATACATTACTTAGGCAGAAAGAGGAAGATGTTACAGGTAAAAATACTCCTTGGTCCAGATCTACAAATGTACTGTACATTGATACTCTTTGAAGACTGAATAAAGCAGTTGTTTTCTAGACGTCAATATACACAGTCAGGTCATAAGTTCTGTCACGCAATAAAAACTTTTGAATTTAGAACGCTGGCTACAAAAAAGTTTATTGAATTCGAATTTCGAATTTTTCATGAAAATAAAAATGTGTACTTTTTAGAATTTTCCTCATTTTTAAATATGGAGTGGGCACTTAAAGAAGACCGTGTCGCAGTTATTGCGTTGCATCGTTGCGGTTACGCGCCAATTCAGATTTTCGACTTACTGAAAAATTTGAATATAACCAAAAGATTCGTTTATCGTACCATAAAACGATACAATGAAGACTCTAGTGTAGATGACAGGTCAAGAAGTGGTCGCCCTCGCTCTGTTAGCACTCCAGCAGTGATAAAATCTGTGAAGGCGCGAATTCAAAGAAATCCCATACGTAAGCAGAAACTGTTGGCCCTTCAGATGGGGTTAAGCAGGACCACGGTGAAAAGGGTGTTAAATGAAGACTTAGGGCTTAGGGCATATCGAAGAAAAACAGGACATCGTTTGGACGCTCGTTTAATGGACCTGAGACTGAAGAGATGCCGCGCTTTGTTGAAGCGGTACGCGGGAAAAAAGCATCGGGAAATTCTTTTTTCGGATGAAAAAATTTTCACCGTGGAAGAGAGCTACAACAAACAAAATGATAAGGTGTACGCACACATCAGTGAAGAAGCGAGCAACCGTATTCCGCGTGTCCAACGAGGTCATTTTCCATCCTCGCTCATGGTTTGGTTGGGAGTCTCTTATTGGGGCTTAACTGAGGTACATTTTTGTGAGAAAGGCGTAAAAACGAATGCAGTTGTGTATCAAAATACAGTCCTCAAGAACCTTGTGGAACATGTTTCTCATACCATGTTTAATAACAGGCACTGGGTATTCCAACAAGATTCTGCGCCAGCTCATAGAGCGAAAAGCACACAAGACTGGCTGGCAGCGCGTGAAATCGACTTCATCCGGCACGAAGACTGGCCCTCCTCTAGTCCAGATTTGAGTCCGTTAGATTACAAGATATGGCAACACTTGGAGGAAAAGGCCTGCTCAAAGCCTCATCCTGATTTGGAGTCACTCAAGGCATCCTTGATTAAGGCAGCCGCCGATATTGACATGGACCTCGTTCGTGCTGCGATAGACGACTGGCCGCGCAGAATAAAGGCCTGTATTCAAAATCCCGGGGGTCATTTTGAATAAACTTTATTACCATAAGAATCTATGTTTTATTACGTTCATTTTGCTATATAAATGTTTACATAAATAATAAACATGTCTAAATTATTTCATATTGCACATGTGACAGAACTTATGACCTGACTATGTATAATATATGAGACGAGTGTGACTTGCAGATCTGAGTTATTTTTTTTTTCTTAAATTAGAGGACAATCTTACACAAATCGAACCTATACTAAACTTAACAAGGTATGTACCTATACTAAACTTAACAAGGCTTGTGTTAGGTGTAATAGACGACGATATATTTATTAGGGATTAATACTTATGTAAATATTTAGAAAACATCAAAGACTAGAAACAAATATTCACGCTCGTCACACAAATATTTGCCCTTACCGGGATTTGAACCCAGGACCGTCAGCTTCGTAAGCAGGGTCACTA
Source organism: Argyresthia goedartella (assembly GCA_949825045.1). Classification (NCBI taxonomy): domain Eukaryota; kingdom Metazoa; phylum Arthropoda; class Insecta; order Lepidoptera; family Argyresthiidae; genus Argyresthia; species Argyresthia goedartella. The sequence continues at coordinate 2,861,093 of OX463833.1, forward strand.
CCCGTTTGAGCTTGAGTTTCTTACGAAAACAACAGACAATGAAACCGCCATCGTCGCCTCTCTGTCATTGAGTCGCCATTTTGTTAGTAGAATCCTGGCCTAGGTTTCGTCACACGATTGACGCCTTTGACGTGTTAGTAATCTACAATTAGAAGACCAACTTGTCATTAGATGGCGAAACATGATATAGAATGGCGCTACAATTGCCACTTTCAACAACACATAGTTACTTACTAATAAAAGAAGTTATTCACGGTTTAAATTATTCAGTGTTTTGTCTTGCTTTGACATTTGACATTTACACGACGTATGAAAAGGACAAAACACTGAATAAGTTAAACCGTGAATAACTTTTTTTATTAGTAAGGCCGTAAGGGTGTACCAAAACAATCGAAAATAATCGAAAATGAAAAAATAATGTTAAAATCTATACAAATTTGCTGCATCCAATTCGCCAATGTTTGAAGAGTGTATCGATTTATTTGTTTAATTAATCGGCCGACCGCGGCGCAGACGTTCAGCAAACAAACTCGCGTTCGGATGGCGGCATCCCTGTCCAGCCATCATCGGCTCAAAACGAAGGAAGACTTCACAAACTTCATGCGTGGCACAAATATTGTTCAATTCGCTGCGACCGTCGCGCGAGGCTGTTAATCAGCTAGCAAATCTCGCGGTGGGAAGACCGATTTCGTCCAAACTCCCGGATTCCTACGCAGGAAAGCCCTCGTGATCATTCACGGGAATTTTACAACAGGCTCGCCATCTTCAAATTTTGTTTACTCACACGTCTACCTGGCGGGCCGAAATTACATTTTTTATTTATCACAGACCAAAACGTAGGGTACGTTCCGATTAACGGGTCCAGTACGTAGTTTCGATAGCCGTTGCTGCGACGAACGTTGCTGCGAATTATTTTTCCACTGCCTCATAGGTTCGAAAGCTTATTGACTCGAATAATGTAGTCGCGAAAGACGCTGTTTCGACTAACGTTGTTGCGAATTTGTTTTCCACTGCCTTATAGATTCGAAAGCTTATTGACTCGAATAATGTAGTCACGAAAGACGCTGTTTCGAAAAACATTTTCACTGCCTCATACGCTCAAATGCTTGTCATTTCGATTAATTCAGTATTCAGTCCTAATGTGTGTAAAAGAAATTCAAGTAATAATTATTATTACTTCCAGCAATTCATAAAATGCCTATAAAAACTCCGCACTACAAAATTAAAACATTGTTTGTTATATTTTCATCGTTCATCACATCACACATACTTAACTATTCGTGAGTCTCGCCACATAGATTTATAGGTATTATAAATGCGCAGTTTTGCTTCCCGTTCCTGCCTACATATTATAAAGCGTATAATAAACGCAAATAAACATGTTAGGTTTACTCGTATATTCAGTATCATCGAATTCGATCCAAAACCGAAGCCAATAAATCAAAATGTGAGGGTAGGTGGCCACAAAACATCTTGTTCTCTCTCTCAATATGATTTTAGACGTACCCCACGATTATAGTAGTTCTTTGCATCTCATTCCAAAGTAATGTGCGATGGTGAAAACATTGAAAAAATGAGCGTTAATAAGTTTTTTCGTCCTGTAACTACTCGATATGGGAAATGTAATCTAATTATAGATGGATATATTATGTCCCACAATAAAACTTGCAAAGACGTGCATTATTGGTGTTGCGTGAATAAAAATGACGTAAAGTGTAGGAGTACTGTTAGTAGCCGCCAAATAGGTGAAGAACATTTTATAATCAAGGAAATGTCCAGTCACAATCATGCTCCTGAACCAGGTACGTAGATTTATTTGTTTCGTGTACAGGGTCTAACAGAAAGGTCTAGTCATATTTTAGGGGGCTGTTAGGGACATCGTTCTGAGGAACGAAATAAACGTACCTGATGATCTGAAAGAAATAAATGGAGTAAAATTTTTGGCTCGTAACCATGAGTATGGGAATAACCAACGCCTGTTGTTATTTGCCACCGAATCGAATCTTATAGGAGGTTAAGAGATTCAGAAATGTGGTTTGTCGATGGTACCTTTCAAACTTGCCCTACAATATTCACTCAGCTTTTTTCCATTCACTGTATAGTAGGTACTGGTGACTGCAGACGCATAGTGCCATTGGTGTACGGGTTTCTAGACAGAAAGACGGAAGATATGTTGAGTTTTTTTCTCAACTGAAAGAATATTCTGCTGAATTTAATATTCAGTTGAATCCAGGGCAGATCATGTCGGACTATGAACAAGCGATAATAAACGCATTTCGAATCGAATTTCCAAACACAATACAAAGTGGTTGTTTGTTTCACTTAGGTCAAAATATATGGAGAAAAATTCAAGCTTGTGGTCTAAGTGCGCGATATGGTACAGATAGTAATTTTGCGGTACAATTGCGCTGCTACGTAGCGTTTGCCTATCTACCTGCTGAAGATATACCGAATATCTTCAGACAATATAAAGATACTCTCTTCCCAGAAGAAGCCGAAGAAGTGACTAGATATTTTGAAGAGAACTATGTTTTAGGACGACTGATAAGCCGCAACATAGCTGAAAAAATTAGCGTTTCACGCTTACAACCACTTTTTCCACCAAGCCTATGGTCAATAGAAAGAAATAACAACTTATTCATTCCACGTACACAAAACAGTGTAGAAGCCTGGAATCGCCGCTGGAATTCTTTGCTAGATAATAAGAGACTTGAATGTATGGATGTATACGGAAAGTTATTGAGGAACAAAAAATTATGGATCATAAAATCGAGAAAATTTTGGGTAATCTGCCTCAAACACCACCTAGAAAAAGGCAAAGAGTTGCAGATAATGCTATTTCTGCGACTTTGAACAAGAAAAATACAATGGGCACTCTTGAATTTATAAGAGCTTTAGCTTTAAGTACTCGTTTGTACTAATACTTATATCACATTGTTAATTGTTATAGATCAATACTTAAAAGTTTAAAGATTAAGTTAGTTAATTAAGTATAATTTGTTGTGTTTGTTATTTGTTTGTATATGTAAATACACAGTAAAAGTACTGGACCACATATCCATGTTTTTTTTTTAATCAAAAAAATATAATATATTTTTTACTGAGTTTTTATATATTATATATATATATATATATATATATATATATATATATATATATATATATATAGTATATAGTATATATATACAGTGTCGTGTATACAACCACCTCTGAGCTTGGCGTAACTTTACAAATTAACACCCTGTATGTATTTCATATGTTTGGTAGGTATGTTCATAATTAATTAATTAATAACATATTATGATATTTGAAATTATAATTTGATAGTACCTATGATTTTTAAATATGGTCTGAAATAAGGAAAAATAATTAAACAAAAAAAAGACTGTTGAATCGATATGACAAGTATTCGAGCGTATGAGGCAGTGAAAATGTTTTTCGAAACAGCGTCTTTCGTGACTACATTATTCGAGTCAATAAGCTTTCGAATCTATGAGGCAGTGGAAAACAAATTCGCAGCAACGTTCGTCGCAGCAACGGCTATCGAAACTACGTACTGGACCCCCGATTAACACTGATCATGACGAAACCGCAAATAGGCCCGTTTGGTTCTAAATACAACATCAGAATCGCTTATTTTGTATTGAAAACAATAGCGCAATTTATAAACCGTATTATGGAATACGGCAAATTTAGGCATTTGACATAATTTACAGACAGTGTACGGACTATCGCTTTCGAGTTCGCACTAGATTCCCTATGTCTACAGCATAGAATGCAGATTGTGAGAGAATATCTATTTAGCGAGGTAAATAGCACCAAACCTAATTACGAAATAAACTAATAATATCAACGTATAGTGCACTATTAGTAAAACAAGCACTTAGAAATCAAAAAAACTGCACAAGGTTAAAGTGAAAGTCAAATGTCTTTATTACTGTAGATATTTACATAAATTTAGAAAACGTCATTATTATTTGTTCAAAATTTCTGGTTTCACGTGACATGTGCGACAAAATGAAAAGTAAAGAAATCGTAACGTGAATTGAATACGAAATCATTATGATGAAGATATTGCGAAAGAGTGTTGTTACAATGTATTAATATGATAAATATTTCTTAAATAAATATAATACGGCAATTTTTTGTTTTTTCCCCATAGATACGGCAATTTGAAACTTTAGATACGGCAACTCAAAAATTTACAATGTCCATACTGACTCCTCGTGACGTCACTTGCGCACCGATTTGGAACGGTTGTACTTGAAGCTGGTTGTTTCCGATTATAAAACTAAATAGTAGTTTATGTGACTGATACATAATATAGGGCATTAAAACGCGAGAGTGGGTTTATGAAACGAGTCGAAGCCGAGAGTATCACTCGAAAGTTTTAATGCCTAATTATGTACAGTTACATACACAAGTTTATCTACACACATATCATAAGAGCTTATGATATGTGTGTAGATAAACTAGTGTATGTATGTATGTATGTATGCTCTCCTTGATGTGTTCAGGAACCGCATGTTTGACCGGCATTGTGGCTCTGCATTTGTTTAGCTTGTTTTGTAGTACCAACTTCACAGACGAACTAGGGGCGGCACGCAGGCGGGCGTCGGCGTTCGAAATTTGAATGACTTAATTTGACAAATTTTGGTACATTATGGTCATAATGATCAATATTCAGATAATAAATTAGTTTTTACCATGAAGTTCATCATTATGCTGGTGGTAACGTGTGGTTTTTGGACGCAGTAAAGAGGGTTTATGATACGTGTGTAGATAAAGAGGGTTTATGATACGTTTGTAGATAAAAACTATTATATCAATATTTTTAACGGAGCGACTGACATCTGCGTTATCGACTGACAGGAAAACTGTTGATAAATGAGGGAATTCGAACAAACCACGCCATAGAGGACAAAAGAAGTACATTATGTTTTTAAGGATATTTCAGAAATCCTGTAATATTTTTTGATGGGAATGACGGAATTTAGGTAGGAGCACAGTTATCTCGAAATGGTTTTCTCAGTTTGGTACGTTTGAATTTTTTTTACATGACCAATTAGCAATACCCTTTAAAAAGTGCACCCTGAATACAGACTTGTTGAATACAAGAGTGGAATTCGGATTGCAAGCCGAGTCATACAAGGAAACAAAGTTTAAATACATGCTGAATACCGGAGCCCGGAGAATAATACCTACCTTCTGCAAACATGATTGCACATTTATCACTGGCACTCACGATTTGGCGCGATAGTAAATCAATTATTACGATTTATAACAACTCAGACAAATATAATCATGATTCATGACCTTTCCCACATCGTTAGCATTAACCCCAATGGGTTCAGATCAGTCGCTGTAAATACAGCGACTGATTTGGTAAACGGCGTGACGCTATGTTAGGTTATTTCTTTTATTTCAAACACACACTTTTATGGAATTTTGAAGACCTATTTTTTGACGCAAGAAACATATCCATAACCATTCCTTTGAGATCCCATTTTTTTACATATAGTTTATTGACAATGTTGTTTTCAAACACCGAGATTAATTAAAAATGACAGTCTTCATAACATATATTTCTTAGGGATTTGGAAACTGTCTCCTTTAGGAGAAATAGCGCTTAAAAGATGGGCATTTGACCGAATACGACGCTACCCAGCATCTTAAGGCGCTACGTCGTCCGTGCAAAGGTCCCCGTTACTCCAGGCGGAAAGGCCCGCAGTGTGAGAGGGACGGAATTGGGAAAAAATTAAAAAACGTAGCGCTAAACCACAGAAAAATTGTTTAAAAATAAACTTCGCTATTTTGTTTAAAAGTTTTTAAGGAGATTTTGCGAATACATAATATCTTAATTTTGAACGCAGTTCCACAATGAAATTAGTTAGAATTTCAGAATTACAGGAAAAAATAAAACAATTTAGAGGTGTTTTCGTAATTAAATTCTATCGAGAAAATTTCATCCAATCGCGTTTCCCTTTAGTGAAAATCTTAATCAAATACTCAATATACGTTAACCCAAAAATAAAATCTGTAGATGACTTCATGGTGGAGTAAATGGATTCGAAAAAAACCCTATTTTTTTTTCGTATCACATTAACAACATATTATAATACCCATTCATATTAACTTGTGCGAGTCGCCACACCGGTTTTGGTACTCACATCACAACAGTCTTATTAACCGAGCAGGAAAGACTCGTTACGGCTCATATACACTACGGAACACATTTGATCCCGAAACAAGACCCGCCAGTTCCGAAACATGCTCCGCGACGTTTTGCCGCCTTTCGGTACACTCAAACTCAACTCTAATATATATTTTTTATTACTGTAGATTTTTACATACACTTAGCAAACGTCATTTTTTGGATCTTTTCTACATTGGACAGTTTGTTTTTAGATATATTTTATAAAATAGTTGTTTTTACTAATGCAAATACTACAATATTTATTATTATTATTATTATGTATTATACTGTGCAACGTTGCAGCGACATCGACATGTTGGGGAGACATTTCGTCCCTAGTGTATCTGAGACTTAATCAGTAAATTACATGTTAACATGGTCATAAGCTGCTGTAGTCCGATTTATTCAACATCTTTTAGCATAACACTTCAATGGAATTCAATCTTTATTTATACTCCGTTAAGGCTATAGAAATGTGTCGTAACTTGGTAACAGTTACAACTGTACTATTTGGACCGTACAGTGGGGTTCTTAGGATGATTAAGCCCGTCGAGTCGTCGTTGATTTTTCCAATGACTGGACGAGACGTGACTGTCATTCCCAATATGAAAACCAGTTTTAAAAACGGTTTCGTCCGTGACTGGGTCGCCAGAAACCAGATAATGGGTGTATTGTAGACGAGACGGTCTGTGAGTTTTTTGGTGAACGTTGAATTTACTATAGTATCAAATGCTGTGTGTGACTGGTAAAGACGAACTCAGTGGAGTTGCGATCGAGGCGCTGCCTCCCAAGCGAGATGTACCGGGATCTAATCCCGGCTGGGGAAGGAGAAAAAAATCCATGACTTGGATGTTTATGTGTGTGACGTCGCTGTTTCTGGTTACGACGTCACAGGGTATCCTTGTGTAGGGGCCAGAAACAATGTATATCAAATCAAATCAAATCATGTATTGCAAGTAGGCAAAATAATGCACTTTTACAAGTCAAACACTTAATTAAGTCTCATATACATGGAAAAAAATAAAAATAAATAAAATATGATTCTCCTTCAAGTGGTGATTCATGGCTGAATCTCGCACAGGAAAAAGAAACTCCATGAACTCTACCAGTGCTTCTGAAATACGCCCGTCAGAGAAGATAGCACCAAGAAACTATACGGGGATGTAAATTTTTCAATTGTCGTCATTTTTTTTTACACAATGTACGATATAGAAAATTATTTAATCTAATGTCAATATTATAACATCGTATCCATAAGTGCCAATAAGATGTCTCCAAATAACTGTCTAAGAAAATAAAATAAAAAATATGCCTGGACATAAATGTTCATCTTTATGTTATGGAATGTTAGAGACTAGAGTTGTATTTTCCATTTTTATACCTTTTTATTCCATTGAGACTGCTTTTGTTGTAATCGAGAAACGGTCTTGGCGTTCCGGACGAGGAGACGGTTCTATAAAACAATAAAATAAAATAACCCTCGTTCTAAAGCTGAGTTGATTCGTTTCGAACATAAAGTCGGCGGACGCGGCGTAGTGAAGTTGTCTGCGAACATCAGTGCATATTATGTGAATATGACGCCACTACTGCTTATATCGGCCTTTGTAACCTCGTACATGTGTCTAGTGGAAGGACGTAAGTTTCATATCCTTTTACGTAACTGTTTGACGCTGTTGAAACTTGACTAAAACATATTCACTGGACGTTGGACATTTAACAAAATATTGTACTATCAAAATATTGTTCGTCAACCTGATGTGTCTATCCTAGGTCTGCTGGAAGAAATCCGTTTTTACAGATGAGCTTGTCTTTTTACACGTAATTTCATTTGGATTTTTCTGTATTCCATTCTTTGTTTATTTGTTTTGAACTGAGGTAAAAAGCCAATTAGCGCGATGAAACCAAATACTCGGGACCCTTTGCACCTAAACATACTTCTCACGAGCGACTATCTTCGCAATAAGGTAAAGCCAGAGATGCGGTTTTATTGCTGTATAATATTGACTAAGTTACAAACATTTACCTTGGATAAACCTGTTAGTTTGTAAAAAATAAGAAAATAAAGTAGATACATATGAAAATAACCTCATTCCTACGATATGAATTATATCTAAGTATTGTTTATTAACCGTCGATTTTTACCTATTTTAAAATTTGCATTTTTACTTCGGTTGATTGACCACTGTGGGAAAAGAAGGGCAAAGAAACCCCAACAGGTAAACAATATCTCTTTTAGTAGTAGAAATAAGATACTTTATTTGCGTATCATGGATTACATTTGACCGTAAATATGTAATTTCAGTTTCAAATTATTTATTTCCACAACTTAATTACTAGTGTATAACTATAAATTAGAATCACTTGTCACAAAATACATACAAACAAACAAACAATCGTTGACCTTGTAACCTTTGACATTCAATTATTGTAGGTACACGTTTTGCTCGGTTTTCCTTATATTATTCATAATGTACTACACTCATACCTAAATGATAAATGTAGTTATAGACCGCGATAACCCTTGTCGAAAAGCAATGTAGCTTTGTATTTTTATACTCATTATCACACATCACGTAAATATGGATAAAAATTTGTTTCTTGCTGACGTCACAACTGCTGTGCGATTGATCCTCTCAAGGCCCCAAGGATGGATCATTACCATGGCATAGGGTTACAAATCGTGATACCTCAAAAAAACCTCGGGCATTGAGAAGTTAATTGAAGATGTCTTTGCTGTCTGCTTCACCCCCTTAACCCTTTACCTAAGCTACCGCAGTATTTTGCCCTGATATTTTTGCAACTTTTGGTCATCATTCACCCAATTTGGGTAGCATTTAGCAATTTTGGGTAGGAAAAAAATACTTTGGTGAACATTATATTTTTTGCCTTAATAATTAAACAACCATAACTTCAATTTGTATTTTTTGATAGCGGTATTTTTCAAAAAACGGCCCAGTTTAAGTTGGCGACTAGGGTACTTTAACCCACACTACTGGTACCTGGCAACTGGACTATGACGTAGCCTGAATTTGACAGGACTGGATTGCTATATCTGTATACATGTATCATGGTTAAAGCTATCAGCTTGCAGGGCAATGCATCGCTGGATGAAGGAGGAACGCAACGAAATGTCCCGGTTCGCTTTTAATGAGACCATGAGCGAAATCCGAGAAAAGATCAAAGAGTTCAGAGGTAGATAAACCCAACCTTATTGCAACTCCAATTAACGCACAGTTGCACTTCAAGGTGACCTTTAAAAGGAAACTCTCTGACTTGGCACATGATGAATGTGGTAAATATGGGTAGAGGACATTAAACAAATAGAAAAATATGGGTTATATGGTACCCTGAAGAGTGACATTTGCGTGATTATTGGAATTAAATAATCTATGTTCTCAATTATTTTTCGTTACCTTCAATTATCTCGCTAACTTACACTTCAGTTTCAGTTCAAACATTTTTCTAAGTATCCTCTACCCATATTAACTTATTTATCATGCGCCGAAGGAAAAAAAGTATGAAAGATTGTGAAAAAAATCCTGTTCAGCATCCCATTAGCTACCCAAATTATTGGGAAAATCTTTCCCCAAGACACAAGTCGCAAACGAAATTGTTTTGGTGTCTTCCTAGTAACTTGTCTTTTGTAAAATCAGCTGATCCGAGCAATGTTTTGTCTGTGTTGTATTGTAACGTCAGCTGATCCGAGCAATGAGTTATCTGTTGTATAGTAACATCAGCTGATCCGAGCAATGTGTTGTCTGTTGTATAGTAACATCAGCTGATCCAAGCAATGTGTTGTCTGTTGTTTAGTAACATCAGCTGATCCGAGCAATGTGTTGTCTGTTGGGTTGTAACATCAGCTGATCCGAGCAATGTGTTTTCTGTTGTATAGTAACATCAGCTGATCCGAGCAATTTATTGTCTGTTGTATAGTAACATCAGCTGATCCGAGCAATGTGTTATCTGTTGTATAGTAACATCAGCTAATCCGAGCAATGTGTTGTTTGTTGTATTGTAACGTCAGCTGATCCGAGCAATGTGTTGTCTGTTGTTTAGTAACATCAGCTGATCCGAGCAATGTGTTGTCTGTTGTATAGTAACATCAGCTGATCCGAGCAATGTGTTGTCTGTTGTATTGTAACATCAGCTGATCCGAGCCATGTGTTGTCTGTTGCATAGTAACATCAGCTGATCCGAGCAATGTATTGTCTGTTGTATAGTAACATCAGCTGATCCGAGCAATTTATTGTCTGTTGTATAGTAACATCAGCTGATCCGAGCAATGTGTTATCTGTTGTATAGTAACATCAGCTAATCCGAGCAATGTGTTGTTTGTTGTATTGTAACGTCAGCTGATCCGAGCAATGTGTTGTCTGTTGTTTAGTAACATCAGCTGATCCGAGCAATGTGTTGTCTGTTGTATAGTAACATCAGCTGATCCGAGCAATGTGTTGTCTGTTGTATTGTAACATCAGCTGATCCGAGCCATGTGTTGTCTGTTGCATAGTAACATCAGCTGATCCGAGCAATGTATTGTCTGTTGTATAGTAACATCAGCTGATCCGAGCAATGTGTTGTCTGTTGTATAGTAACATCAGCTGATCCGAGCAATGTGTTGTCTGTTGTATTGTAACATCAGCTGATCCGAGCAATGTGTTATCTGTTGTATAGTAACATCAGCTGATCCGAGCAATGTGTTGTCTGTTGTATAGTAACATCAGCTGATCCGAGCAATGTGTTGTCTGTTGTATAGTAACATCAGCTGATCCGAGCAATGTGTTGTCTGTTGTATAGTAACATCAGCTGATCCGAGCAATGTGTTGTCTGTTGTATTGTAACATCAGCTGATCCGAGCAATGTGTTGTCTGTTGTATAGTAACATCAGCTGATCCGAGCAATGTGTTGTCTGTTGTATAGTAACATCAGCTGATCCGAGCAATGTGTTGTCTGTTGCATTGTAACATCAGCTGATCCGAGCAATGTGTTGTCTGTTGTATTGTAACATCAGCTGATCCGAGCAATGTGCTGAGGGAGAACTATTATTTTTCATTTGCGACAATAACTACATCTGATCAATTGGGAATGTTGTTTATAACGACGGGTACTATGACTCCCCGAAACGTCAGCAAATTAAAAGTCACCTGTATACACGATTGCTTCGGAAAGATGCAATTACTTCTTATAGTTTGCACTAATTTGCACTTATCACACCATCGCAAAGCGCATATACACCTACTAAGTATAGCGTAAAGTAATGTCGGCAAAAAGCTTCAGGAGGAACAAGTGGTCAAATTATGAACTAGTCAATATAAACCTTATCATAATGGGAAGTGGTCATAATATACCTAAACGGAATAAAATACCCAGATCTTGGATGTTGTCACGTTGCTGTTCCCGTTCCCCACGAGACCCGGTCCTAATATGGACGGCCCAAAGTGTGTGGAGAAGTTGCCTTTCTTAGTGGATTTATTTCAGAATGAAGTCCCTAAAAGACTATACCAATATATTACACTCAGTATATATATTTTTTGGTAATTTCCAGAATCGCAATGCAGCTGCATCGTCGTCGACGACTGCCCATCCATCGCTGCTCTATTGAGGAAACCGATTCGGACGGAGCAAGAGACGCAGGCATTGCAGAGTGCGCGATGTGGTTGGGACGAGCGGGGTAGGCCTAAGGTGAGGGTATTGACGACTTCTGCGGCGTTGCAGCGTCCGAATCCCGGCTGTGTCTTCAGAAAAGCCCGTGGGGTAAGACGCTGGGCCGCGTTGTCCCACGGGCTTTTTAGAATGTAGCACCGCCTTCACAGCCAGAGCGCTGCAGCGCCACGCCGGCGTTGTACCACGCGGGTTTTCTGGTTCGTAATGATAAATTAATCGCCTTAATTTCTACAGTTCGGTTTTTTGTTTGGCCGCAAGAAAAACTGGAGCGCTATTAATTTTCATTGATGAGCTAAAAATTATATTGTATCCTCTTTCTCCTCTCCTTCTTTACGTGTACCTTATAGGGGGCCTTACTGCTTATTTTCAACCCCTGACGCCCAAAAGAGTGGTGTTATGAGTTTGAAGAGTCTGTCGGTCGGTGTGTCTGATTGTATGTCTGTCCGTGGCACCCTAGCGGTCAAACGGGTGGACAGATTTGAATGCGGCTTTCTTGAAATGATAGTAGACTTCCCTGCGATGGTTCTTAGATATGTTTTGCTAAAATCGGATCAGAAGTTCGAAAATTATCAGCCTAAAGCGATACCTCGTCCGTGCAAAGGTCCCCGTTACTCCAGGCGGAAAGATCCGCAGTGTGAGAGGGACGGAATCGGGAAAAAATGTCATAACGTAGCGCTAAATCACAGAAAAAATGTTTGAAAATAGCGTAGTTTATTTTGTTAAAATATTTCTTAAGGAGAGTTTACGAATACATAATATCTAAATTTTGAACGCAGTTCCACAATGTAAACTGCGTTCTAATTCTAAAATCCTAACCAATTTGGTTAGGATTTTAGGATTACAGGAAAAAATAAAACAATTTAGAGGTATTTTCGTAATTAAATTCTATCGAGAACATTTCATCCAATCGCGTTTTCCTTTAATGAGAATCTTAATCATTTACTCAATAAACATTAACCCAAAAATCAAATCTGTTTATGACTTCATGGTGGAGAAAATGGATTCGAAAAAAACTCCATTTTTTTTTCGTATCACCTTAAATATAATCACAAGTGAACAATTTTTTTGTTTTGTTTCATTAATGGTGGTGCTCCGTGGTCTAATGGGTTTCATGCTGGCTTCTCACACAGGAAATGCAGGTTCGAAACCTGACCATTGAGATAATTCATTTATCTAAAGTACATTATCGGACGTTCAGTATTGCGGATTAATCTGTGTGTCCTGGTGGGTACAAAACCCCTCCATTAACCCGCACTGAGCCAGCGTGGTGGAGTATGGCTTAATCTTTACTCGTATCGGTAAAGGCCTGTGTCCCTCGGTGGGAACATCAATTGGCTACATTTATTATGACGCCGGCTGTGTCGTAATTGTTTAATACATAGTTGTTATTTATTAATATCGTAACATTTCAGGTGTCATGTTGCGACAGGATCTGCTACACTCCCGAGGGTCTGCCGGGAAGGTGCGCCGACTACAGGATGTGCCCGCACCTAAGTGCCCTGGTTAACCAGATGCCCATACCGCAAGACGACTTGACATACCTGCAGCAGTCTGTGTGAGTTAACATAACATTCACAAGGCACATACATGGCTTCTGGCCCCACACTAGGACACCCTGTGTCGTCGGCATCAGGGACAGCGACGTTACAAACAATATTTATAATTTCAGATTCAGATTGGTCGTAATAAACATTCAAAATCTGAGTTTTTTTTTTTTTTCTCGCCAGCCTGGGTTTGAACCCGGGACCTCTCGGTGTGGTAGCGTAGCCTCGACCGCAAACCACAGAGGTTTGCAAAGGAAAAAATCGCCTTCATTATGATTATGACCAATCTATTTCTCGTGTAAATGTAATAAATCGGTTCTCTACCCAAAGGGTAAAAACGGGATTACTAAGACTCCGCTGTCCTTCTGTCTGTCTGTCTGTCTGTCCGTCTGTCACCAGGCTGTATCTCATGAACCGTGGTAATAAGACAGATGAAATTTTCACAGATGATGTAGTTCTGTAGCCGCTATAACAACATATACTAAAAAACAGAATAAAATAAATATTGAAGAAGGCTCCCATGCAACAATTCTTTCAATACCACATACAAACGCACCTGGTTACGTAAATGGATTTTGAAAGTAGGCGCACCAATAACTTTGTAAACAACTTTTTGCTATGTAAAAATCCAAACTATTCACTCCACACAATTCCTTACAATTGTACGGTGGTACGGAACCCTTCGTGCGCCAGTAAGACTCGCACTCGACCGGTTTATCAATTTTACTATAGATTGATGTCACAAATAAGACTCAGTTTCCACATAAACAAAAAGCGAACGTATTTTCACATAAACAACGTCTATTTTACTGTGGTCTGGTGTTAAGAAATACCCAAAAAAAAGGTTTTACGAACCCAAGTTTCTTCAGGAAAAATTCTCATAATGTTGTGTGCATTCGGAGCATTCCCCCAAAATTGGTCAACTAGTTAAAATTCATCCTGTTTACGGTATTTTTTTCGAATCACCTTATCCAATGCATCATCTTTAGTTTTAGATTCGCCCGCTTTCTCATGTACGCCGACGACACCAAAGTTTTTATGCCTGTCGGGGACGTGACAGACTGTCTCAATCTACAGGAGGACCTGCACTGGCTCTGTGATTACTGCCAACGTCACAGCCTGGATTTTAACCCTAAGAAATGCCAGTCCCTCACATTTTCTAGAAAGCGGTCTGACATTCAATTTAATTGTCTTAAATAATCAGCAGGTAGGGAGGGTTTATCGAATTAGCGACTTCGGCGTTAATTTGGACAGCAAACTCACTTTAGTGCCCATTACGAACATATCGCATTAAAAGCTTCTGAAATGCTGGGATTAATTTATCGCGCGACCAAACCGCTGCAGTCTGCCCTGGCATTGAAACAGCTGTACTTTGCGTATGTCCTCAGTGTGTAGGAGTACGCCTCATCGGTCTGGTCTCCTATATACTCTACACACGGCGACAGACTCGAATCGGTTCAGATTAAGTTTAACAGCCAGCTGGGTTATCTCTACCCCACTAGTTTTAACGCAGGCCCACATGAGCGTAGCTTGGTGTCGTTGGCGGACAGAAGACTATTCGCGGATATGAAGTAGCTTCACGACGTGATCCTCTCGGGCATTGACAGTAGCGCACTGGTGAGCAATGTGCTGCTGCGCCCCCGCCCCCGCGCGCCCCCGCCCCTCCGGCACGGGCATGAACCTGCATTGCTTGCTACAGGATGCACGCGCGCGCGCTAACTACGCCACTTACACAGCGCTAAACAGTAGCATTGACACTTTTGAAAACCGTTTCTCCGAGCTTGACATTTTCCTCCGCCGCACCCATTCCTCATCGCAAATCAGACGGCACATCTACTTAATTTAACAGATTAACATGTTTACATACATTCTATAGATACACCACTTTTCAAATTTCCATCGAAACATTACACACGCACAAACATACACACTCACACGCACCATTCTACACGCAGCTCACTCATTAACTCACTTTTCTATGTAATATGTTATGTACCTACTGATTGCTTAGTCTATATATGGTTGATATTTTATTCATTTATTTTTTTGTTTTGTTTCGTACTCCACGATTTTTATTATTATTATTATTACGTTTATGACTGCTGTCAAACTATTGATAAATAAATAAATCATCATAACGAGAAGCACTGTAGTGAATATAAAAAAGTTACTTGAAGAACTCTTTATAACTACATGGTCAAGGTATATTTTTCTGAACACACCGTATCGAAACCATGGGTCATCCATCATAAAGAGAGAAAAAAATACTATTCACACCTTTCATTCGGAAAAGTAAGTTTTGCTCCACGACGAGAGGGAGCAAAATTCTACTTTTCTGTTTAAGCTACTTTTTAATTGATTCATTGGCATGCAGCATTTACACAATGTGCCAATTGAACACAGATCTTAATAAAATAATTGATTGAAATTTCACCGTAATCTATTAAAAACGAACATGTTTCAAGTTTTAACTTTAACAACGTCATGAAAATTTTAGAATTTTTCGTAATATTCTTATTTAACTCAGCGCTCATATGGATTCTCCCAGAAGGCGAAATCGCATTGCGAAAGGTAAAAACCCGTCAGCGGCCGGGCAACAAAGCAACTTAATGACATAATTAGCTAATTATAAATGTACTCGGAATCGGCGCCTTGGTTTTACCATTGGGAAAATACATATACTGAATTTTTTCCAGGCCTTTGCTGAGTAGGGAGGGAGTGTGCTTTGTTACTGGTATGATTTTACTGATCACCTAAAAAAGCCTTTTTGATTACATCATGTTGGTTCCTCAAATGATAGATGTCACCTAAATTGTATCACTAAAAATAATATAAATTGGTCACCTCAAATTAATAAAAAAAACACCGAGAAATTCTCGGTGATTTTTAGATATAGATAGATTAGAGATATATAAATAGATCTGTCACCTAACGTGTATCGCCAAACAATTATAAATTGGTTACCATTGAGGGTTTTTATTCTTACATGTCATCCCAACACGAAGTTAAAAGGGGGTTTCGCTTCGCTCACCTCGCCCTGACACTCCACTTTGCCCTGATATTATGTATGCAATTCAGCAGATTTGACATATCAATTATTAAGGTGATAGATCTACTATTGATACGTGCAGAAATGTTGAAATAACTTGATGTATAAAAATATATTCCGGTAACCCTTGCTTAAATTTGTTGACAGATTTATTATTTTGATGATGATTTTTGAGGATAAACCTATTATTCAGGCAATAGAGAAAAAATATCAATCTATTGTTGAGGAGAAATCATTACAATTATTTAATTCAAATAATTTGACGGCCAGTATATTTCTTAGGAACAGATAGTCAAAACCGTTAGTTGATAAACTAACGCGGTTCTTTATTCCTGTAGTTGTTTAAATATTCTTAGCAAACCTCATTAGCAAACGTCACTTCTTCACTTCACGTCATAGCTTTATTCCAATCATTTTAATGGGGTCAAAAAAATAAATTGCCGTTTGCAAATTGGACAGACAGCGGAGGTCTGGTCTGACAACGTGAATGGAAAGAGGCTTGTCTTTAACTTATCTGCCAGCAACACCAGGAATGAATCAAACAACACAAACGACACATGGAAACTTCTATGAGCGAAGGACACGAAGCAAAATGTATGTGGACGACCTCTGCGGCATTGCAGTCCGAGGGTCTGCCTCCCAAGCGAGAGGTCCCCAGGTTTGAGTCCCGGTTGAGGAGGAAGGAAGACAACCCCCAGGTCTTGGATTCATATATGTTTGTAACGTCGCTGGTTCAGGTTCCAACGACACAGGGTATCCTAGTGCGGGTCATTTGATAATGTCTTTTAAATGTTTTTAATGTACCTATAATAGTAGTTTATGTGACTGCTGCATAATGGAGTGATATTATTATGAAACTCGCCTTCGGCTCGTTTCATAAACCCACTCTCGAGTTTTAATGCCTAATTATGTACAGTTACATACAGTAGTTTATCTACACACATATCATAAGCTCTCTTTGATGTGTTCAGGAACCGCATGTTTGACCGGCATTGTGGCTCTGCAGTTGTTTAGCTTGTTCTGTAGTACCAACTTCATGCAGGCGGGTGTCGGCGTTCGAAATTTGAATGTCAGTACCAACTTCACAAACAAACTAGGGACGGCACGCAGGTGGGCGTCGGCGTTCGAAATTTGAATGTCATAATATGTAGAAAAATTACACATTATGGTCATTATGTGTAATTTTTCAGATAAGAAATGAGTTTTTACTAAGTAGTTTAACATTATGCTGATTGTAACGTGCGGTTTTTGTACGCAGTAAAGAGGGTTTATGATACGTGTGTAGATAAATAAATAAAATATTAATAAATATAGCACATTAATGTCCCCACCAAGGGGCACAGACCGTAACTCGAATCCGAGTAAGATTGAGCCACACTCTACCACCACTGGTTCAGTGCTAGTTGATGATGAGTTATCCGGCTACGGCGTCATCATCATCATCAACCTGTAAGGGTAACCACTGTTGAGTAAGCCTCCTTAAGTACAAGCCATTGAACTCGGTGCTGTTCAACCTGGCCAACCCGACTGTCAAATATTTACATGTTCATGAGATTGTACGGTCTATCCCCAGATGCCAAGGGCCGGGCGTGCACGACCTGTGCTGCGGTCCGCCCAGAGGGACAGCGCCGCGCGAGCCGCAACAGTGCCCGCCATCCGCGGCCATCCCGGACAAGAATAGCGACTGCTGCGGTCGGGACGCTAACAATGAGAACAGGATCATAGGTGGGTACTATATACTATGCTTCAACTATTATCCCTGACCGAGTGGCTGAAAGAAAGAAAAGGAAGCGTGGGTGAACCAGCCGCGAGATAGGTAGGTGACATTACCTATATTGCGGGAGGAAACCTGGATATAGTTGGCTCAGCATCGGATAAGTCTGCACAAAAAGGAGGCTTAAGTCCAGCAGTGGGCAGTGGGCAGAAACAAAGCAGAGCTTAACCATACAAGGATTGTATGATTTCGATTTCAGCCTTCTAGTATCCAGCACACATAATTCTTAAAACTCCTTGATTCATTCTTTATGGCTGGAGGATCGGCTCGCGTTCTATGATACCACAATCCAAATTCAGCCTTCTCGTCTTCCAGGTGGAAATGCAACAGCAGTAGACCAGTATCCCTGGCTGGCGCTCATCGAGTACCGTGGCTATGATCGCACGATCAAGTTGATGTGTGGAGCCGTGCTCATCAGCTCCAGATATGTGCTGACTGCTGGACACTGCATCAAGGGGGCGGTCAGGAGTTTTGGGACACCGTAAGTAACTTTATCAATTCATGAAAAACGCATGATTAACATGTTTACCTAGGTTTGCAAGCACAACGTTGTTGTGCTTCTCCGTGCCATTGAGTTTTGCCGGGGTCCCGGCGGTTTGGGAGTTTGGCAAGCCTCGTGAATCAAGTCAACGTCAAATTATAAGTCAAAAATATCTTAGCAAATGTAAATTTTTGCTCCTTCTCTATATTGAACCACTGTGAGAAAAGCAGGACGAAGAAATTCCCACAGATTGATTATAAGCATTGTAAGCTCAAATGCAACTGCTCAAATATAGCTGTCAGTTCCCGAGGAATACTATGACAGAATGACTTTCAAGTGTACATTGTGGTATCGGTAGTGCTTCGAGCCTTAACTTAACAAACAGCATTCTGCTTCCAGCGTCAACATTCGCCTCGGCGAGTACGATACCACCAACGAGGGCCCTGACTGCGTGCCAGTAGAAGCGCGGGGCAAGGACTGTACTGAAGGCATAGTGACGATTCCAATCGGGGAGATGATCCCACATCCGGAATACAGGCCTGAGAGGAACAGGAACAATGATATCGGGTTGATCAGGATGAAGCAGCTCGCTCCGTTTACCGGTACCTTCATCTTCTTCTTGGCAGAAGCAAACTTTGCGGCCATTTTAAGTTTGATTCAATATTCCTTCCTGAGTAACTGGGAACTCTGCCTCCCCATATTGATAAATATAGCCTTAGTTGAGTTTTTTCGTTTTTATTTTCTTGAAGTCATTTAGTATAATGGCACTCATGACACTAATACCGTTTCTCAAACCCTAAATAGTTTTCCATAAATTCACTATTAAGGTAATAACCCTAATAGTCTTAATTGACAACAAATAAAATCCACTTATCAGAATCAGGTTAACGAAGGAGTTTCTCGAGTGATGGGTTACGGACCCTTTCCTCGAAACAACGGTTTGGGCTACCTCGGTCACGTGGAAACCGTACATTTGCCATCAAGTACATACTGTTTTTTTTTTTTCGCTATATTGAAAGACTTCCTCCAGCAGCGTGGTAGAATAATGATTCAATCTTACTCGAATTGGGGTAAAGCTCCTCAATGGGGACACTAACTACACTTATAATAACAGCAGGAGAGTAGGCTGCCTAGTCTTTTAGATACATTACGAGTAGGTCTGTATAAATTATTTGTTCTTTACAGAGTTCATCCGGCCCATCTGTCTACCCACTGAGGACCTCTCACTCAATCCACCGAAAGACTTCAGAATGTTCGTGGCTGGCTGGGGGGCTATCAACAATAAGATTTCAAAGAGCAACGTCAAACTACACGTGGACGTCCCGTTTGTGCCTCTTGCGGTAATTCGAAATAGTCTAAACATAAACAAGTATACACAGGCACACACATACCTTCTGGCCTCACACTAGGATATCACCCTATGTGCCCGGGAAAAGTAAGGTGTTATAATTTTGAAGAACGGTATGAACCGATACTTATGAGATTTTTTCAATAAGATTGCATATCAACAGATTCTTTCAGAGCTGCGGCGAATTGTTATTTAATGTTTATTGTTTCAACAGTGCCTCTGCCAGCATATATGGGAACGCCATGTATTAAATATGTATCATATTGTCCCACAGACGTGTAAAAAGGCGTATGACCTACCGTCCCGTAAAGCGGAGTTGGTCAGAGAACAGATATGCGCGGGCGGCGAGCTAAAGAAGGATTCCTGTAGGGGCGACAGTGGTGGACCGCTCATGTATGAGAATGAGGAGACTAGGTAATTATGGTAGCTAGGTAAAGCTTCTAACCTGTGGGGAGGCCTTTTACCAGCACTGGGCAAAATCTCATTCGAAGAACTCTGGATAGCCTGGAAAAGAGGAAGAGTTTGCGGCTTGCTACGGTTTGGCAAACTTTCGCAAGTGACCCGAATGAAAAAAATAATCAGGAACACTGGTTTCCCACAAGGCTTCCCGTTATGAGCCAAAAATATACTCAGATTCAGATCAATCTGTTGATTGACTTGTTCCATTAAGGTAACCACTTTTAGATTCCGCAGTCAACAAGGAATCTCCGTTTCTGGTTCCCACTATATAGATAGATAGATAATGCATTTATTCATTGTTCGGTACAAACACAAAAACATTATTGGTTATTAACATATTACCAACCACACAAAATTAATTACGACAAAAACATCAAAGAAATTAAATAAGACAATGAAAATAATTATAATTAACACAGCAAAAATATGGAAAGTAAGGATCACTATGTGGCACCGTGACTGTACCGCGACAATGAAATGGCCCTGACTCAGCAATGTCACAGGCGAATCTGTGACGCTGATATTCTGCCAGAGCCAAAGCGGACGAGACAGCAATAGGCTTAAGTACACAAAACACACTAATTATTACAGCAATTAAATAAAATTAAAAAAATAAAATAAAATATAAAAACTACTGATATATGGAATTGAATTAATTATTGTAATTGAATTTGAATTTAAATTGAATTAATATTGCATAGAATAATATTGGAATTGTGTGATTTAAATTAGATGAAATTTCAGAATTGTATAATATGAATAGTAAAAGGGTAATACAATGTCAATGATTATGTCGTATGGTATTCAAATAAAAAAGAATGAATTTTGTGAGGTAGGAGATTTCTCCAGGTTGTAACCAAGGGCATTACAGTTATTTTAAAGTGCTGCCTCCTCAGCCTTCTGCTGCAGTATTAAAAACCTTCTAAAGGCACTTCTGAAACCAGCCTTACTGTTTAGCAATCGAAGGGGTGGTGGGATGTTATTCCAGCACTTTGTGGCACGGTATTTAAAACTGCCACGGAAAGCTCTGGCTCCACACAAGGATACCCTGTGCAATCAATGTATGTCCCTTTTTATAAATTTTAATGATATGTTTATTTGCAGGGTGTTCGAGGTAACTGGTATAGTCAGCTTCGGGTCCACTCCCTGCGGTCTGGAGAATGTTCCAGGGGTCTACACGAACGTCTTTCAGTACGACTCCTGGATTCGAAGCCAGATTCGACCCTGAACAAGTTTCATATTGAGCTACTGCTAAGATAATGCCCTCTAATACGCCGGGTGACTTGATTAGCTGACCTAACTTTGCAGATGTATCCGTTATGAAACATTTAATAAATACTACACTTTCATTGCCACTCTTTAGTAGACAGGATCTCAATATTAACGCGGTTGCCACAGGATCGCGCGGATTGACGCTATAGAGAAGAGGCCTGCCCAGCGAGGAGGCCGAGAGAGGGTTGCCCAGCGGTGGGTGGATGTGGACTTAGCATGATGATGATGACACTATCATTCCTTAAAAAGTTTGGTCAGTTTATTGAAAGTCACCATGATTGAACTGGTTCTAATAATAGGAACTTTTTGCCGTTTTGGACGATTTTTATGAAATTAGACGTGTCTGAGCCTCTGGGAAAGGGCGTGCTGCCATGTTCATTAGAAATTCAATCTTGATTATGATTTTTCGGCCTGTCCATCTGATGAATTAGATCCGCCGGAAGCCAAGTCGAGCAAATTACTCAGCCGTACTCTCTATTTCTCGATTTCGGAAGTCATTCAGGATTTTATCAAATATTGTAGGCTGAGCTGAGTAACGTATTTTTGCTTGTATCAAGAGTATTGAGATGATAAAATAATATAAAAATAGTGGCTTTTAGTTAGGCTTTAACTTCTGGTAGGTAATCCTAGATTTAATAAATATAATAAATTCGTAGATATATTTTATGCTTTGTTAAGATCTCAGTCTTGAACAATAAAAAAAGACATTTTTTTACTGTTTTATTTTTGTCAAATCCAATAGATATGTTTTAATTATGAAGTAGTAATACCTACAGACAGACCAAGGGGTACCTCAGCTGCAAAGATCATAAACGGGTGCATCAGACCTAAATGTGAAGTCAAGCGAAAAAAATAGTCAGAAGCCAGAACTCTTATGAAATGGATCCAACTATTCGACTCTAACGACATTAACATAAAACAGCATAATAACACTTATATACAGTCACATACATTGCATCTGGCCCCACACCAGGATACCCTCTGTCGTGGGAACCAGAAACAGCGACGTCACACATGAACAACCAAGAGTTTGGCTTTTCTTCGTTCCTTCTTCGAACTCGGGGCCTCTCGCTTGGGAGTCAAGACCCTCGAACCGCGACGCCATAAAGGTCGTGAACAACACAGAAATAATCATTGAGGTATACATAGGGTTACCAGACACAACATTCAAAAAGCCTGAGAAAAAGCCTCATTACCATTGAAAAAGCCTGAGATTTCCTAGAATTTAAGCTTTGTAGGTAAAAAAAACATAGTATTTTTTATAAGATTTTGTTTAATAAAATAACAAATAATAATCTTCCTATTATTTGTTATTGTAATATACTAGATTTAAAAAAATACTATCCATATTTTATAAAAAAATCTTAAAATCCTGAAATTACCTAAATCTGGCCGGAATCCTGAGATGACCCTGAAAAGCCTGAGATATCGGTCCAAAGCCTGAGAGCCTGAAAAGCCTGAGGTCTCGGTCCAAAGCCTGAGAGCCTGAGATGATCCTGAAAAGCCTGAGATCTCGGTCCAAAGCCTAAGAGCCTGAGATGACCTTGAAAAGCCTGAGATTTCGGTCCAAAGCCTGAGAGCCTGAGATGAGCCTGAAAAGCCTGAGATTTCGGTCCAAAGCCTGAGAGCCTGAGATGAGCCTGAAAAGCCTGAGAGCCTGAGATGAGCTTGAAAAGCCTGAGAGCCTGAGATGATCCTGAAAAGCCTGAGATCTCGGTCCAAAGCCTGAGAGCCTGAGATGATCCTGAAAAGCCTGGGAGCCTGAGATGAGCCTGAAAAGCCTGAGATTTCGGTCCAAAGCCTGAGAGCCTGAGATGATCTTGAAAAGCCTGGGAGCCTGAGATGAACCTGAAAAGCCTGAGATCTCGGACCAAAGCCTGAGACCCTGAGATGATCCTGAAAAGCCTGAGAGCCTGAGATGAGCCTGAAAAGCCTGAGATTTCGGTCCAAAGCCTGAGAGCCTGAGATGAGCCTGAAAAGCCTGAGATTTCGGTCCAAAGCCTGAGATATGGTAACCCTAGTATACATTGATATGCCATATAGAAACGGACACCCATCCCGTACACGCCTCGGCCAGAGATTGCTCTCCACAGGATCGTTTTTAAGATGCTTTCGTTAAGTTCACCTTTTACTAAAGAAGTAAGTAAAGAAATCTTGCAAGTTACATTTGACCCTCTTTCCGGTTTCCGATTGAGCTTACATTTTGAATAATTATGTAAGTTTGGTGACAATGCAATATTATGACACCATCGAGCACATCTGATGATGGAGCCGAATGGTGGTCACAGGATCTCTGTAATAAAATAACGCAATCCTACCAAGTTTGGGCTCTTTAGAATCGTCGCGGTGAATAGTTGATGGATTTTAATGACGATTGCTAAGAATATGTAAATATCTACAGTAATAAAGACATTTGGAAAAAAATTGTGAGGGTATCGAGCTGATCTGATGATGGGACCTGAAGATGGATAGTGGAACTCTACACTCCTCGAGTTTGGACTCGTTTGATTTCTTTTAAGCTGTCAAATAATCCGTGTTTTTTAGTTTTATAAACTACCTAATTATTACGGACACACTAAGATACCAGAGAAAACCGGATCGGGGGGGGGGGGGTTACCACAACGTCTTATGCCGTCTTAGTTTAGGAACTTAAACTGATCCGCAAAATTACCATGACCGTCTTTAAACAATTCTTGGTACAAGTTAAATAAAGCACATTAAGGCGAATTGGTTGTCATGTTGATGTTCTTGTTTTGCACCTAATCTGAATCGCAAAGAGGTGGTAACGCCCCAGCATTTAGTAATAAATATTCACTACGGGTTTATCCTCATTTGAACCAGATCTTGTACATTACGTGTAGAGGAAAACTTGCAAATAAAACTGCGAGAAACATTTTTAAGCGCCTGTTCCAGTTGCAAGCGAGGCTAATGTTGCTATAGATAGACATTTGCTTGAATGAATATACTTCTAGGATTTGTTGGAGATGTTATCAGTACGTCTGATGTTATAAGAAAAAATATACGAAGTAACGATTTGCGCAATTAGTAGCATCCAACACATGAAGCTAACAGTACAAGAACATTATAGTAGTTTATGTGACTGCTACATAATGGAGGGCATTAAAACTCGAGAGTGGGTTTATAAAACGGGTCGAAGGTGAGTTTCATAATAAAATCACTCGAGAGTTTTAATGCCCAATCATGTACAGTTACATACACTAGTTTATCTACACACATATCATAAGCTCTTTTTGATGTGTTCAGGAACCGCTTGTTTGACCGGCATTGTGGCATTGATCATTGCTCTGTAGTTGTTTAGCTTGTTCTGTAGTACCAACTTCACAGACAAACTAGGGGCGGCACGCAAGCGGGCGTCGGCGTTCAAAATTTGAATGTCATAATTTGACAAATTTTGGTAAATTATGGTCATACATAATGTACAAATGGCGTTTTTCTCGTACGATAGTTCGGAGTCCAATTAGCACTTTGCCGGTTCTCTTCCACACGGCCGCGTTTGTAACGGTATCCTAAAGACTATTTAAATAGCTCACCATATTTTGGGTAATGATAGTATCCATAATTATGAACAACTTTCCACAAAGCACGTAAGGTCGCAAACCAAAAAATTAATTAGGGCTTCCATTGTAACTTGTAATCAGCTGATCGGGTCAATGTACTGAGGGACGCTTTTTTTATTTTTATGTTTCTTGGGTAAAGTTGTTCATATTGATGGTTACTATTCCTCAAAATATGGTCAGCTTGTTAAATGTCACCTGTATAGAATAGCACTGCTTACGTGTAGCTGTCGATGTAAGAACTACCTCACATCGACAACTATATACAAGTACGATACAATGTATTACATGTACAATAAAGTTCGCGGCAAGTTTGTCTGACTCGGAGCGAGCTGTCACCTCTCTCTTTCTCACCTCTGCTAACGCTAAGCGAGAAAGAGACGTCACAGATCGCTCAGGGACAATTAAAGTTGGCGCAGTTTGTACCAACAAGACGCAATAAAACAACACAAGATCCAGTGAACTGTAGCAAGAGAGACGCCTGCAAATGTATGAATATTCTAAATCCCTGGATCTTGGAATCGAATGATTGTGACGTCGTTGTTATTGTTGCAATGTATGTGCATGTTTATAAATTATTATGTTGATTTGCCGCCTTCTCTATCCAGTTCTCGACCTTATTGCGAAGTTGAAAGTGCACCATTTCAGTCTAATTGGACAATGACTCAGCGACGAATCTACGATAACAAGCATTTTCTTCGGAAATTTCGAAAGTACCGACATTTTCAAGACGAAAAAAGGCGTTTTATGGCTTTTCAGCCCTTTATTACCCCTCATAAAACAAGTCTTTGAATACCGGAAAATTATTCTTAAATCATTTTGTTTATGCACTTGTAGGTCGACGATAACTAAATCACCATTCTTGCAACGAATAGTTTATTCACTGATAATCGCACGCGTAAAATATAACTATACACCACCAATATATATATATATACTTCGATATAACTTCCACATTCTAGAGAACTTTAACCTCTCAAAAACCGAGAATAGTTGGGAAGGGTCGCGATTTTTTACCTTATGCCATGGTAATAGAATTTAAAACCAGTAACGGAAAAGTGGCGTTAGCTAGCGCCGGTGGTATTCAAGAGGTTAATCCTCAAGAGCTAACTATCGATTAGCGCGGTTACGTGTTGTTCACGCTTTTGTAGTAATTACTGAATGAACATGTCAACATGTAAACGCGCCAACGTGTAAATATTCCCTTAAAAATGAACAATTGCTAACACACTTCAGAACGATATTGGGAAATAATAACACAGTTCTCAGTTTCAAGAAAAACTTGTTCCT
This sequence comes from Argyresthia goedartella, assembly GCA_949825045.1. Classification (NCBI taxonomy): domain Eukaryota; kingdom Metazoa; phylum Arthropoda; class Insecta; order Lepidoptera; family Argyresthiidae; genus Argyresthia; species Argyresthia goedartella. The sequence continues at coordinate 2,887,742 of OX463833.1, forward strand.
CAGTATTGGTAGTAAGTGAATGCACTCTTTTACCGTCGCCTCTCGCACTACAATAACACGTTCTCAGCCAGTCACCGTGAGGTCACCGAGTCAGATGGACGTGTTCTGGTATTCCCCACAAATAGATAACATTATCATAACACTATGATATGAATTAACTGTAGTTTTATCCAAGCATAGATTTTGTTGTGCCACTAAAAATGTTTGTTGTGTTTTTGTTATTTGTGGGTTTGGTGGCTGCACGTAAGTATTATTTCTGCATTTTTTTTTTGTTTATTGTACTTTCATTCATTTTTAGGGGGCCGTATCTTAAAAGGAAAGAAACCGGTCAAATGCGGGTCGGACTCGCGCACGAAGGGTTCCGTACCACCGTACAATGGTAGGGATGGTGTGGAGTGAATAGTTTGGATTTTACATAGCAAAATGTCGTTTACAAAGTTATTGGTGCGGCTACTTTCACACTCCATGCACGTAACCAGGTTCATTCATAATTTTGTATGTGTTAATGAAAGAATTGTTTATTGACGGACGGACGGACGGACGGACAGCGGAGGCTTAGTAATCAAAAAGGAGTATTTATAGGATCACTTCGATGACCGTCTGTTTATCCGTCCGTCCACCGTCGAAAAAAAACGGAATTCGTTTGATACACGCAAGGGAATCAACCCCTATATAGGGTAATTACTGTTGCGCAAAAACTTGAATTAAGCAAGAAACAAGGTCTTATAACACAAGTAAAGGAAAAAATCCGAAAAGTGTAAATTTGTAGTTACATCACAAACAAGTGATTCGTACGGAACCCTCGGTTCGCGAGTCCGATTAGCACTTAGCCGTTTTTTATTAATGTGGGTGTTAACTGTGCCTCTGTCACCCAGCACTGGAAAAGGGGGGGAGGCAATTATTTCTAATTTTATTCGATTTCTGTAAACAATTTGGTCAATATAGTCACCGCTGCATTCCCAAGGCGTAACCAGCTGCAGGATCACACAAAGACGCACTGCCACATTCAGGAATAGAGAACAATTTAAATGATCACCAAAATATATTTTTCTTACCCAAAATGGGTAAATGGTCACCAAAAGTTGCAGAAAATATCAGGGCAAAATACTGCGGTAGCTAGGGGAGTAGGGGAGGTAGTTAGGGGAAGGGTAAAGGGGTGAGCGAAGCGAAGCCCCCTTTATCCTTCGTGTTAGGTTGAACATGTAAGAACAACAAAAATACTTAAATATAAATTTAATTTAACTTAAAATAAAACATAAACTTAAGTACTCAAAACATAAAAAGAACTTTGATGATCATTTACCCAAACACAATTTGGTGATCATTTACCAATTCTGGCAGACATTTCGATTTATTGGTAGTAAATATTCTATTTTTTGGTAATAGTTTCAACACAAGCTTTCAGGAATATATGCTAGCCTAGCTGATGTCCGCAACCTCATCTGAGTGTTGCTAGGAATTATTATTTAGCGAGTATTAGTATTAGTTACCCTCCTTCTTGTGCAATCGGATTAAAAGTATCATATATGATAATAAACCATCTCAGTGCTAAATTTAATTCAAGTCCGTTCAGCCGTTTAGCGTTATTGGGGCACAAACACTCAAACATCCATACTTGTATTAGTTACCCTCCTTCTAGTGCAATCGGATTAAAAGTATCATATATGATAATAAACCATCTCAGTGCTAAATTTAATTCAAGTCCGTTCAGCCGTTTAGCGTTATTGGGGCACAAACACTCAAACATCCATACTTTCACATTTTAGTATAAAAAGGGGAGGCTCTTACCCAGTAGTGGGCCGTGATGATGATGATGATGATGATGCGAATATGAATACCCACCACTGTCTGTTGCCAGGTCATCCACCTGCTAAGTTCCCGTTATTCCTGAGCGGAGCTTGGAGTCGTGGGAAATTTCTCTGATCATGTACAATAGATATAAGTGCATTGCGCGGAAGTTCTAAAGAACCTTTATATCTTCACAGCTGCGTCGCTGGGCTAGGCCCCTGTCAAGCGAAAAAGACTATTTAAGAACCGGCTAAACGTGGGCACTACTGTGCCTCTTTCTCCTCTTACAGGATAGTGTTTGGCTTCATGCATGTAATGCAACAACTACTTCAAAGAACCACAGTAGTAGAAAGAATTAGCGATACGTCATCACGCCTGTGTTAGAAAGAGAGGGTGTGATTCACGGGTCCAATCTAACACAGGCGTGTTGATTGGGCTTCTTAGCAATACCTGTATGGTTCTGCAGAGAACCAATGCCGCACACCCAACGGAGACGCCGGCAGATGTATCCTGACGAAGGACTGTCCTCCGCTACACGCCTTGGACCAGCAGGAGGTGAAGTCAGATGATGACCTGCTCTTCCTCAGACAGTCCTACTGCGGGCTGTTCATGGGACTTAAACCCCAGGTAGGTTAAGTAACAGTAGCTGACGAAAAAACCCCAGGTCTTGGATATTTGTATGTGTGTGATGTCACTGTTTCTGGTTACCACGGCACAGAGTATCCTAGTGTGGGGCCAGAAGCAATGTTTGTGCCTGTCTGTTAATGTTTATGCTATCATTTTCGTCGCAAAGGCAGCAGCTTTGGACAACTGATAATTCGCGTATAAAACATGTGTGTTTTATACGCGCCTCATGCCCCTGATCACGATGGTGAGAGTTAACTTTTAGCAGTCCTCCCTCCAACGATTAAAATGGAGTCATTTGTAATATTTAGTAAGGTGTCTCAGGAGGAGGAGGTTCTTAAGTTTGCCTACCCTTCATCCGGGAAGCCCCTTCATCCGGTAAGCCTAGCCTTCAACCGGGAAGCCTAACCTTCAAACGGGAAAGGGGAGACGGAAAGCCAGGCTGCTATAGACATGGAAGAAATGCGCCACACACATCGAGGTGAGGGAACACATGGCGAAATTTGGAAAGGCTCAACTGCTGGGGCCTGGACCTGGTTATGGGCATCGCGATTTTAAACCTCAAGCCATGTAAATAAAATTCAAAACCTATATCGGGAAAGGGTTCCGGGGATCTTCTTAAGCGACCTAAACCGAGACAGTCAGCCACCCCAAATAGGCGAAATGGAAATATCTCTACATAATCTAGAATCTTGATTCCAGAGTTGCTGTCCACCAGAAGACCAGTGGGCCAGGTTCAGCACTGTCAAACCTTCGACCATACCGACGTGGGTGCCCACGACCGCCACGAGAAGACCTGTCACTGAACCCGACTTTGGTCCTGAACTGCCGGAATATAGACCAGGTACCACATAACGAAGCGCTCCATGGTCTAGTGGTTTCACGCTTGCTTCTCACGCAGGAGATATGCTGGTTCGAATCCAATGCTGGCAATGTACCGATGTGATAAACAAGTAAATCTGACTTATGTGAAGTCTTAAAACACCTCCATCAACCGGCACTGAGCCAGCGCCGCGGAGTAAGGCTCAATCGTACTCGTATCCGGGTATATGCCTGTGCCCCTCGGTGGGGACTATAATGAGCTACATTTATTTATTTAGCACATAACGGGATTAAGGTGGAGATGGGCGGTACCCTTGGCTAGACGAGATGACGGACGGTAGACCAAATACCAGCATGAAGATTCGCGGTATATCCGTAGAGAAGAGGACTTTACCCAGTAGTGAGTTGATTGATATCAGCACATTTAGTTATAGTAGTCATAAAGCTGTGTCAGAGCATCACGACTTATTCAGCTATAATAACACTCCAGTTTGCCTAAGGGTCCAGGGGCTAAGCCATCGTCCCAACTTTGGAGATATGAAAGGCAAAGAATGAGAGCCAGGAGAGAAAGAGTCACACTATATGTCAATTTGGCTCATGATTTAATGTTGTCAGTATTGCCCGAAAAGTTGCAATCTATTCTAGATTTTCGATCACATTTCCAGGTGAAGCCACCGTCAATGCGACCGGCGCCAACTGGTGGGACGCGATCACACCTCCCCCTATCGGCGGAGTGCCTGATACCATCGGCCAATGCAAACCAACGAGAAAGCCACCCCTGCCCGAGAGTTTCTGCTGTGGCTTAGAGTCATCGGGAGCTGACAGGATTATTGGTACGACTGAGAGACCTGGGCGCAAAATGTCGCATTTGGCAGTCAGTCTCCTGACAGAATAGGCGCCGCCGGCACGCCAAATACGTCATTTTGCGCCCTTAAGAGCAATCGATATTGCTACTCGTGTTTAATATGAGACTCGCGACATATATACAGCGATAAAGCTGAAAATCTCGGAGTTGTATTCGATAACATGCTGTCTTGGTCGCCCCATGTCTCCGAGGTCAGCAGACGAGTCTATGCATCGTTTCACTCTCTTCGGAGATTACAATAATTCCTTCCACGGCATACTAAAGTCACTCTAGCCCAGTCCCTTCTACTTCCTGTAATTGACTATGCCGATGCTTGCTAGGTGAGTGCGAACGAAGAACGACTGAATAAACTTGAACGACTTCAGAACCTCGGGATTCGGTTCGTCTTCGGGTTGCGCAAGTATGGCCACGTCTCGCAGTATCGCAAGGAACTGGGTTGGCACCCGATTCGTCTTCGCCGTGATTCCCACATATTGGCTTTACTCTTCAACATCTTGACAAACACAGATATGCGATAGCCTTCCTACCATCGTTAAAGTTTTGAGTTCCTTTTCTTCAGAGACAAGGAGCGGAGATCTCACACGGTGTCTCTTTTATGTATTCCGCAGCATAACACTCGCCATTCGACTGTGCAACGCACTTCTCTGCACTATCAGGGACAGTCCCAATCTCTTCTCCTTTAAGAATCGCTTGAAAGAGCACTTACTTTCTCTTTCGTGATAGGTATTATATATTATAAGTAATTGTATGTATCTGTTTATGATTATTTGTTTATTTTTATTTTATCTACTATTTCTTTTACTATATGTATTTTTATAGTAAGTATTATATTGACTACCGTTTTCAGTTTTACGTATCCTATCCTGATGTTTGCTGGAAGAAATATCTGTTGAGAGATAAGCTCGCCTTTATTCTGTGCAATAAACAATTGTGAATTGTGACTCGGGCTGCTGGAGTTCTCGATTGCGGAGCTGTCTTCTTTGTAGACTAGAACTTTCATAAACCTTCATTTGCTTATAAAACCGATAATATCATTGCTTCATAAGTCGATATGCATCATTATTTACCTTCCGTTCCGCCTGTCACAATTATGGAGTTACCTGATTAACACTGAGTTAAATTAATGGCGCAAATGGGACTAAGGGGTGCAGCCGATGTCATCACATTTATCAGGTGCTTAATTCGCTTTGGTGAAATACTGCACAGCCTTGGTGGTTGGTGATGGTGGAACATGCTTACAGCACACAAGAATATGGCTCTTCGAAGAGGATGTACCATTAACACTCATGAAGCTCTTACAGGTGAGGGTATTTTTAAACTGTATTTGTGTAACTTACGACGACCTTTGTGATGTTGCCGTCGAATTATGGGGAGGAAGACAAAATATCAAAAATCAGGTTTAGGATATTTATTTATATGTTTGAGACGTCGCTGTTTCTGGTTCCCAGAATACAGGGTATCCTAGTGTGGGGCCAGAAGCAATGTATGTGCCTGTATGTAAATGTAATGGTATGTTATGTACCTGTGCTTCTACCATCATGTATGGGAAATGGCATGATGCTATACATATTATGTCTATCTATCTTTAGAATATCTTCGCATTCGTCAAGCATTACATATATATTGCCACACGTTTTAAAATCAATTTAATTATCCTATTCTATAGTATGGGGCCCGAATCAATGTGTATACATGCATGTATGTCATCTATAAACGTACATGTCGTGTGAAAATGGCCAAGTACAATTTTCATACAATCGTAAGCCCCCCTTTTCCCGCCCTTAGGGGAGGAATTCCGCAAATTGCCTTCTTAGTGCTCCCCTACGCTATGGAACCCCTGTGAAAAGTTTCATGCTTCCAGGTCCACCGGTTGAGATTGTGCGTTGTCTGTCAGTCACTATACCAGGATAGCGTTTTATTAAGTAGATGATTGGATATTCCAGGTGGTAAGATCGCAGCGGCCGACCAGTTCCCCTGGCTGGCCCTGCTGGAGTACAACACAACGCGACGGACCCCGTGCGGGGGGTCCCTCATCAGCGCCAAGTATGTGCTGACCGCCGCGCATTGCCTCGGCAGGACTATTTGGGGGTCTCCGTAAGTAACAAACCATAATTCATGTACGGGCATACCGTGCTTCTGACCCCACACTAGGATACCCTGTATCGTGGGAACCAGAAACAGCTACGACACACACACATATAAACATTACCTCCCCAGCCGGGGTTTATCAATCAATGAAATCAAATCGTAAATTCTTTATTTACTGTAAATATTGACATATGTTTAGAATACAGAATACTACATTGGACCACTGTGGGAGAAGCAGGGCGAAGAATCTCCAACTGTTTGATTTTCTAGATATATGTATTGTTTGACTAGTACAAATATTACATATTAATTATTTTAACGGTCTTTTGCGGGTAGCAACATCTGGCTGAGACGGGCACTTGTTGGGTGTCCGTTTCTATGTGGCATTTGTTTCGGGCGCTTCCGTGTTTCGGATAACAAGTTAGGCTGTAGGTCCCGGACAAAATCACTGCTATGATAGTCGTAAAGCTGTGTCAGAGGCCCTAATAGGGCAGCTTGAGAACTTCTGACAGTCGGGTTGGCCACCAGCCCGTCAACTATTCCAATCCGGGACCTCTCGGTTGGGAGGTAGAGCCTCGAACCGCAACGCCACAGGTTCGTCAATGAGACAGATTATCACTGACTATAGTCAATTCTTCAATCAAAGAATATACATTATACATATTCCCACGCCTTTTTCCCGGAGGAGGGGTAGGCAGAGACTAAATACCTCCACTCGATGCGATCCTGGCATACATCTCTCGCTTCATACAAGCTCGCCGGTCAGGCACACCTTATTTGCCCCTTCACTAATAAATCTCCAATTTGGTCTTTATTAGACAAGTCAGGGCGTTTTAAAACCGCTGGCTGTGTTGCAGCAGATGTCTAAAGTTCGCAACAAATGGAAATATGTGCTAAGAGGTCACGGCAGGATATTATGAATTATACAGAGATCTCGGGTTTCGTATCTCAGCTGGGGAGAAAAAAACCTGGGGTCTTGGATGTTAATATAACTGATTCTCACTACCCCGTTCTGGCCCCACAATACAATATTCTAGTATAGAGCCAGAAGTAATGTTTAGGAATGTTTATGCCTGTAATACATATATACATTTAACTTTATTTTCTTTATTCCAGGGTGCGAGTCCGCCTATCCGAGTTCAACACATCATCTAACCCCACAGACATGGTTTACAGTCCCGGCGGCGGTATAGAGTACGTGACTGTGGTCATCATCGGCATCGTGAGAGAGATCATCCACCCAGGATACGAGAGGAGCAAGAGGTTCGACGATATCGGACTGCTTGAGCTCAACTCGTATGCTCCGTACAGCGGTTGGTGGTGTTACTTCCTTGATGAATGGCGTGTTTCAGAGAGCTACCCAATTTCTGCAGCTATGGAGATAGGTTGAAGGTTTCCTCACGATGTAAAGGGGAGTGTTGGATAACTGGCTTAACTTGGGTACAACTGCGCCTCTTGAAAAAGAAGTGCTAAAGTGAGTAACATATCCCTAGTTAATTAATGGTCACCACGAAGACCATCCAATGCTGCCAAAAACTATAATTTGCAGTGTATGTCTTCGGTGGCAAGGAACGCGTAGACCGAGAGGCAGACCACCCGCCCGGTGGTCGGATGATATCGCCGAAACAGCCGGGAAACAGTGGACCAGGTTGGCCCAGGACCGCAATAAACGGCGTGATGAAGAGGAGGCCTTTACTCAACAGTGGGTGCAGGAGGCTGAGTAGATAGATAGATTGATTTCAGTCTATTTCCGAGCTCCGTGGTCTAGTAGGTTCATGCTTCCTATTCACGCAGGAGAAGCGATTTCGAATCTGGTGCTTACCATGTAGAATGAAAAAAGTAATTTATCAGTGCATTATTTGACGTTCCGTGTTTCGGATGACACGGTAAGCTTTAGGTCCCGGCTGCCACTCCATCAACCCGTACTGAGCAAGCGCGGTGGAGTATGACTCGATCTTTCTCGTATCCCTGTGTCCCATGTGGAGACATTAGTGGGCTACCTACCTCTATTTTCAGTCTACCCAACTTTCTTTCCAGACTTCATCAGACCAATCTGCCTGCCCGTCAGCGATATTACCATAAACCCCGACTCCGACCTAGTTTTCACTTCAGCCGGTTGGGGCAGCGACGGAACCCAATTCAGCGAGGTCAAGAAATACGTCACCCTGCCATTCGTAACTTCGAATACCTGCCAAACTGTGTTCTCGAAAAGGCGCAATAAAGTTGATATTCTTGAGACGCACATTTGCGCGGGGGGTGAAATGAACAGGGACACTTGTGGGGGGGATTCAGGGGGTCCGTTGATGTATGAAGCGGGGAGTACGTTTGTGGTGGTAGGAATAGTCAGTTTTGGAGACAAGTTCTGTGGGACGGTGGGGGTGCCGGGGGTTTATACGCACGTTTATAAATACTTGAACTGGATTTACAGTAAGATGACGTGATTAGGTTAGTAAGGGTATTCAATAGTAAACGTAATTAAACCTATTAAATGTAATTTCTTGTCTGTAACACATTACAGAGAACAAATTACATTTACATACAAAAGTTATTGATTGGGTTGGAACAAATCCAGAAAGGCCTCTAAACCCAATATTGGATTTTTATGTAGCCATTATGTTGCACCACAGCTGGGCAGGGCATTGGAAATTGTTAAACAAATAACCAATTTCGATGTAAGAAAGAACAATCCTTGTATAGTTAGATGTTGTAAATAAATATGTTTAGAATTTCATTGTTAAGTGTGTGTGTAGTTATCTCCGCATTTCTTTTCACTTTTCTTGCGGCTTCAATGATCGTGCGTGCCATTTGAAGGCGTTAAGAAGTTAGTTAATAATTAACTAATGGGTAATAAAATGTGGTTAATTAATATGGAGAGAATCTTCGGTTGCATAGATGAATAGAAATACTAGTGCATTCTTGTTGGTAATCATGTTAGGCGTTGTGGCCGAATGCTAGGTGTTATAGGCGACTTCCTCGTCGGCTCGGTACAGATGCCCTAAGTTATTAAATGAGAGCTTTCACACCGACTCGTTTCAGTATAGAAACGGTACAGAATCTTTACGTGGCTGGCCTCTCCTCCGTCCCGTCTCCCCTCGCCCCAGCTCAATATCGCTTACTCACTCATTCACACTTACCATAACGAATTAACGATACCCTACCGAAAAGAAACCGAGCCACGAGATATGAGATACGGGATAAAAGAGCCACTTAAATGTGGGGCATAGGGTCCGTCCATCCGTCCGTCGGTCTGTCACCAGGCTGTATCTCATGAACCGTGATAGTGAGACCGATGAAACTTTCGCAGATGATTTATTTCTGTTGCCGCTATATCAACAAATACTAAAAAAGATATGAAATAAATATTTAAGGGGGCTCCCATACAACAATTATTTCAATACCACATACAAACTTATGAATGTCAGGTACATTTACGTACCTGACATTCATAAGTATTACGTACAGGTTACGTAGCCGCACCAATCACTTCATAAACAACATTTTGCAATGTGAAATCCAAACTATTCACTCCACACCATCCCTACCATTGCACGGTGGTACAGAACCCTTCTTTTTTGCGCGATTATTCCGTCAATTATGAACCGATTTTGATGGTTATTGTTTCGATTAGTAGTATAAATACTTCAACGACCCGAATGGCCGAGTCGGCTGTGACCCTGGCTACGAAGACAAGGTCCCCGGGTTCGAGTCCCGGTGGGGGCAAATATTTGTTTGATGAGAACGAATGTTTGTACCCTAATCATGGTTGTTTATCTATCTAAGTATAATATTTATCTATATAAGTATGTGTATCGTTGTCTAGTACCCAAGATACAGGGAATCCTAGTTTAGTGGTAGATCAATGTGTGTAAATATTGTCCAAAGTATGTCCAAGGTATTAAAGAGTTGGCCCCATATGAATTTTATCAAAATTGATTAAGCGCTTTTTGAAAAAGCAACAAATATACAATATACACACATCAACACTGTCTAGGGATATTTTGTATTTCTTAAATTTTTTGATTAACTATAAATATTTTGTTCAGAGAAGTATATATGGAATTAAACCTCAGTTAATGCCCAACTTAATTATATAAATAAAAAACATTTTAGATCTTCAAATTTTTTTTTTTTAAATAAAATAACAAAGAGACTAATAATGGTGCTAAACCTACGAATGAAATTAATGAATAAAATGGATAATTTTATTTAAAAAACAACTTAAAGTGAGACATTTTAACTCTTAATAATCAGTGTTGCCACCCCTCACGTTAATAAGAGTTTGGCATCGGTTATTCATACTGTGAATTAAGGTGTCGATGTCTTGCTGTGGTATGCGTTCCCAGGTTCGTTGCAGGTGCAAGAAAAGTTGCTCTTCTGTGGCCAGATTTGGAGGGAGGGCATGCATAGCCCTTCGCTGCAACATGTCCCACGCATGTTCGATGGGATTCATATCGGGCGACTGCGCAGGCCATCTCATTACCGTGACGTCGTTGTCTTGAAGTGCGGCTGATACCAGCCTCGCAGTGTGTGGACGAGCATTATCATGCATGAGTACGAATTGCTGGCCGATTTGCACCCTATGCGGAATAATAACAGGTTCCACCACCTCATCACGGTATTTCTGAGCATTCATGTTGCCTCTTACAAAAACGAGGTCGGTTCGCGCGCCTATACGAATTCCTGCCCATACCATGATTGTTCCTGCTTGGTACGAATGAACCTCTTGTGGATGCTGGAGCCGGCTTTCCCTGCCTGGAACTCTCCAAACTCGTGTTCTTCGCGAATCTGGATGAAATCCAAACCGAGACTCATCCGTAAAGAGCACTGTCGACCATTGTTCATTATCCCATAACACGTGTTCTTGAGCCCACAATAGTCGCCTTCCGCGATTGCCTCGTCGCAAAGCAGGAACACGAATTGCCCTGCGAGAATGAAGATTAGCTTCATGTAGCCTTCTTCTGACAGTTTGGTCGCTAACCAACAGCTGATGCTCCTGTTGGAGCCTCTGTACCATTTCCATGGCCGTCAGAGTAGGTTCTCTCCTGGCGGTATTTTGGAGAAAACGGTCCTCTCTAGGGGTGGTCACCCGAATTCTGCCAGTATGCCGTTCCGCCACTTCCCCAGTATCACGATAACGTGACCAGAGCCTTGATATCACATTCTGGCTGGTGCCTAGGGTCTCCGCAACAACGTTTTGGATAGCGCCAGCTTCCAACATTCCTACCGCTCTTATCATCTCGTCTCTCGTCAGATGTCGACGTTGCATGACACAAACAGTAAAAATCACCAAAACAATTGATAGAGTTAGTTAAATAATGTTTTTCTAAATAAATCTCAACACAAAACTAGCACTGTAAACTGAATCAAATGCGTGTTCCCGCGCTTTCTTTTGTTTTCATAAGTTTTTGTTTTTTTTTCAATGTCAGTTTGAAAATGGAACAAGGAGGTTTAATTCCACATATAAACTTTTTCCTAATTCTGAGTAGTTTTTCTGAAAAACTAAGAAATTCAAACAAAAATCTAATATCCCTAGACAGTGTTGATGTGTGTATATTCACAGATGACGTTTTGGTTTGTGGTTCCGTGCTGCAAAAGTCCTGATGAGGACTTTTCATGTCATAGACCTCATCCGCATTGCGACCGGGGTGGAAAAAATAGGGCTTGAACTTGAAGTCGGTGTTTTAGGGTTCCGTACCCGAAGGGTGCCAAACAGGACCCTATTACTAAGCCTCCGCTGTCTGTCTGTCTGTCCGTCCGTCCGTCACCGGGCTCTATCGGATCAACCGAAATAGGTAGAGAGCTGAAATTTTCACAGAATGTGCATTTCTGTTGCCGCAACAGCAACAAATAATGAAACATACCGATTTTCAAGAATTAAAAGAAGTACCCATAGAAGAAGTTATTGGTATGACCATTTTCTTAGGTATTTTGTTATATTTGTTTATCGGTGAAAAATGGACTCTCCCGAATAATCCCGATCTTATCGGAAATGATTTTTAATTGCAGGTATTGAGTTTTGTGCTTAGTTATTTGGATATTAATTAATGTATATTATATGATTAATAATTGCTCATTCGAATTATAATAAATAATATTAAGATTTTTTTCATATCTGATTTTATTTCTGAAAATAAGTTACTCAATTTCTATCCACTTCCGGTTTCAATGAGCAAAGAGTTTCGTTAACCTGAGTACATAGTTTAATACTTACATACTACACACAGAAAAATATTTTCCAACGTTTCGATGTACGGCCTTGAATGTAGTCCTACCCAGTATTTAATATTTTATTATTAAAAATTAAATAGCTATATGTACTCGTACAAAAGACTGTCGTTGTACGTTTTTCCGTGTACAATGGTATGGAACCCTTCATGTGCGGGTCCGATGTCCTAGTCGCACTTGACTGTTTTTTAGGGTTCCGTACCCGAAGGGTTCCAAACGGGACCCTATTACTAAGACTCCGCTGTCCGTCCGTCCGTCCGTCCGTCCGTCTGTCACCAGGCTGTATCTCAAGAACCTAGCTAGCTAGAGAGTTGAAATTTTCACAGATTATGTATTTATGTTGCCGCTATAACAACAAATACTAAAAAAACAGGATAAAAGAAATATTTAAGGGGGCTCCCATACAACAATTCTTTCAATACCACATACAAACTTATGGATGCACCTAGTTACGTACATGGAGTGTGAAAGTAACCGCACCAATAACTTTGTAAACAATATTTTGCTGTGTAAAATCCAAACTATTCACTCCACACCATCGCTTCCATTGAACGGTGGTACGGAACCCTTCGTGCGCGATTTAGACTCGCACTTGACCGGTTTTTATTTATGTTTTAACTTGGTGAATTATCTGAGCTTGGAGTCGAGTGTTACGTTAGCGAATGCAACTTGTCTAGGGGAGTTTACATAGAGACAAAATGCCTGTGAATTCAGACCCTTGGGTGTGTCACATCCGCTTTCTTGCAGAATGTGTAGACTATTGTAGTAGCTTACCTCGAGCGTTGGTGGCCGCGTCGGCGATCTTCTGAAACGCGTCCAAAAACGTTGCCACGGCGACTAACGCCGATCTGGAAATGAAACAACACATGTCATAAGCAACACTACTCGACGTCTCTGGCCCCACACTAGGATAACATAAGCCGAATGCACAGCCTACTGCTCAAGTAAAAATATCATATTGGAGCTGTCATTTGCCTAAAGACAATCAATCAATCAATCAATCAATCAACGACGACGACCCCAATGGCCGAGTCGGCAGTGACCCTGCCTACGAAGCTAAGGGTCCCGGGTTCGAGTCCCGGTGGGGGCAAATATTTGTTTGATGAGAACGGATGTTTGTACCCTAGTCGTGGTTGTTTATCTATCTAAGTATAATATTTATCTGTATAAGTATGTGTATCCGTTGTCTAGTAACCAAAGATACAGGGAATCCTAGTTTGGGGCTAGATCAATGTGTGTAAATAGTGTCCAAGGTAGGTATTATTATTATTATCAAAATATGATTTATTCTGTTGGAAAATTACATATCTCAAGCACGTCAATAAAATCAGTTGTAAGTCCCAAAGGCAGGTATACTTCTCAGAGAAGAACGCACAAGAAACTCTGAGGTAGCTCTTTTTCAAAGGAAATACTTTTAACTAATAATACATTGATTTCACTTATGCTTATTTTTAAGATAGCCAATGGAAGAACAAGCCTCCCGAGCACACTTGGGTACTGTAGTACCCAATAACCAGTTATAGGTTTTAAATTTTATTACCATGGCATAATCAAATCAAAATCGCGACCCCTTAAAAAAAACGATGATTAGACAATGAGTTATCCCTTCAAACATAAATTAACGTTTTGAATTGATGTGGCAGTAAGCTTTGAAGATTATATCGGGGGACCTTTTTGTAGAATACATAATACATTGGCCAATGAAGGAATTGGAAATTTTGTAGAGTCTACCAAAGTAGCTGAACAGTTGATTGTTATTTCTAATATTACAATTATGATTATCGCATGTGACAGCACGGCTTTTACATGTCCAGTCGCGTATGAACAACTAGTATGGACTTGGAATAATATTTATACATATTTTTATAAAATTATTACTACTACCCACTATTCTTTTTTATTACTGGCAATACTGGCCGGAAATAGAGGTTAAACCTTCTCACTGATATCTCACACTTGATTGGCCGATATTGGTGATGTGGCTGGCCGCCATGACAATTTGATTTTTTATAGTCTTTTTTTTATTGGTATTGAGAGCGTTAAGTGTCTGCGACATGGTCGGTAGGAACGGCAGGACAGCTCCTGTCCCCATAGTAAACTAAAATCGACCGAAAACTATGGAAATGTGACAGTACTCCCATACAATAAACGTCGATTTTTTCGTTTCGATTCGTCGATTAACTACGTTGGATTTGCTGGATACGACGGGGGCTGATGTAGTTCTCATTAATGTTTCGTATCGAATAACATTTTTGTCATAGCCTTCTATTTCAACATATGCAGACAAAGAGAACATTTAAGAATTCTTTTACTTATGCTTATATCCTATGTCGTGGGTTCTAGAAACATCGACGTCACACAGATCCACGACCTGGGGATTTTATAGTTTTCTTCCTCCCCGGGCTTCGAGCTTGGGACCTCTAGGTTGGGAGGTGGGACCTCGACACCCAACGCCACAGAGGTTCAATGCTTCATGCATAATACATACACGATCAGAAAACAAGTACATAATTATGGCTGATTTCAAGCTCTGCTAGGTTCGTTCCATCTCTACTTTCATATAAAATCTTCCAAATATGTACTTATGTACCCGTGTACTTCGGCTAAATCATGGGTTCTCAACCGGGGGGGCCGCCACCACGAGGGGGGCGCGGATAGATCCTAAGGGGGGGGGCGGTAGGCGGCTCCAGAACTGGATTTATTTAAATTTATAAATTCACGTCGCGGATATGAAAATTTTCATGTGATATTTGAGGGGGCCCTCACAACAGGTCTCATTGGTTGTAAGATACACAACTTAATAACCCTGTGTGAAATTTCAGAGGCGGCTGGCCTCTGGCCCACACTAGGATACCCTGTGTGAAATTTCTAAAAAAAAACGCATTACTTTTAAATTTAAATTAAAAAGCTTTAGATAACAGCTGTCACTCGTTCTGGTTCCCACGACACAGGGTATCCTAGTGTGGGGCCAGAAGCTATGTATGTGATCGTATACAAATGTTTATTTAACCAGAGCATTTAGGGGGCGCATAGTGAGAAAGGTTGGAAGCCTATGGCCTAAATAAACAAATATTGCTTCCGGCCCCACACTAGGATACCCTTTTTCATGCTTAACCAGACAGCAACGTCACCGCCCACCCGGCCAGGATTCGTACCCGGGACCACTCGCTTATGAAGCGGACTCGAAGGCGAATATGCGGGGCGAGAAGAGAACCAGCAGTAACGACTTGTTTGCACTCGCCTAATAGAACTCACACAAGCAGCGATGAGCTATAGTTTATACGGACAGGGGGTCTCACTGTACAGTATAGGTACGTTCGAGCGGCCAACCTGACGGGCAGTGTTGCCGTTTTAGTGACTTTCTCACTAGATCTAGCGGATTTTAGATGTGTTTAGCGACTTTTTATTTCGATCTAGCGACTAAATAGTACATTACTTCAGAGGGAAGAAAGTGACAGTTCCATATCGAGATTATGGCATTTGCGCCACAAGCTTGCGAGGGGCGCAAACCATTTGAGGTATGGAACTGTACTTTATCCTGAGGTATGTATAGTGCTTTTTATTACACCTACGAGGAAAATTATAGACATAAATGTATCCATATTTTACAAAAAACACAAAGATAAATGCTAAATCAATCGAAGTTTTTGCGAAAATGCGCGGGCTTTTCCTTTTTTTATTCGCCCGTTTCTGGAGTAGGCTAAGATCAGAAGGTCATGCAGCCACTTCTTCCGTGATTCCGCGCGTTTTATATACAAAAATAATTTCGTTTTTAATTTTCTGTATGCACCAAGGAGGTTGGTAACTGGTAAAAAAAAAAACTGTATGTGGCCAGTAACAATTTACTTGAAATTTAATTAGTAGACAGTTAAAGTCTCTTTGCAGTATGACTGCTGACAAATAAAAAAAAAACCGGGTATGTAATGGAATTTCATACATACTTCCCACCCTTGGGTCGGAAGGATTTTCATACAAACTAACTTCCATACCTTGGGATGAAAGGATTTGAAGGGCGGGATAAAGGCGTTTCTTCCCTCTAATTGGTATAATTAGTATGTATTTTCAGAGCAGGTG
Organism: Argyresthia goedartella; assembly: GCA_949825045.1. Classification (NCBI taxonomy): domain Eukaryota; kingdom Metazoa; phylum Arthropoda; class Insecta; order Lepidoptera; family Argyresthiidae; genus Argyresthia; species Argyresthia goedartella. The sequence continues at coordinate 2,904,228 of OX463833.1, forward strand.
TGATAAAAATAAATTTAGCGACTTATAGCGACTTTTTGTTTGCAAAGCTGACTACCAACCCCCAGTAGTGTAGTGAAATTAGAAGAAGCGATTTTTTCGATATTGAAAACACAGACATATTTTAGTTCAAATTTAAATGTAGTTACTAGCAACACTACGAATATTGCTATTTGTTTTTCGGGAAATCCCCTACCAGAATGTCGTTCGATCTTGAAGTTCAATCGGTTTGGTGCCTCTCACTCTATCAAACGATGCATCATATATCTATGTCTTGCCAGATGATGTCCTGACCAAAATCACAAAAACTGTTAAAAAACCAAGTACTTCTACAGTGGAACCATCAACTTCTGCTGCTTCAGCGCCATTAGAAGTTGTCGAAGTCGAACATGACGCAATGGATAACGAAATTTTTGCTTGTTTAAACCTATAGAGATTTGATTATTATGATTAAATACTTGATTATATAAATTTGCTTTTATTTACACCATATTTTGTTACCATGGAATATTTTGAAATATTTAGCGACTTCTAGCGGATCTTTTATTAGTTTTTTTTTTTCAAAATCTAGGGACTATTGCATCGAGGACTAGGGACTTTTTTTTTCCTAAACGGCAACACTGCTGGCGGGCGGGAATTCAGTAATGTTGCCGCTCGCTTGGCTGGCAGTCGCCTCGCGCGCTAGCCGCTCCTCATAAGTAACTTTTCTGTGATTTTTGCAACAACAATGACTAAAGTACCTAACATTTTAGGGTGTCTAAAGGAATTGTTCACAAATAAAATTCGATTCCTTTTTAATTGAATACCTTTTTGTTTAACTAAAGTAAACACTTTAGAACCAGTATAAAACAAATGACAATTACAAAAGTTTACCAATAGCCTGAATAAGTACTAATAACACCTCTCTTAGATAGAGTGGACTAAAATTCACAAACACAAATAATCGCACTTAGGTAACCCTACCGTGATCAAGCGAGACAGGAGTTTACAGGACGACCTTGTGATGTCACAGAAAAAGAAGCTCTCAGGCGTAGTAATGCGGCGCAATCTAGCTTGCACGGGCGGGGCAACCGTAGGTGCTTAGCGATTTGTTGTGGGTAGCGCAGGTGCGAGCTAGATTGCGCTTTATTGTCGCGCAGCGAGAGTAGCTATTTATTTAGGTGTATTTGAGAAGTAATCTTTCTGTACGTAGTACTATTAAGTATTCTGTGATACGGGTTAGCATTGGGATAGCGGTCATTGTCCCGACTGCTATTGCGAACCGAATCATACATGGTAATCAAAGCGACGGTCGGTAACCGTGGTAACGATCGGCGACCTCTATCATGATATCGACAGTCGTTCCGAACGTTGCATATAACATGTTATGTCTACCACTGCCACTGTATGCTCGTGATTTCCTCAGCGTGTGCGTGCGTGCGTGTGCATGTGTGTGTGCGTGTATTTGTGGCCCCCTGGCGCTCAGGTAGAGAGAACTGCGGCTTTTAAAGGGTTCCGTACCCGAAGGGTATTACCAAGCCTCCGCTGTCCGTCCGTCTGTCTGTCCGTCTATCACCAGGCTGAATCTCATGAACCGTGATAGTTAGACAAATTTTGACTTTCTTTTCCCCAGGGATAGCATCCGAGATACCACACGGTGTCTCTCCTTTCAACTCCTCGGCATAACACTGCCGCTTACGAACACTCGTTTAGGTTAAGGGCAATCCGTGTGTGGAACGCACTTCCCTGCGCTATTAGGGAAAGTCCCTCAATTTTCACTTTTAAGAAAAGATTAAAAGTGCATTTCCTTTCTCTTCCGTAAAAGGTACCATATTTATGTAGGTATATGTATGATTTATTATAGTTTTTGTATGTTCATGCTATATATTGTATTTTATGTAGTTGAAGTATATATTTTTATTTTATATTTGGTATAGTTTATATATATTTTGAAAGTAATTTTCGTACGTATGTATAGAGTGTTATTGCGAACTAGGACTTTCCTGTATAATTAACTCTCCTGTCTTGCCTAGGTTTGCTGGAAGAAATCTCTTTTTAGAGATAAGCTCGCCTTTGCTTATTACATTTCTTTTAATTGTCTGTAACCTAATATTATCTATGCAATCAAGAATGTGAAAAAAAATGAAATAGTTAAATATTTAAGGGGGCTCCCTGCAACAAAAGTTTTATTTCTTTCTCGTATTTGCTCGATATTGACAACGGCAATAGGTAGACGCTTGAAATATTCACAGATTATTAATTAAGTTATATATTCTTAATATTTTAAAAACAAATAAATAAATTAAAATAAAACAAATATTTAAGGGGGGCTCCCATACAACAAACGTGTTTTTTTTTTGCCTTTTTAATAGATAATGTTACGGAACCCTGTGTGCGCGAACCCGACTCGCACTTGGCCGGTTTTTTATAGTTAGTACATTCGACTACGTTGGTTCTTAACCTAATATTTCATTAAATCGGCTCAGGGGATTGCAAGTTATCAGCCTAACAAGGAAACATGTGAACCAAATAGACATTTAAGCTTTCATTTACTGTGTCAGGGCTGATTTAACCCTTTACCACATTCTAACCCATATTTGGGCTTCATAGGTATTGAACTTTATTACAAAGCAATAAGGTTGAAAATCGCGACCCATTTCGGGCAAGGCCATGCGTAAAGGGGTTAAATTTATATTGTATAGTTATCTTGTAACGTTTTATTAGGTAGATTAAACTTACTTCAACGCAGAATGGAGTTTCGTCGCCTTCGATATAAACTCCTCCCACATTGGTGTGCTGTTCTGTGAACAAAGAAATACACCATTAGAACATGAACTATAAGTGACTATGAGCTTGCTCCATATCATGAAGCAATATAGAACCACGAACACAAAATCAAGCAGAGTAATAAGAAAACTGATAGGTAAACAAAAACATTGCACATACACTTGTGACCCCACACTAGGATAACGTTTGTCGTGGGAGCCAGATAAAGTCGTCATAAACATTCCTCGGCTGGAATTCGAACCCCTACCTGCTGACTTGTGAGGCAGAAGTCTACGCCACAGAGCTCGTCAAATCGACGAGAATTCATAATTTCATAATTTCTTTGTTGCACACAAATGATACAAAAAAGAGCTACATAAAAATAGTGGACAAAGGCGAGCTTATCTCTAATAAGAGATCTCTTCCAGCAAACCAGGTTAAAGTGGGAAATGTTGATTGCTGAGCAGGAGTAGACCTATGTGTACAACAATATGACGAATAAACGAGTACTTATAAATATTTATAAATAAAATAAAATATATAAAAATAAAATAACGAATTCCTTCATAAAGTTGACACAAAATTCAAAGTAGACCATTAGGTGCCAGATTTCGACCACAACATAAATTTTTGACGTTCGCTCATTTCAATAACGATAATTTTCCTTCAAATATAAGCAGTAAAAGCCCATTTCACTATTCATCCGGGGCGCATGATCAGACAATAACTATGCATGTTGATGTATGCTACATTACCATTCCACGTGCCACCCCAAATGGCCCTCGAGCTGACTACAGACAATGCCGCCGACATTCGTAGCTATAACATTAAACTATATGATACCAGCTTGCCTTTCCGAAATTATATCACGAAGCCTACGTGAAGGAATGACGAAAATTGTCCCATTCTTCATAACTACTAGCATTTGACGTTGTCTGCTTGGACTTTGGAGTTGTCTTACAATAAAGCAAGCTCGTCTTTAAACGCCTACCAGAAATGCACCTATTTACTACAAATAAATTCGAAATCCTTCACAAAATGGATCAATTCTCATCAAAACGTGTTTCATCATGAAGTATTGTTGAAATGACGTTATTTTTCTTTTTATTGTGTACCATACAATATATAATAGTAGTTTATGCGACTGCTGCATAATGTAGGGCATTAAAACTTGAGAGTGGGTTTATGAAACGAGCCGAAGGCGAGTTTCATAATAATATCACTCGAGAGTTTTAATGCCTAATTATGTACAGTTACATACACTAGTTTATCTACACACATATCATAAGCTCTCTTTGATGTGTTCAGGAACCGCATGTTTGACCGGCATTGTGGCTCTGCAATTGTTTAACTTGTTCTGTAGTACCGACTTCTCGCAGGCGGGCGTCGGAGTTCGAAATTTGAATGTCAGTACCAACTTCACAGACAAACTAGGGACGGCACGCGGGTGGGCGTCGGCGTTCGAAATTTGAATGTATTATATGTAGAAAAACTACACATAATGACCATAATGTGTAGTTTTCCAGATACGAAACGAGTTTTTACCAAGTAGTTTAACATAATGCTGATCCTAACGTGCGGTTTTTGAACGCAGTAAAGAGGGTTTATGATACGTGTGTAGATAATAGTAGTTTATGTGACTGATACATAATGGAGGGCATCAAAACTCGAGAGAATTAAATGAAACGAGCCGAAGGCGAGTTTCATTATAATATCAGTATAGTTACATACACTAGTTTATCTACAGACATATCATAAGCTCTCTTTGATGTGTTCAGGAACGTAGTTCGACCGGCATTGTGGCATTGATAATTGCTCTGCACTTGTTGAGCTTGTTCAGTAGTACCAACTTCACAGGCAAAATAGGGCAGGCACGCAGGCGGGCGTCGGCGTTCGAAATTTGAATGTCATAATTTGTCGAAAATTGATACGAAATAAGTTCAGATAAGAAATGAGTTTTTAACCAAGTAGTATAACATTATGCTAGTCGTAACGTGCAGTTTTTGGACGCAGTAAAGAGAGTTTTTGATAAGTGTGTAAAAAAAAGGTTAATTTCAGAGCAAATATTTTATAAGATCGCTAAATAGATGTTAAAAATATGACCTAACAAACCTCTCTTTAGTTCTCAAACGCAAAGTGACCCATACCAACCATTTCTGTTCTGTGAAACTACATAAGGGCGCTTCGCTTCGGCTCCCGGTTTTGTTATATTGTTGTGACCTAACAAACCTATCATTAGTTTTCAAACAGAAAGTGAACTATACCAACAAATTCGGGTCTGTGAATTCACTAGGATACCCTGTGACGTGGGAACCAGAAACAGCGAAGTCACACACATATATCTGAACTGGAGGTATCCTTTGTGTAAATCCAAGTTATAAACTATCTGGGTAAACTACGATTACTTTAACTTTTCCGCTCGACACTTCACGGTTTTAGTGAGTGACAGTGATCAAGTTGTCCTCAAATCTTGAAATTTGGCACAGAGGTATATATCATGAAGAGTGAAGGGTATATTAAGGGAAAATCTGAAAACAGTTAATTGATTTATCTACACACATATCATAAACCCTCTTTACTGCGTACAAAAACCGCACGATCTGCATAATGTAAAACTACTTTGTAAAAACTCTTATAATAAACTAGTGTATATAACTGTACATAATTAGGCATTATGTATCAGTGACATAAACTACTATTACGATAAAAAAAACCGAGAGGCGTAAAGTTAGAATAATCGTACTGGACGAACCTTCTTTTATTAAATTGGAGACCTTTGCTATATTTTAGGCAGGATTTAAGGACTAGCAAGTTATCCGCAAATATGAGGTGGCGCTTCAAATTGTAATACCTACAACAATTTTACGATAAGCCAAAGACTTCCAGATCATTTCATCTGAGATGTGTACATGCCCCTAACATAACACAACCTTCAAATTAGCTTCCCCATCTACGTCAACGCCCGGCATCACAAGGCGGCGGCCAATTTGAATACTCATTTGAATTTAGAACACTCACTTTTTTCCTTTTTCAGTCTATTTATGTCTCCCAGACCATTCATAATTATGCTGGATGTTTTATACTAAGTATTACAAAGAGGTGGAGTTCTACTACGTATTTTTGAAATATCAACCAAGGAGGTTAGGTTTAACGTTATGCAGTTATGCGGCATTCTTAAACATTTAATACATACATATATTGCTTATATAGGCTGTCGTATAAGTCATATCCCACAGCGACAACGAAGGTAGATATCTGCCTTAGATGCATCGAATAAGCCTAAAATATTATTCGAGATATCGTTGGTTTGAAGGTTGCATTAAAGAGTAATTAATGCCAACTTTACTATGAAACTGGCGTAGTACGAAAGGTGAAAGAAAAACATTAAATATCTCAACTTAAAAAATAAAAATACTTAAAGGGAAGGCTATTCCAGAAATGGCTGACACTAACAGTGTAAAAATGGGGGATTTGAATAAAACCCTTAAGCCGGCGATATCTCGCTCTCATTGAAATCACGTTAGGCTTATTCAATGCATCTCAGGCTGGTCTATCTTTGGTGTCGTGTGACCCAAAATTCCAAAATTCCAAATGTCTTTATTATTGTAGATATTTACATATACTTAGCAATCGCCATTTTTGCCACTTCTCTACATTGGACCACTGTGGGAGATAAAGGGCGTAGAAACTCCCACAGATTGATTTTTAGATCTCTTTTTAAAAATTGCTTATGCTTAACTAATACAAAATATAATATTTAGTCATTATCATAATTAATAAGCAGGGATAAATAATTACAAACATTATACAGCAAGGTCTGTGTTGAGCCAAATTAACCCCATACAGTCTCATCATTTAAGTAATCTTGAACATTCTAATATCCCTTTTTCGACAAAGTCGCTTTAACATGGTTTTTAAATTGCTCAAATGGCAATTTCAAGATCTCCAGAGGTATCTTGTTGTAGTAGAGAAGGCATTGACCCTTGAAAGAATTGCTAACCTTCGCGAGTCTAAACCGGGGCGCAAGTAGTCTGTGATTATTTCTTAGGTTAACATTACAGCTATCGCTAAGTTTGGGAAATTTTGTAAGGTTCTTGCGTACATACATTATATTTTCGAAAATAAATTGACTAGCTACAGTTAGTATGACAATTTCTTTAAAAAGCTCTCTTAAGGAGTCTGTGCGTTTTAAATTATAAATTGCTCAAATAGTTCTTTTCTGTAATATAAAAATAGTTTGAATATCCGCTGCTTTCCCCCACAACAAGATACCATAGGACATGACACTATGAAAGTAACTAAAATATACTAGACTAGATGTAGCCATATCCGTGTTTTGTCTGAATCTTCTTTATATTTATATTGCTTCTGGCCCTACACTTTCAAACTGTTAACCAAAAAATATCATTGTAAACCCAAAATTGTGTTATTATTTGATCATTATGGTACGGCCGGCACCGCTTCGGCTAGCGGTTCGTAGCGGTGTTTTCTATTTGTCGTCGGTACTTTTTTGTCGATTACTATGATTATATCACAGTCATGCTAATTCGCGGACGTTTGCAAATATTGAATTAGTTTTTGAAATCATGGATGAGAGAAGATTGATCTTTTGTACGGTTGAAGTGTGAGAGCATTTGGTATATATGCATACGACTAAAGCTAGGTGTGAAACTAAAATTAAGTTTAGCCGGCTAGTCTTAAGATTAATTTCGGGCCTCGGCTAATGTCTGAAATAATGTTCATTGCGATAAATGATTTCAAAATTAGTCGGCTAAACTGCAGTTTAGCCTCGACGCTGTTGAGGCAAAGATGGGTGAGTAAATATGGTTGACATTAGCCGACTAAACTTAAGTTTATTTTTCAGTATACCTAGGCTAATTTTGAAAAATTACCGTCTTAATCTGGAATAAGTGATGATAATGATTCGGTAGCCGTAAACACTGCGGTAGCTTAGGTGAAGGATAAAGGGGGTGAGCGAAGCGAAGCTCCCTTTATCCTTCGTGTTAGGTTGAACATGAAAGAACAACAAAAAATACTTATACTCGTCTTATTATAGCTTTTGTTGTTCTTACATGTTCAACCTAACACGAAGGATAAAGGGAGCTTCGCTTCGCTCACCCCCTTTACCATTCACCTAAGAATAAAAATCTGAATAAAATTACCCCGCCCCGATCCCCGCAGTCGCACGAATACTTCGTTTTCAACATTAGCTAACTAATGTCCAACATTAAAAGAAACGCATCGGCTAATGTGCAGTCTAGCCGATTAAAGATGACATCCGTTATCACAAACCACACAAACGAACATGACTTTGGACATTAGCCGGGGCTCGAAATTAATCTTAAGACTAGCCGGCTAAACTTAAGTTTAGTTTCACACCTAGGTTTAGCCGTAAAATATATACAGGTTGGCATTTGATGAGCTCCATGGTCTAATGGGGTTCATCCTTGCTTCTCACACAGGAGATGCAGGTTCGATTCCTGACCATGTACCAATGAGATAATTAATTTATCTTAACTACATTATACGGACGTAGTGATGGAAAACATCGTGAGGAATCCTTCATTACTGATTACTCCATGGCTGCGGTGATGGTGTAATGAAGGAATGCCCGTTTGCGATAGGTTTGAATGGTAAACGATAGAATTAGCGATACATAAATTGGTTTTAGGTGAAGGTCCTCTATTGTGTGAATGACCTCTATTGCCATGCCACGTTATTTAGCAGATAGTATAGTGCTGTTTTTGAAATTCCAATGTTAAAGCGTCACTCTTTTTCCCATACGGGCTGGCAGAGGCACAGTTGTTATGTTATATTTGTTATTGGTGTTTTATTAATTCATATCACACACACACACTAACATAAACACACAAACACATAAAAACATGCAATTTTACTTCATTCTCATTATACATAAAGCATGCCAGAGGAAATTGTTATTTTTTCCGGCTATTACCATCACCACGGTCATGGGAACCACAATCACACTGCCTGGGGTTATTCCAATGAACTACAAGTTCTTAGTGAGAAAGTGATTGAGTTCTGAAAGGCGACGGGTTGGCAACTGGTCACTGATAGATTGATTTTGTTTTGCCGTAAAAACAAAAGAAACCAATATAAAAAAGTGGCTACCTGACTTAAATGTATATGTCACCATCAGGGATAGTCCTACTCTCAATATATTTAAAAGTCGCGTGAAGAAGCATTTCCTATCTCTTTAGAAATTTAGGAAGTATTAATAATTTATATATATTTATTTATATTTAGGGTGTATATTATATGTATGTAGTTTATTGAGTTGTAATTTAAGGTATGTTGTACACATCGGTCTACCCGTGCTCTGTGATTAACCTATCTCATCCTGACATGGTTTGCTGGAAGGATCTCTAGATAAAGATAAGCTCACCTTTGTACACTATTTTAATGTATATCTTGTTAATTTCATTATTTGTGTGCAATAAAAAAATTATGAATTATGAATATGTTTGTAAGGCCAGATGTGTCTACCCCCTTTTGGCAATACAGTCGTGAATATTTAGTCACCATAAAGCAGATAAGCCGTGACCCATTCACGATAAAATACGTCTATTTTTAGCCACACTCAAACCCTTACGAGGTCGCGGCATATTTCACAATCGGCCCAGCTGTCGTTGACAGGTTTAAGTGTTACGTCAGGTGGGGTCACAACTGGCCCTACTGTAGGTTTATACAGGGTTCCCGTCTAGAAACGTAGGTTATTTTTAAACCTAATGATGGTGTTAATTTTTTATCTAAATCAGTCACAACTATTCACCGAGCTCCTTTGAGCAGATAGGGTTCCATAACCGAAGGTATACAAACGGGACCCTTTCGGAATACCTATTTCCTATGGTACCTGTATTTAGATATGTCACCGTAAGATAGCTAAAACCGTTAGTTGATAAACTAACGCGTTAGTTGATCAACTATCGACAGATAGTAAACCAGACCGACAGGGTTTAGCTGCGCTCGCCCTCTCTAGTCTTCACCTAAGCACAAAATAAATAGGTACAGAAGTCAACCACATGTATGTACTTCATTTTTCATAGCTACGCTCGGCGATCGCTCTAGGGTTGTCAAAAACGGCTTATGCACGAAAAACTATCGTGGTACTGGCGCTCCTATCTAGTTGTATGATTTATTATGAAGAATGAAAACATTACACTACTATTACAATACAAAAGGTTTACAGATCAGAAAAATACCTACACAATTTTACGTTTGTCAATTTTCACTATCGAAAATCCCTGATAACTTCTAAACGGACTACCCGAGTTACAAAATTTCTATTGCTCTGTCCGTTTTAGACCTACACCTGTCAAATGACACGAAAAACAACACAATATCTACACAAACAAAAAAACATGTTTTCAACTTTCGTAATTAAGGTGGCGTGAATTTACCTAACAAAATTTTTGTTAATTCTTATTTTATTACACTGATTGAAAAATAGGCAACTGTTATTTATTTAAATCGATCTTAGATTTATTATTCGGGGACCTTACCTACCTATACTCGGCGCCACGACTAAAGAGCTTTGTCCTTGAATGCGCAGTAGTCACTTTTCACAAGTGTTTGGCGCGGGGAAGTGAGGAGCGACGGGGGCGGTAGTCAGCGCCGGCACCTGATTCGTTGATCAGTCGCTTCCCGATGCCCGCACCGAAAGCACGTCTCGAAGCTTCTTGAGTACAGTCGCATACAATATTACCCAACGTTATCTTTCGCCCCGGTCGAAAATGCCGAAAAATAAAGTACTGACTAGGCAAGCTAGAAAAATGGTTTACGATGTGAACTGTTATATCAAAAAAGAGTCTGATGAAATCGTTGCTGATTTAAAACTGGCGAAGACCACATCAGCCACCTCTTCCATCACACTACAAAACTTGTTAGAAGCCACAATTCAAAATTTAAATGAAGTTAGAAACAGGTCAATAAGTGTTACAGACCAAAACATATTAACCGAAATTTGCCATAACTTGGAGCAAAATCGCGAAGAATTTGGACAAGCTATGAATACAACTAGCTTAAAATTGCAAGGCATTATTAATGTCCTAAACCAGGGTCAGAAAAGAACAGCAACTGCTACCAAAACGTCTGTTGCAACTGTAAAAAGGCTTTCGAAAGAAGCACACAATTCAGAGTTACTTGCAGTCTTTCGAACCCCTCGTAAAAAAAGACCGCGACAAAAACCAGTGACCTTATTAGATAATTTTGACCAAGGTGTCGTAAAAAGGTGTATTCACAATTACCACAAAACTAATAATGAACTTCCAACAATTGAAAAATTGAGAAGAAAATTACAGGAGGATATTAATTTTGATGGATCCAAAACAAGCCTCCGACGCATAATCAAAGCATTAGGTTTTAAATGGAAAAGAACTGAAAATAACCGAAAGGTTCTAATTGAATCTTCAAATTTACGCCTGAAACGGATTGAATATCTGAAAAAGATTAAGCAATACCGCCAAGAGGGGCGACCCATAATATATACAGACGAGTCATATGTTGTCAATAGAGAGTACCTATAGTTTATTTGACACAAAGTCCATTATTTACATCGGCTAATATCCCAATCAACAAAATATCAAACAGAGAAAAAATAGAAGTGAAGAAAGTCCTGAACACTCATTCCTTCACACTAACCCTAAAAACGCACTTCGGAATCATGCCGCGACTGTACACATGCGCAGTAATCCCCGCCAGTTTCTCCGAGAGCTCTTTATTCGTGGCACCGAGTGTACCTAACTGTTCTATATATAAAACGTTAAAACGAACCACCGAAACACAGGCAGATAGCTACTTTCCGAAACCACTGGTAGCTTAAAAAACGCCAATTCATAGTTTAATGTTGCATTTAAACAACCGTCCACTGAACAGTTATAATAAAAATAAAAACCGTTGTTCCATTGTTGCATTATTTGCATTAACAGACGCGCGTGTCAAGCGGATGGCACTCACGCTCGCACTGGTTTGAACTGCTCTGAGATATCGTGTCCGTGAGCAGTATCTATGTGTGCGTTGCTCGAGCGCGCTTGTATGTAGATTGATTTCTGTTCCTATTTATTTTGTGACCTAAGCTACCGCCACGCTACCCTGTGTTTGCCCTGGTATTTCGTTTGCAATTCAAGTTTAAACCAGTTTACTATTTAACAGTTTTAACCGTTAGTTTATCAACTAACGCGTCATATAGTATGCAGAACGCTACAGTTCACTATCTGTCGATAGTTGACCAATTAACGAGAAAAAAACGTTAGTTTATCAACTAACGGTTTTGAAAATCTTACGGTGCAGATATACTTCGTGTGTGTAAGCCAAAGCTACCATTATAGGCTTCATTGGTGTTTCATGCGTGCGCATGTCAGAGTTCACGGGTCGTTGACCGCGTTCGAGGGTGTCTCTTCACGTGTGATAAACTTGTGCTGTAGGTATTGCTATTACGGTTACAAATTCATATGCAGCGTAAAAGGAGGGAGAGTAATAATAATACCTTGGGCACTATTTACACACATTGATCAACCCCCAAACTAGGATTTCCTGTATCTTGGGTACTAGACAACGATACACATACTTATATAGATAAGTATTATATACTTAGATAAACCAGCATGACTAGAATCAAATATTTGGCCGCACCGGGACTCGAACCCGGGACCCTTGGCTTCGGAGGCAGGGTAAATGCCGACTCGGCCATTCGGGTCGTCAGAGTGGATGCTACACGTTTTACTGGTTTACGATGGTGTATCTTATAGGTGGTACTCATATGGTGGTGTTCAGTACAGGCTGTTTTTATCAAGTGTATCTGAAACTAAGGAAAGTCAAAAAACCGGTCAAGTGCGAGTCTAAATCGCGCACGAAGGGTTCCGTACCACCGTTCAATGGAAGCGATGGTGTGGAGTGAATAGTTTGGATTTTACACAGCAAAATATTGTTTACAAAGTTATTGGTGCGGTTACTTTCACACCATGTACGTAACCAGGTGCATCCATAAGTTTGTATGTGGTATTGAAAGAATTGTTGTATGGGAGCCCCCTTAAATATTTGTTGTTATAGCGGCAACAGAAATACATAATCTGTGAAAATTTCAACTCTCTAGCTAGCTAGGTTCTTGAGATACAGCCTGGTGACAGACGGACGGACGGACGGACGGACGGACGGACGGACAGCGAAGTCTTAGTAATAGGGTCCCGTTTGGAACCCTTCGGGTACGGAACCCTAAAAATGTACAAGAAAAATACGCACAACATCATGTCTTTTGAATGTCCCCTTGATTTGTTTAAATTGTGTCATTCATTATTTGTTGCAGTCACATTCGGTGAAAATGTCAACTCTCTACCTCTTGCCTTATTGCTGATAGACAGACAGATGGACAGACAGACGGTTAGTTAGAAAGTCAGCAGCGGAGGCCCAGTGATAGTGTCCCTCGGGTACGGAACCCTAAGAATGAAGGAAGCAAAGTTGAGACCACTTTTCCTTTCAAACACATGGCAAGGCCTCACCACGCGTGTTAGTAAACGATATTGGCCCAATCATATGAGGATTAGTGAATTCGGGTCACACGGGGGCAGGCAGACTTGATGGCGTGATCGGCAGTCATTTGTCGGCATTACCGAACCGATGGCGAAATTAAACGGATGAAATTGGATTAGTAGTGTTTAATAGGTATTTTTTTTACGGACGGTAAATCATTCGGTCGGACTTTCGTCTGTTTCGGGGGAAGATTCAACTTTAGCATTATTGTAGTAAAACTTCTTAGGCGGCGATTTACAGAAAAGAGCTATTCGACCAATTTATAATTTAAAAAGCACATACTCCGTAAGAGAGCTTTTTAAAGAAATTGACATACTAACTGTAGCTAGTCAATTTATTTTCGAAAATATAATGTATGTACGCAAGAACCTTACAACACTTTCCAAACTTAGCGATAGGTGTAATGTTTACCTAAGTAATAACCACATACTAGTTGGGCCCCGGTTTAGAGTCGCGAAGGTTAGCAATTCTTTCAAGGGTCAGTGCATTCTCCACTACAATAAGATACCCTGGAGATTTTAAAATTGCCATTTGAGCAATTCAAAAACCATATTAAAGCGACTTTGTCGAAAAAGGGATGTTACAATGTTCAAGATTACTTAAATGGTGGGACTGTATGGCGTTAATCTAACTACTAACTAACTTTGCCTCTGCCAACCGGTATGGGAAAAGACGTGATGCTGAAAAATATATATATATATTTATATAAACGAAGGGGTTTCTTGAGTGATGCCAAATTTAGTATGGCAATATAGATTTTAACTGAACTTACAAAATACTGAATAAAGAACTGTGGAGTATATCATTATATTTGTATTAGTTAAGCCAATTTTTAAAAGAGATCTGAAAATCAATCTGTGGTAGTTTCCTGCTTCTTCCACAGTGGTCCAATGTAGAGAAGAGGCAAAAAATGACGTTCGCTACGTATATGTAAATATCTACAGTAATAAAGAAATGTGACTTGGCTTGACTTGAATTCATAAATCTACAGTACACGAGAATGACAGAAAATGTTCAAGAAAGGCATTGATTACATCATTTCAGCTAGTTTCAAACGTCGAATTCGTAGTATGTAAGTCTTTGACAGCTCCAAAAGCCATAGATTTGTTTAATCTGCAATGAAACATATTGCTTACAACGTACGCAACCGGTTAAAAGTAGTTTTACTTCTATCACATGCGGCACCATGCAACCTGTTTCTCAATTAGATCAAAACGAATGAATACACCAATAAAACTTGCAAAACTCAAACGCCACCTACATTTAAACACAAACATTCAAGAGCACACTTGAAATTATATTAAACAGGCAGGCGGGTGAAAACGTATTGTAAACTCTTGTAAATAACTAAATAGGAACGGCCTTTTGAAGCTAACAGAACTATGGGCATATTTACATCGAACCATTCATATTTATTTATTGCATGGTAAATAAATGGTAAAGGCGTATGAAAACGTATGCGCAAAGGCGAGGCTGTCTTTGAAAAGAAATTACTTCCATCAATGGCGCCTAATCTCCAAAGCTCATTGCAGATGGCGTTGGTGTAGTTGGCTGTCTGTCCGTCAAAGTTGTGAAATTCTATTTACTTCTTATAATACGCGGCGTACTAACCTCATTTGACGTTTATTTTGCCGTTTATAGGTATTTCAAAGACCACGTGACGTGTTTTTAAATCTAACCTCAGATGAATGAAACTCTTTGCCACAGCTTTTAGCAAAGGCAGACATAGCTGCCATTGCTAAAAGCTGATAACAGAACCGCTGAAGTTAAGGCGAAAGAGACAAAAACCTTCAGAATATTTTTTTGATACGAAACCCTACAATTGACGATTAACACAATTAACATCGACTATACATTTCACGTATCATCACGCTGCATAATTAAGGTACTATAGTACTATTATATATTCTTTATTACCGTCAATTTAATCGACTTTTCCATATAATGTAATCAAAAACATTGTTTGAAACGAAAGTCATAAAGATCGATAGTCTAACAATGACTCACCACTATGCATAGTTCAGATTGAATAGCTTACTATCATTTGTATAATAGCAACAATATCTCAGTGATGTCAACAAATGGATAATGTAAAGAATCGGTTGATTGGATCTAGGTTATGTTTTAAGTTAGGAATGTAATAGTAGTTTATGTGACTGCTCCATAATTTCGTTTTTTTTTAGCCTAATATCAGCATAACCGCACATGGTTGACATATAATAGTAGTTTATATGACTGCTGCATAATGGAGGGCATTAAAACTCGAGAGTGGGTTTATGAAACGAGCCGAAGGCGAGTTTCATAATAATATCACTCGAGAGTTTTAATGCCTAATTATGTACAGTTACAGACACTAGTTTATCTACACACATATCATAAGCTCTCTTTGATGTGTTCAGGAACCGCATGTTTCACGGCATTGTGTGTGACTCTGCAATTGTTTAGCTTGTTCTGTAGTACCAACTTCACGCAGGCGGGCGTCGGCGTTCGAAATTTGAATGTCAGTACCAACTTCACAAACAAACTAGGGACGTCACGCAGGCGGGCGTCGGCGTTCGAAATTTGAATGTCATAATATGTAGAAAAATTACACATTATGGTCATAATGTGTAATTTTTCAGATAAGAAATGAGTTTTTACCATTTAGTTTAACATTATGCTGATCGTAACGCGCGGTTTATGTACGCAGTAAAGAGGGTTTATGATACGTGTGTAGATAAAGATTGTTACCTGAAATAAAGATTTATTGTTATCATTATTATGGCCCCGATACGCCGCGTCACTAAGCGTACTATAGACATAAACATAAACATTTACTTATATGCAGCAGAAACAGTGACGTCACACACATAAACATCCAAGACCTGGGGATATTATTTTATCTGTATCCCCGGCCGGGGATCGTACCCGGGACCTCTCGCATGGTAGGCAGAGCTGTGGCGCTGCGGTTGTGGCTCTGCCTACCGTGCGACAGGTCCCGGGTTCGATCCCCAGCTATAAAGAAAAAACCAACAGGTCTTGGATGTTTAAATGTGTGTGATGGATGTCGCTGTTTCTGGTTCCCAATCAGCACGGCACAGTACATCCTAGTGTGGGGCCAGAAGCTATGTATATGCTTGTATTAAAGTGTATATGTGTTATGTACTGGGGGGTTACCACAACGTCTTATGCCGATTCATATTAGGAACCTAATTTGATCCGCAAAATTATCGTGACCGTCTTAAACAAGTCTTGGTATTAGGTAAATAAAGCCCATTATGGCGAATTGGAATGGAAATGGTTGCCGTGGTGATGTTCTTGTTTTGAACCCAATTTGAATCGGAAAAAGATTGTGGTAAACCCCTGGTCTATTAAGGTACCCTGTGGTACTGGTGCAGTCTTCAACAAGTTAACGTCCAAACGTCACACACGACCCGACGCGTTGACGCAAAAGTCAGTCGCGTACAGCCAAAATAGGTGACAAAGGCCGGTGGTGGTGGTGTCGACCTCTGTGGAGTTCCGGCATAGGCGGTTCTTCCCAAGCGAGAGGTCCCCGGTTCTAATACTGGCTAGAAAAACAATCCCCAGGTCTGTGTTTACGCGTGTGTGACGTCGCTGTTTCTGGTTATCACGACACAGGGTATCCTAGTGTGGGGCCAGAAGCAATGTATGTTAATGTTAACACTTGCAGATTAACAGTCGGCGTCATTCTGAAATAACGAGCTATTCTCAGTGACAGCTTGAATGCGACATCTTTTGTCTGCTTGTTGGATCTATTTTCAAACTTTTTAATTAGTTCGTTTGTTTCGAAAACATATCGTCAGTAAACATTCACATCGCCATACCTGCGACGACGGGCTAGTCCCCTGACTCGCAAAACTTTTTTCTTTCGTTCTCTCTGGAATTAGTATAAGTTCCAGTTCTTCGCTGAAGGAGGTTCTCTGCGTCTCCTTGCCGACAGCAAGTGACACACTGGTCCACTTAGTTCTAAAAGCACGGACCTCCCGGGAGGTTTCGAACGCACGTGCGACACTAATACCCTTATTCTAACTAGTGTGGTTCCCCGCGGTACTCAACGTTGTCACGCTACTGGTATCGAGCCAGCGCGGCGGCGTCTCCCAACGAGATGGCCCAACACACGCGACAATTCGATCTGGCCAAATTATATCACCGAATGCACTGGCAATGACGCGGAGTCACAATATTGACCTTCAAACAGGCGTTTTGGGAAGGGGTTGATATAATATTCCTTGAATTCCATTACAATTCTCCAAATTCACCCGACATTATCGCGGGGCCACCCGATCGAGACGAAAATGCGATGACAGTTAACCCTTAAACGTCATTTTGACATACCGAGAGAAAAAGGTGCGTTCCGAATTGCACTAACGAGTATGTATGTAAGACTGCGTTCGGTTCCGAACAGTCACCCGCCCAGACAGGTCCCCAACCTGTCCCCTAATCTACGGGTAGGCGAGACAACGTGAGGTCTGATTCTCCAACTGGAACCTCTGCAGACAAGGGGGTCCCATCCTTTCCAGGGAACAAGTTAACAATGCGCCCCCTGCGCCAATGCAGTGGCGGTAGGTTAGCATCCTTAACCAGCACGAAGTTACCAATGCCCGATTTACCAATTACCAAAGGCCCTAAGGTTCGAGTCCCGGTGGGGGCAAATATTTGTTTGATGAAAACTGATGTCCTTGTCATGGTTGTTTATCTATCTAAGTATAATATTTATCTATATAAGTATGTGTGTCGTTGTCTACTGTACCAAGATACAGGGAATCCTAGTTTGGGGCTAGATCAATGTGTGTAAATAGTGTCTAAGGTATTATTATTATTATAAATTATAATAAATTCTGGGGGGACTAGTTTGTCAGTCCTCTTAACCCTTTGACGTAAATGGGACACCCTTGTCCCTGTTTATTATCGATACGTTTTACCCTAAAACATGCGAAACTTTTTTGTAACTGGCAGTCCAAATGCAAGTTTCGGAACGCATCTTTTATAATCTGTGGTAAAAAAAAAGCGGCACGAGAAAAATTTATGAAAAAAAAGTAATTGAAGTTTAGTGTTTTGGCGCGCTACTTTGCAAAATTTTCAATGAAAAACTAAATTAAGTCCTAGTTGTTTTTGTGATTGTTGAATGCTAAATTTTGTTACAATGGTAAGTAAATATTTAAGTTTTATGGTTGTTTTCTATAATTATAAAGAAAAAAGCAGCTAAAATACAAAATTTTGTGCAGGGGAAATATATGTCCCAATATGCGTCGAAGGTCTAGTTGTACCTATCTTTTTCAAGTATGTATTTATGGATGATTATGTACTTTGCCATTACTTTTCTAAACTTTTATCATTGTTTTAGGCTCACAAAGGAACAAGACTGTTTCACTTGAAGGACAACGAAGTCGAAGAGTACCTAGTGGCTGATTCTAGTGACTCTGAAGATGCCCTTGTATTGGACGATGAAGACCAATCATTCATTGAACAGGAAATACAAGCAAGTGCTTCGGAAGTCGTCATAGAACCTGCAAATCTTCCGGAACCTGCCCCTTTCCCAACTGTACATACCGCAGCTAGTACATCCGCCTCAACCGAACCGTCACTCACTACAGTCCCTATCTTTCACTGGAAAAAAAACACGTACCGCCCTTACAATTTCTCGGAATCCGACTATGCTTTTGGTGAGATCAACATTCTTCATAACCATGAATCCCCGAAGCCAATAGATGTATTTGAAGCTAGTTCAAACATCAAAAAATTGATTGAAATCGTAATTTTACCGGAGTCCATACGATACGCAAATCAAAATGGGTCAGTATTCACAACCGATATGGAAGAAATGATGGCCTTTATCGGCATGAACTATGTCATGGGCTACCATAACTTACCTAGTTTGAGGTCTTATTGGTCCACTGAACCAGATATGGGTGTTCCTTACCTCGCTAGAGTCATGCCTCTCTCGAGATTCGAATGTAACAATGAAGCGCAGCCAATGGCAACATCACCCAATTTTGACAGAGCATACAAGATCAGACCAGTCATGGACCATTTCAATTCTAGCTTCCAATCTGCGATGAAAAATACATTCACTCAATCAATAGACGAACATATGGTGAAATTCAAGGGACATAATATCATGAAGCAGTACATGCAAAACAAACCACTAAAGAGAGGATTCAAAATGTGGTGTCGAGCTGATTCTAAATCAGGTTACTTGTTTGAATTTGATTTGTACACAGGAAAAAAACGATCTGGACCTGAAGTAGGCTTGGGTGAATCCGTCGTCCTTGATTTGACAGCTGCTTTAGTACATTTGGGATGCGAGGTATACTTCGATAATTTTTTCAATTCGCCCACCCTGCAGTACAAGCTTGCCAAACAAAATATCAAAGCCTGTGGTACGGTCCGCATACAGCGAAAAAATATTCCCAAAAGTTTACCACAAGATAAAGATATGAAAAGAGGAAACATCTATACTACCAGTTTCGAGGGAATATCTTTTGTCAAGTGGATGGACAATAAGGCGGTACATCTTCTAACGAACTTTTTGTCACCAATACCGACGAAGATCGTGAAGCGCCGTCAAACAGGGTCAGCGCTGAGACTTGAAATAACATGCCCAGAGATTGTCTGCAAATATAACCAATATATGGGGGGCGTCGATCTCATGGATCAGAAGAAAGTGACGTACGAAGTCGATAGAAAATCGAAAATAAAATAATATTTACGATTATTCTTCGACCTCTTGGATATCGCGATAAACAATGCCTACGTGATTTATGAGAAACTGCACGTGGCAAATAAAATAGAAGGAACTCTTCTTTCAACATTAGAATACCGGCAAGTTGTAGCCCGGGCGCTGATAGGTGATTTTTCTATAAGAAAAAATGCCCTGCCTACCATGTCAATGACAAAAAAAAGAATTGAAAACATAGGAACAGCAAACAAAAGATCTGCACCAACCTACGTCATGGTGAAAGAGAAGACAAGAAAAAGATGCGTGAATTGTGCAAAAACTGGCGTGGAGAATCGCACGTGAAACATGCAAAGTACACCTATGTTTTACGACTGGTCGCAACTGTTTTGCTCAGTAATATAATATAATATTACACAAAATAACACTGTTTTTTATTTATAATTACCTCAGTATTCTCGAATAGGACGACTTATAGGAAGATAAAAATAACTACGATTTGCGTCCCTTGGCGCATATTGGGTCATGGCTGTCCCAAGGATTTCCAAAAAATCTACCTTACTTTTTATAATTTTTCTGCTAAATATAGTAATTTTACATCAAAATCAACCAATTAATCCAATGAAACTGCTACAATAACTTCTCAATCGATTTTGTGCGTGAAAGGGTTAAGGCGCTGTTGCAAGATGTGCAGGTACTCGAGCGAGAGACGCTTCCACAAATACTGAGTAAACTGCTGCAACATCATCTTGACAACCGATACAATTTCACTCCCTCGATGGGGTGCTCGGGCAGCGCGTTAAGTGGCTGTCTTAGTTGAGATCACGAGTTGAGATCGGCTTCGATCGTACATAACAACATCGCGAATTCCACAAAAGTCAGCGCGGTCTGATCTACTATACGCCCTAAATGCATGCTAAAACTGATTTAACTACGATTTAAAAAAATCCCACCGCAGTGGGAGCGACCAGGAGGACTGAAGGTAGAATTAGATACCTCTCGTAAGTATCGTTCTGCACTTGCAAGCTGGCAGTCCCTTCGGGAAACAAATCTGTCCAAATGAGTAACAAAGGCCTCAGGTCAGTAACGAGCTCGAGATGAAGACGTATCAGCCCTCAAAAATAGCCGTCAAAAATATTGCCATTCGCCTGCGATTCCATCAAACCGAGGTATCATTATCATAGGCAACCTAGACGCAAAGATTTGATGAGGAGGCTTATCAATCTCACTTCCCCGACCAGCTCCACGCTGTCTCCGAATTTCGGCAGGTCTTTGTGCTATGTCGTTTGACATTTCTAAACATTGGTCAACATCGGCTGATAATTTCTCTTACTTTTCCGGTAACGCCTTTACCACCAATTCGGCGCGCTCACTGAGGTCCAGGACTGCATCACAGCGTGTCTTGACCTCTGCCGCACGTTCCAACAGAAAGAACATCGTTCATATCATCGAACTTGATCATAGCGTGGATGGAAGTATTCCACTGAAGTTCCTTGCTTACAGACGCCTGCAGATCCTTCAACGACATATTGCAGAACGATAGTTACAATTTACCGTTCTCATCCGTTCCCTCTACCCAAAGGAACCCTTAAATATGGCCAAGCTAATGTTTAGTCTGAAATACAATTAAAATTAAATTTTCATTAAATGTTAAAGCTTTGAGAACAAAACACACCTACGGATGGTCATAGCTATCTAATCAATTCATCATCATCATCATTTCAGCCTGTTAACGTCCACTGCTGAACATAGGCCTCTCCAATCGCACTCCAGCGTGACCGGTCCGTAGCCACCTGCATCCAACGAGATCCAGCGATCCTCACCAGGTCGTCGGTCCATCTCGTAGGTGGCCGACCCACACTGCGCTTGCCAGTACGTGGTCTCCATTCAAGGACCTTTTTGCCCCATCGGCCATCCGATCTTCGCGCTATGTGGCCTGCCCATTGCCACTTCAGCTTGCTTATCCTACGGGCTATGTCAGCAACTTTGGTTCTTCTACGGACCTCATTTCTGACTCGATCTCGTAGAGAAATACCAAGCATAGCCCTTTCCATAGCTCGCTGCTCGACATTCAGCCTCTGAAAAAGTCCTCTAATCAATTATTATTACGTTATTTGGCAGACAGTAGCCAAATGCACGAACCGCATCAGGAAACATATCCGAACAACATTTCTCACGGAAATTGTAATATTTAAAATGCCGATCCAAAGCAATTTGGGTAAGTCAACGAAAGTTATGGGAAACATTCATGCGATATCTTGTGTTTTGGTTTTTTGTTACAATAAATTGCAGAATTTTACAATCTTACTGCAAATACGAATCTGGGGCTGAAACTACGCTGCGTTAGGTAAGTGTACCTGAAACAAAATAAGAATTAATTAGAATGTATGTAAACACAGGTATAGTATAATATTATACTAATAATGCATATGATTTATGAGGAGGCCTATACCCAACAGTGGATCCCCTGAGAGGCTGATGATGATGATCTACACGACATCTCTGGTCCTACACTAGGATAACATCAGCCGAAAGCACGGACTATACTCAAGTAAAGTGCCGCTTAAAAGTCATAGTGGCGCTGTCAGTCCCGATTGAGAGACAGAGAAAACATGGAGAAACAGAGACTCAAAGAGTCTCCATTAAATGTTGAGTTGTCGACTGCGCCTCTGGGCTTAAAAGTGGCTGGCAGTTGTACTTACTTAGCAACCGTTATAAAGAATGCATATCGGAACCTGTGTAATCTGCAGTTCCGGTGGCAATCTGTGGTCTTCCTTCATCATCAGATCCACTCATCAAAATTATGCTTCCTTTATGCATGAGCTACTATTAAAAATACCAAAATCGTTATAGGTCTGCCTATAATATTTGACCTGACCTGGTGGCAATGGGGAAAATCGGAAGGCAAACACTTTCGAAGAAAAATATAATTGGTCCTTCGTCTTGGAGTCTAGCTTCGCTGTCAGTTCCCGAGTCAGAGCCAGTGACAACATGTCTTAGAGTCTCCGTCAAACTTTTGAGTTTTCTACTGTCGACTGGGCATCCGAACTTAAACGCTCTGACAATTTTAAAAGGGAAATATTAAACTGCACATCAAAAATGCTGTTTAGCACAGCAAATATCAGGGCAAAATGCTGCGGTAGCTTAGGTGAAGGGTAATGGGGCTTAGCGAAGCGAAGCCCCCTCTATCCTTCGTGTTAGGTGGAACATGCAAGAACAACAAAAAATACTTAAAACATAAACTTGAGTACACATAAAATACTTAAAACATAAAAAGTGTTTTTGCTGAACCTTTTTTGCTGTGCGTATCAGTATTTTTGATGTGCGATTAAATACTAGCCATTTTAAAATTGCAATCTGTATGGTCTTTCAACGCGCGTATTCAGTGCGCGTCATTCACCTACTTTTTATATCTTAGGTTGCATCTGTTAGTTTACGTTATACCTCATTGTATACAGTATTATTTAGTTACCAATTAACAGAAGGACAGAATACTACAATATACTAGTTGGTGCTGGTTGGTCTTAGTTCTCATCTTGGACTACCACTCGTCTCTACTTGGTGCTCATCTTTGACTACTACTCGTTTGTACTTGGTGCTCATCTTTGACCACCTCTTCTTCAACCACATTCGGTGTACGAGCCAACTGCTCAGTGTGGCCATACACGATCAAAACAATCTGAAATCGTCCACATATCCCATCAATAGCCAGTATTAGTTTTAGACACCAGAGTACCCGTGACTTTGGCTCTGTGCCATTACTGCACAAACTGATACAAGGTTGCAGGAAGATCTCTAGCCTATTTCTTACAAAGTCAGACTTATGTTATGACAGATTGAATACCACAGTCAACTTTATTGCATGTGGTTAACCGCTATTTTAGTGTTAATAGGGCAATAGAGCCGTAGAATTCTGATGAAGACGACAAACACGGGCATGTTAAACGTGCTGGCGGGCGAACGACGCGCGCTATGTAAAGTGAATATGTATCCTGCCATTAAATTCCATCCAATACGGTAAACGCAGTTAGATTCACACTAATTGCTGCATAATATCAAAAACAAATTGCCGACAACAAGGCGTGCACGAAATGTCATCACATGTTGCCCACGCGCACCACACAACTGTAGGTAGGATGCTGCTAGGTACGGGACATGACGTAAACGATATCGATAAAGAAAATAGTGTTTCGGCCTCTCCGTATCGGGAAAATGCTTGATTGACCTTAAGCACGTTAACATATTTTTTATCCAGTGCCCTGCCCTTATTTGGGAGAAACTGTTTCCCTTTATGTATGTCGCAGTTAGTTGGTTAAATCAGACAATTAACTAACTCTCTTGACCGTTAATTAAATACCGACGTTTAACCAAGTCACTAAAATTCCGTCAGACAAGTGAGTGAACGAAACGTTTAACGAGTTGTCTAAACGTTCCTAGGCAACAAGACATATACAATATAAATATATTTTTATGTGTACTTCAGTTTATGTTTTAAGTATTTTTTGTTGTTCTTACATGTTCAACCTAACACGAAGGATAAAGGGGGCTTCGCCGCGCTCACCCCCTTTACCCTTCACCGCAATGTTTTGCCCTGATATAAGCTGTGCAAATCAGCTATTGTCGTGACGCCATCTTGATTTCCAACACGCCGGCTTTCAGTAAGACAGATTGTTAAACGTTTTCGACGATGCTTTATTTAAATCAAAATGCTAGTGACTTAGTTAAACGTCGGCATTTAATTAACGGTCTAGAGAGTTAGTAAAGTGTCTGATTTAACCAACCAACTGCGACATGTATACGACGTCTGTGGTGTTGTGGCCGAGGCTGCGTTTCACAACCCGGGTTCAAATCCCGGCTGGGGATCCCGGTTTCTGATTTCCCGGTGCCGAGTCCCACGACACAGGGTTTCCTAGTGTGGGACCAGGCGCAATGTAAATAAGAGATCCTTAGCCTTATCATGTAATTCTGACATCAAGGAATCGCAATCGCTTCTGAAAAGTTGAACATCGGGTAAATAAGCAAAGTCGCAATAAAAGACATCTCTTGTAAAATAATCGTGTCGTGATTAATCAATTTTCATAATCGATTGATTCGTTGATGTCAGAATTAAATGATGCCTATGGCGCCATCCGGCTCGAAGGACCAAAATGAATTGTCCAGTCGGACTTGGTTGAGTAGTTAGATGTTGTAGCACGTCGCGGAAAGTAAAGTTCCCAATCTTCTATGCCCTTTATTGTATAAGTAGGTACACACAATAATAATAATACCTTGGACACTATTTACACACATGATCTAGCCCCAAACTAGGATTCCCTGTATCTTGTTTACTAGACAACGATACACATACTTATATAGATAAATATTATACTTAGACAGATAAACAGCCATGACTAGGGTACAAACATCCGTTCTCATCAAACAAATATTTGCCCCCACCGGGACTTGAACCCGGGACCCTTGGCTTCGTAGGCAGGGTCACTGCCGACTCGGCCATTCGGGTCGTCACCCAGTAAAAGGTGGCACTCTTGCGATAAGTCTATGTCTTACGACGGTTGGTGACGTACTCGTTAGTTAGGATACAACATTAAATTATGATGTAAAAATACTCGCGGCCAAGTAGGTCGCAACATCAGCAAATAGCAGTTGCCAACATGTATGGTAGAACCGTATTATTATTAATTTTAATTGTTGGTATCATTGGTATTTTAATTGTTGTGAACAATATCCCTGTTATTATCCCCCTTCCGTCGCTGTGCTCCGCGTTCTAATAATATGTATTTTACGATATAGTTTTCCGACAAATGCAGGCAAGCCTATCGCAGAACCGCCTCAGCTTTTCAACCGACGTTTTGTTTTTTAAACATCGATTAAGATTCGTAAGTGAAACCACTTTCCAAAGTCACGGAAAGGATGTAGAGTAGGAAGTGCAGTGACAATAGTCTTGAGAAAATCTATGTCAAGGGGATTTATGGTTCAATGACACCGTTATAAATTGACCAGGATCTCTTTGCACTTTTTTGACGTTTCAGCAATTGCCCTGCGCTTAAAATAGACTCGGTATATTCCTGCAGTTTTTATGTCAATTTTAATTAATTTACTATCAGACAATGAGCTTGTAGATGTTCTCTCATTTTAACAAAGCTGTATCATCTGTCATTACGATGTCTCCTCAGATAAACATAACACATAGCGTCACGCCTTTTCCCATAAGGCGTAGCAGAGGCACAGTTGTCTCCACGTTTGACCACTAATTAAATAATCCTTAACTAATTCACCATAATTCCTCCACATAAGAAACTACAGGCCCCGCCAGTTCTTTTTGGTGTTTGACCGAGCTGTCACCCCTCCCTCCTTTTTTTGTTGGAGGGGAAAAACTTAAATCACCATGTCCAGGAGTCAGACCTCCGTGCCATGCCCGGGTCCCTACACATTCAGCGGGCATCAGCTCGTGTAGTAGACGGACTAGAAACAACCCTTGTGTGTGTTTAAGTAGTTATCGTTAGAGGTTACTACTAGCCATACATAAATAAATGCAGCCCATCAATGTCCCCACTGAGGTGCACAGGCCTTTACCCGGATACGAGTAAGATTCCACACTCCACCACGCTGGCTCAGTGCGGGTTGATGGAGGGGTTTTACGACCACTATCACATAGCGATAGCAGCCGGGACCTACAGCTTAACGTGTCATCCGAAACACTGAACGTCCGATAATGTACTTAAGATAAATTGATTATCTCATTGGTACCGGTCAGGATTCGAACCTGCATCTCCAGTGTGAGCAGCAAGCGTGAAACCCTTAGACCACGGGGCTCTTCCATGCTAGCCATGGCCTCGGTATATGCTGAAGGCTTTCTACATGCAACTTGCCCATTTAGGCGATATACATATACATTTTTATTTATTTATTATTAATGTTAATTTGCACGCCATTACGCAAATAGTTCCAAATCGCTGCACAAATTGCAAAGAGACATACCAAATGGCTGAGTCAGCAGTGACCCTGCCTACGAAGTCAAGGGTCCCGGGTTCGAGTCCCGGTGGGGGCAAATATTTGTTTGATGAGAACGGATGTTTCTACCCTAGTCATGGTTGTTTATCTAAGTATAATATTTATCTATATAAGTATGTGTTTCGTTGTCTAGTACCCAAGAAACAGGGAATCCTAGTTTGGGGCTAGATCATGTGTGTAAATAGTGTCCAAGGTATTATTATTATTATTATTATTATATGTATGTGTCAATGACATATATGGGAATATACCTCTCTTTCTCTCGCCCATGTATGCATGTCTCTTCTACCCATGCGCCGCTACCTCCTCCAGGCGGCATTCGGACGCCAACAATATTGGCGATACTGTAAACTGGACTAACCCCAAACAAGGTCAATCACATTCTATCGATATTCAGCTCACACAGCACCTCACTATTCGCCTACGTGATCTACGGATATTGCTTTCTCTTGAGAATCGCCCACAGAGTGATTTGAAACGGTGATCAATTTGAGGATATATTGTTGTTTGGAGAATAGTAGAATTACCTAGGTACCTTATGATAATATTGATTGTTATCCAACCGGAATAACATTATACGGAGTCTTTACTGTGACGGAAACGTTAGGATACCAGCAGCCTTATGGCGTAAGTGGTCTGAGCTATGAACTTCATATGGACTTTTACATTTGACACCTTGCACCAGCTTCATCTGTCAAATTGGTATCACGCAAGTAGCATCATAATGGAGGCCAAACCCAAGCTCATTGAATGAAGCCTAGAAGCCTTCGGTGATACCCCGCAATCGATGAAATTGTATGAGCATGAGATGAACCATAGACACACGCTATGAACTTCAGAGAGTTACGCCATAAGGCTGCAGTTCATCTACATAGCTGCGGCGATGGGCTTCCTTCCTTATAAGAAAAGACGTTTGTACGTTTGTTATGCTAAAAAAAAAAACACCCCCCGGCACATCAATAAAACCATACGGCTATAATATGGTTCAATTGTATTTAAGCTGATAACTTTTGAACCGATTCGTATATAATATAACTAATCTTAGGACCATTTCAGTGAAGTCTATACTACCAAAAACCAAAATCCGCATTCAAATCTGTCCACCCTTTTGTCTGTTATTCCATGTAAGCTGATAACTTTCCAATTACTGAACCGATTTTAACAACCATATCCTAGAACCATCACAGTGAAGTCTTCTACCAACTACAAAAAAACAGTATTAAAATCCCTCCATCCGTTTGACCGATATTCCTTGTTAAGCTGATAACTTTCGAACTACTAAACCGATTTTAACCAAACATATCCAAGAACCATCACAGGGAAGTCTACTACTATTAACAGAAAACCGCATTAAGATTTATCCACCCGTTTGACCGCTAGGGTGCCACGTACATTCATACAGACAGTCAGACCGACCGACATCGACAGACTCTACAAACGTATCACCCTCTTTGTCAAAACACGTAAAAAACGAGTTTGAAAATAGAGCCTATGACATCCGCACATAAGAGCTAAGCTGCCGTTAGTTGCGGTTAGTTTTACTCCAGAATTCCAGCCACGCGCAGCAAAATATGATCAGTATTGATATCGTAAAAAACCCAACAATTTCATCTCAATTACAAAATGGCCGCCGCTTCTAGCAATTTCGCACCGGTAAGGCAATCTCCGCCGGTAACAAATTTACTAAGCACTTACGGGGCAGGCTAATCGCCGTCGAATTCAGTTACCTCGAAACGTTGTTAGTCGATCCCCCCGGAGCTTGGCCTGATTCTGAGATACTACATAAACTTTTAAAAGGGTACGATATTCTAAGACTTCGAGCACATAGTACCTCTAGTTTAAAATTCTATTTGACTTTGTGACGCTCTTTTTAGGGTTCCGTACCCAAAGGGTAAAAACGGGACCCTATTACTAAGACTCCGCTGTCTGTTTGTCTGTCTGTCTGTCTGTCTGTACGTCTGTCACCAGGCTGTATCTCATGAACCGTGAAAGTTCGACAGTTGAAATTTTCACAGATTTTCTATTGCCGCTACAACAACAAATACTAAAAAACAGAATAAAATAAATAGTTAAGGGGGCTCCCACACAACAATTCTTTCAATACCACATTCAAACATATGAATGCACCACCACCACCAATAACTTTTTAAACAACATTTTGCTATGTAAAATCCAAACTATTCACTCCACACCATCAATACCATTGTACGGTGGCACGGAAGCCTTCGTGCGCCAGTCCGACTCGCACTTGGCCGGTTTTTTAAGGCTTATGATTATGCCATTATTATTTATTATTATTATATATATTCCGTGGTAATCGTCTATACTTACAAAAATTCATCGTGAGTTACTAAATCTACAAAATCTATTTACTTGAGTGGAATACATTTGGTAATCTCGGTAGCGTAGACGAAATGACTGATAACTTTAAAATTTACTTACTAAGTCTTTTAAATAAGCACGCACCTGAGAAGACCATTGTATAACGTGACAAGCCTCAACCTTGGCTCACCAGTACTATACGTCACATGATGCGGCTCCGTGATGAGTCGCATAACGCATACAGGAAATCCAAGTCAGATCAGCACAAAAAGGAATACAAAGATCTTAAGCATCTTGTTAATGTTGCGATGTTTTATGAAAAGAAAGCCTTTTTTGATCATCAAATTAATAATGAGAGTCACAACTCAAAGCTTTTGTGGCAACGCCTTAAGAAAAGTATCTAGCCCGATTTTAAAAATAAAGAAGCTTTACCTGATTGTTTTGATAACCCAGATGAGATATGCGAACACTTTAGTAACGTCCCAGGTGATAATTGGGTGCAACTGTCCCTTCTTACATACTATGAATTTCACTCACACAAGGCTGGTAGTTCATTCAAACTTGAGCCTGTCACTGAAAATGTGGTAGCTAAAATAATATTATCAATGGGCTCAAATGCTAGAGGTCTGGATGAACTCTCCAGAGATATGATTCTACTGACCCTCCCGCATACGCTTGGCGTTATCACAACAATGGTAAACAAGTCAATAACCACCTTCACATTTCCTAATCAGAAAACAGCTATTATTAAACCTATACCTAAGAATAATGAACCGGCACGTATAAGTGAGCTAAGGCCAATTAGCATACTGCCATACCTATCGAACGTTCTGGAGAAAGTTGTTTATGATCAGGTCGCAAAATATGTCGAGGAGCAAAAGATTCTTCCTCGCTACCAGTCTGGTTTTAGAAAAGAACGCAGCACAAACACCGCATTGCTCGACGTGGTCGATAACATTCTTCATTCTCAGGATGCAGGAGAAGGCACTATCCTTACCCTTTTGGATTTTTCCCGTGCGTTTGACTCTATCAATACCTCTCTTATGTTGTCCAAACTCTCTTACTATGGCTTCGACATTGGCACACTTAGATGGTTTGACAGCTACCTCACGTTGCGTCATCAGAGAGTCGAATTACGCAAACTGGATGGATCTCGCCTGTCGTCCAGATTAAGCCCAGTAGACAGAGGTGTACCACAAGGATCTATTTTAGGCCCTCTTATTTTCATTATATACAGCGCCGACATTGTCCATGGGCTGACTCACTGCAAATATCATTTATATGCTGACGACCTACAACTCTATATATCAGCATAAAATGACAGCGTAGAGGTAGCTGTAAACAAAATGAATGAGGATTTAGATGCAGTATCGTCATGGGCTACCAAAAACTCACTTGTTCTAAATCCCTCCAAGTCTAAATTCATGGTCCTCGGATCTAAAAATCAGGTACATCATATATCGAATGCTAATCCCCAAATTGCCATTATGGGAGTCCCTATTGAAAGGGTTGAACAAGCTCGAAATCTGGGTGTACTAATGGATAGTGGGCTCACTTTTGAGGGTCATGTGCTCGAGTTAGCACGGAATTGCTTTTATAGGTTAAAAGTCTTATATAGTATCAGAGACATTCTAAGCACTGACATGCGGATAAAAATATGTGAAGCTCTGGTGCTGTCTAAACTCAATTACTGCATCTCAGTTTACGGACCGTGTCTACTCCAACGATCACAACGTCTGATCCAACGTGTACAGAATGCTTGTGCTCGCTACTGCTTTCGTATACCCCCCCGTTCTCACATCACACCCTATTTAAATGAGGCCAATATGCTTAAAATGGAGCAACGGCAAAGCCTTTATCTTGCTAACCTTTTATTTGGCATCATTAAATTTAAGACCCCTGACTACCTGTACGAAAAGCTAACGTGATGCGGGACACGTCACCAGCACTTCACTTGAGCCGCACTATATCGTCTCTCTGTCCCGCGTCATAAAACTGCTGCCTTCCGGGGAAGTTTTCGATACCTGTCTTCAAAATGTTGGAATAACTTGCCGCCACCTCTTCGACAAATTTTTCTTCAACATTTTTCTTTAACATTAATAAGTTTCATATTTCATCCTAATACCATCCAAAATAATAATTATATGAATACCTACATATACCTTATCAATTTATTTACCTATTTAATTCCTGAATGAACAATTATGGCACCTACCCTAATTTAACTCGACCTTTCGGCGACCTAACTTCTCACTTACTTGGTTTATTTTATTTTATTTTATCCTAATTAACCCACTTAGCAAGTGATATCAATGTGATGGCAAAGATGCTCTCTTCTTCTTTCTTTGTAGCAAATTTATTTTATGCATCACAAGTTCTTCTCCTTCTTGTAAAATTAATTAATTAAGATAATTTTAATCATTTACTTATTTTAAGTTTGTATTGTAAGTAAATTGTATCAAGGTTCTGGCAGAATATCAGCGTTGCAGATCTTCTGCAACACTTTCCTGTGTAATTAATTTATACCTGTATATATACTTTATCAATTTATTTACCTATTTAATTCCCGAATGAACAATTATGGCACCTACCCTAATTTAACTCGACCTTTCGGCGACCTAACTTCTCACTTACTTGGTTTATTTTATTTTATTTTATCCTAATTAACCCACTTAGCAAGTGATATCAATGTGATGGCAAAGATGCTCTCTTCTTCTTTCTTTGTAGCAAATTTATTTTATGCATCACAAGTTCTTCTCCTTCTTGTAAAATTAATTAATTAAGATAATTTTAATCATTTACTTATTTTAAGTTTGTATTGTAAGTAAATTGTATCAAGGTTCTGGCAGAATATCAGCGTTGCAGATCTTCTGCAACACTTTGCTGAGTCAGAGCCTTTTCTCTATTTGCAATGCATGTTTGAGTTTTTGTCTACCTATGTACTACTGCTTATTTTAATTGTTTTTCTGTCAAATGTGTATTGTAGAAAGTGAATAAAGATTTTATCTATCTATCTATCTATCTATCAAAACGTCCCGATCAGTTTGTATAATTCCTATTAATATTTATTTTCCTCAATCCGTAGACGTATTAGGTAATAGCTATAAATTAAACATTTAAAACACCCCAGAAACATTATTGGAACCTTACTGCTAAAATTTGGTTCACTTGTTGCCTATTTAGGTTGATAAATTTTGAAATTCTGAACTGATTTTAATAAAATACATCGAACGCAACACTAGAGGTCGTCCGGACACACAGGATGGGGTATTTTTAGACTGCCATCTTAGCCGGAAGGTCGCCGAGTTTATTGCTTTTGATTGAGGAAGCCTCTGGAATACTAATGTGTCACGAGTCTAGTGTTGTATGGTTATGGTCGATGGGCTAGCCCGTGAAATGGAGTACCTATTGAGTCACTGGCCGAACAACGGGCGCCACTGTGTCGTCGCAGTCCCCTGTGGCGGCGTATTGTGTGACGCTGCGTTAATAATTTAAACAAAACTTCAATTAAACCCTTTTTGTTACAAAACTTACGCATAACTGTGGCCTAAGGACGCCTGAGGCGAAAGTGGTGGACCAATGTATCACCCGCGTTACACATGACCTTTGACAAAACATCTGGTGTATCTCGGGAGATACACATAGCGCTGAACGTGTTAAAAGGTTCCCTTTATTTCTCCATGATCCCATCATCAGATCCCGACCGACCGACTACGTCACGATCACCTTCTTTTCACCACTAAGCATTGTGACGAGCATACGTTACTGACCAACTGCTATCAATGGTTATTCCAAGAAACTAAACGATACGAGTTTACTAATTCTAACGTGCTGTTGTCTAACACTAAACTGGTTTCAACTTGCCTGACATTTGGAAGTGAGAATTTGATACACTTGGTTATACCATCGTTTAACAATAAATTATTAACTGTGAACCAATTCAAGGTTAAATACACCATTAACATCATCAAAATCTCGTTTTTGTCTTTCAATTTTGAAGACCATTGAAGTATCATCAGCAAACAACACTATGTCAGTTAATTTCTCCACCATGAAAGGCAGATCATTAATATAAACCAGGAATAAGAAAGGGCCTAATATGGAACCTTGTGGAACGCCAATTTTAACAATCATATTGTTACCTATGGTATACCTAGTATGGAGCAGTTCCGGTGGCCCTCTGTGACCTTCATCATCAGTTCTGTTACTCTTTATAAAGTTATGCTTTCCGAGAGTAAATGTACGAGTTACTATAATGGGTTGGCTATAGATGTCGCAGTTAGTTGGTTAAATCATTCACATAACTAACTCTCTAGACCGTTAATTAAATACCGACGTTTAACCAAGTCACTAAAATTCCGTCAGACAAGTGAGTGAACGAAACGTTTAACGAATTGTCTAAACGTTCCTAGGCAACAAGACATATACAATACAAATATTTTTATGTGTATTTAAGTTTATCTACACACGTATCATAAACCCTATTTAATAAGAATAATAATTGTTTTATTTCCAGACTATTGTCCAATATAAATGTCGAATAATATAAAATGTCAAAAGATAAAATAGATTAATAATAACATTGATTCACACACAATTTGAATAATTTAACCAACAAATGTCCAATATATGAATGTAGAAAAATTACAAAAAATGTCAAAGATAAAATAGTTTAAAATAATTACATTGTTTCCAATTCAATAATAAAATTAATTAATATCATTTAAAAAACATCATTTAAAATAATTTTACTAACACATTAATCATCATAAAACTGTGGATGAGGGTCGGTGCAGGAGCCTCCATTCGCGGTGCAGGGGGCTGGATTGCCATGAGCGAGCAGCCTCCAGCAGCTGGTTGGTGGAGTGCGCTATGTGGGTCCGCGCGGTGGCCGTGCCCAGCCGCCGCAGCGCCGCCCAGCCCGGCGCGCGCCCCTCCGCGAACATGCCGCTTGCGCTGCACCAGCGCGGCAGGCGGAACAGTGCGCGCCATGAGTTGTTGTACTGCACGCGCATCTGCTCCATGCTCTTCTTTGTGTACACCGCCCACAGCTCCACAGTGTACACGGACGTGCAGTACGACAGGAAGAGCTGCCTCTTCACCTCCGGGCTGCAGCGCGCAAAGCGCCGCGCCAGCATGTTGGCTCGCACCGATGTCCAGTCTGTCGTCTAGATCCGCAGTGATGACGTGGCCCAGATATTTAACCTCCTCGACGAACTCGAGGTCTCTGCCGTTTAGACGCACTGGCGGTATGAAGGCAGGTGTATTTGTCGATCGGAACATCATACACACAGACTTATCCGGGTTGTATGCCATGTTGTGTTGTGCTGCGTATTCCTCACAAACTGCAAGCATGTCTCTCATTGCTGAAATGGATGGGCTGAGTAGAACCATGTCGTCTGCATATCAGACATGGTTAGTTATGACGCCGTTCATGGAGCACCCAACATTGAGCTGGTTCAGTTTGTGAGACAGACCATCCATGTAGACGTTAAAAAGTATAGGTGACATGCTTCCGCCTTGTCTCACACCACACGCCAGCTTTGACGGATCCGATAGGGCCCCATTCCAACGAACGACGTTGCTCTGTTGACTATACCAGGTCTTCAGCACCTTGGTCACGTGACCCGGTACTCCCCGCTCTTGCAGTATCAGCCAGAGTCGGTCATGTGCCAGTCTGTCGAACGCCTTGCTCAAGTCAAGATAACAGGCGCACACAGATGTTTTTCTTGACTTATAGTATCCCGCGACTTGCTTCAAGGTGTAGATGGCGGTACTGGTGGATACGTTCTTCTTGAATCCCATCTGGTTGTCCGCAGTGCTGAGGTAAGGCGCGGCCAGCTCATTAAGCACTTTCTCAAGCAGTCTGGCAATTATCGAGGCTAACGCAATCGGACGGTAGTTACTGCGACTGGAGATGTTTTTCTGCCTGTTCTCGCATATTGGTACAATAACCGCATCCGTCATTGCAATGGGCAGGTGAGCTGTACGCAAGATAGCTGTGAATAGGTGGCTCACTGCTACTATCATGGCCGGGCCCGCATTTTGTAAGTGCTCAATTGATAAGCCGTCCAGTCCTGGAGATTTACCACGCACAGTATTCTTCACGACTTTGTATAATGACGCAGGGCTAACAGTTATAGTGTCGTCAGTGCTGCTGTCATCTTGAAGTGAGTTAGTAGGTGCAAATGTTGCAGGGGCGGGTTGCGTAAACAGCTGATTCAAATTGTTCGCTATGTCGTAGTTGTTTGTGACACCATCTATGTGACTGGGACTTGGTGTTTTGGGTTTGATGACGTTATTCGACTTTTGCCAAAAGGACTGAAAGTTCTTGCTGTTAAGATCGTTCGCAATTCTGTTCATAGTGATCTGTTTTGGACAAGAAAGGTCGGAACATTAGAAATAAAACACAATTGTTTGTGCTCCATACATTCAACGAGCCCGGCTCGCAATCGTAATACTTTTAGCGTACCTTACCCGAAGTGCCTCTTTGCATAAACACGGCACGGCACGGCACGGCACGGCGCCGTGCTGTGCTAGCGCGTTCACATGTATACGGTTTATGCACGCACGGCCATACGCCATACGCTTTCACACGTACACGGCGAGAGGGGAGGTCGCAGCATTATCGAGGTATAAAGCGCGGCGTGTAAGTTGGGCCACAATGGCGGCGTCTGCGCAGGTAAAAACGACTGTTTTAGATACATTTTACCCTGCGCAGACGCCGCCATTGTGAGTCAACATATACGCCAGGTACTGTACCAGATTGAAGACGTCGCTTGTTATCACCATGTAGCAAATAACATTACTTCTATTGTATCGACGTCGTCTGCATCGACTTCAAAACCTACTTGAGAGAATATATGGGATCCATTGATCGATGGTCTTATCCCATAAGGCAGGCCCTGTGATATTAGACATTCTCCACACTTGCCGTGCCGTTTTGCGCCCTTGTTCGCGTCTATGCAAGTCAATACATCACTGAAAAAGACAGCTATCGCATCAAAACCGTGGTTACAGTGGCAAGCATGGGCGACTCATGGTCACGCACGGTAGCCGCGCCGCCTGTGAAATTTCTCGAAATAGCTCATACATTATTACCTAACACGGCACCGTGGACGTGCCGTTGCGGGTGTGCATGTAAAAAGGCACGAAGGGTGCAAAAACATAACCTTGTTCATAACAGCTGAACAAAAGTACCCAAGAAATACTAGGAAACCAAACAGACTAGTTCTTGATCACAAGCCACGAACCGCAAAATATCAAAATAATTGTTACGCAATGAGCGTCAAAATATATAACAAAGTACCAGATGACCTAAAACATCTACCAACAAATCTCTTCAAACATAAGCTCTTCTCGTGGTTACTGCAGCATAATTTGTATTCATTAAGTGAGTTTTTTATACTAAGAAATCAAAAGTAAATGACTAAAGCGTACTGTTAATAATAATAATAATTTTATAACTAAAATATTTGCATGCTATTATATAAACCTTCTATTATTTTTCGGAATTCCTAGACCTACCCAACTAGGTAGACTCTCTCTAGACAACATTTGTGTTAATTAAGTAAATTATTATTTTTTTATATTTTTATATAATTCAATATAATTTATTATTATTATTTTAATTTAATTTGACACAATTTAATTTTAATGTAATTTTTATTTGACATTCATCTGAACTAACTATATTTACAAAATGACTTGTAACTGACGTTATCAATAAATAAATATGAATATGAATATAGTTGATTAAGGAACAACATGTTATTTAAGAACTTTTACCGTCTAAATCATAAGCAAATAAATGAATCTGAATCTGCAAACGGAACCCAATTATTAAGCCTCCGCCCTCTGTCCGTCCGTCTCTCCGTCAGAAGGCGGAATCTCTTAAATTGTTACTATGTATTAGTAAGAGAGTTGAAATTTTCACAGAATGTGTCTTTCTATTGGCGACTTAGCAACAAACAATGAAATATACGTAATTAAAAAAATAAAGGTTGTTCTCATTTAAAAGACCTTTTTTCGTGTCTGAGGCCTTCGCTTGATAATCTTCTCATGCACCCTTTCTGGGGCGTGGGGAGTCGGGGTCAGGTCGACGGACCTCTTCCCGAAGAATCGCCTCTGTCCACTCCTGTGGACAGGTCATCGGATGGCCCCTGCGGGCGGTGGTCTTGATGTGGCGCTGGTGTGCAGTGGGTGATCGCCGGCTAGGCAACCAGGTCGCGTGGCAGGCGGCGGCGGTCGGGCGGGCGCGCGTGGTGCGGCGCCAGTTCGGCGATGTGCGGAAGATGTGAAGCATCCGCACGCGCGAACATGCCCTTCGCCAGCCTCTGGACAAACTGGTCCACGGTTTCCCATCTTAGGTCCCTCTGGATTGTCGCGTTCCTCACGTAGCGGGGGGCGCCGACGATGGTACGCAGAGAGAGGTTCTCTTGGGCTCGAAGTCTCCGTTTGTTCGTCTCCGAGCACAGGGCGTACCATGCCGGAGCCGCGTAGGTGAGGCGGGATCTCACGTAGGTCTTGTAGATCCCGAGCTTCGCCCTCAGAGGGAGGCTGGAGTCGAAAAGTGGACGCAGCTTGGCGCGTGCCACCTTGACCTGGCTGACGACGTTGTCAACGTGTTGCTTCATGGTGAGCCGGCGATCAATGGTCACTCCCAGGTGCTTCACCTGCGAAGACCACTCGATTTGCTGTCCTTGGAGCTGGAGCGATGGTGGAAGGAGACTCTGGCCTGTGATGAGCGCCTGCGTTTTCCCAACATTGACGGACAGTCGCCACTTGGCGAGCCAGTCGGGCAAGATGTCCAGGGTGCGCTGCAGTTTGATGGCAGCGTGCGGAGCCTGGAACGACGACGCGTAGTAGGCTGCGTCGTCTGCGAAGAGTGCCAGCTGGGCACCCGGCCCGACGGGGATGTCGTCCGTGTATCGGGCGTAGCAGGCGGGAGACAGGCAGGAGCCCTGGGGGACGCCGGCTGCGACGGGATGTTCCTCGGAGACGGCGTCTTCCACCATCACTCGGAAGCGGCGATTCTTCAGGAAAGAGGCGATTGTCTTGACCGTTCTTCTTGGGGCAGGGGACGTCGACAGCTTGTACAGCAACCCCTCGTGCCATACTCTGTCGAACGCCTTCTCCATATCCAGAAGTACTGCGACAGTGTATTCTTTTTTGTTCAAACAAACTGTCATGTCATTCAGTACTCTGGTGAGCTGAAGCGTCGTAGAATGCTCGGGCCTGAAGACGAACTGTTCCGGGCGCGGCTGGATGTGGGGCAGTAACTTCGCTAACAGGAGCTTCTCAAACACCTTTGAGATGGTGCTCAGTAGGGTGATCGGCCGATAGCTCTCAGGCAGCTTGGTGTCCTTGCCCGGCTTGGGCAACATGATAACCAAGCCCTCCTTCCATTGGGTTGGAAAGTGACCCGTGCGCAAGATACCGTTAAACAGGCGCGCAACGGCCGCCACAGTGCGTGGCGGCAAATGTAACAGCGCCGTGTTGGGTATTCGGTCTGCGCCCGGGGCTTTCCTGGGCTTGGTACGTCGGAATGCACGCACAATCTGGCCGGGCGTGACGACGATGGGGTCCTCTTCGGGAGCTATCGGCGTGGCGAAGTACTCTCGCAGGTGTCTCTCGACTGTTGCGACGTGCTCCACATCATCCGTCTGAGGCCGACTCACACTCTACCGTTTTATACGCAATATATAACAATATATACAATATATAACCTTAAGACTATTGAGAGCAGAAATACAGAACTAGAGTTGAATACCCAGTTGAGTTGAAAAACTAGGGGGGGCGTCCATTAATTACGTGAGGTGTTTAGGGGGGAGGGGGTCGAGGTGAAGCACACCAAATCTGACGTGGAGGAAAGGTACCCTCCCTCGGCAAATATCATGTATTTTTATTTCTAGTGGTTCTTGGTTCTGTGAGAACAGAGGACCTCGCGAGCCCTTCGACATATATACATACTTAACTTAACATATTGTCACGACTGATGGACTTTATTATAATACGACACAAGTTTATTTTGCGCAAAACTCAAAACTATGCAACCTATGAGCAAAATAGGGGTATAAGTTTTGGCGACTACTCCCGTTTACTTGGTCCTAGGAGGTCAAATCTGGTGTCTACGGGGTCCTCTCGTGAAGGCGGAGCGAACTGCGTAGTCTGATTAGATATTATTTTTCCGAAATAAAATTTTAAAGTTTGCTTAACAAAAACAAGTGTTTACCGCCACATGCTAGCTGCAAAGGAAATAAGTTTTGAAGTGGGCTTCCACTTCTGTCAAGTACATGGGCTGAGCAAATCTGCGTCCCCACCATAGATTTAGCATCACTCAAGTAACACCTTCGTCGTTCAATCTCTATAGTCCCTAACTCCCTACTAACCCTCACAGGATATAAAGCGTTTCGATTTGTTTAGTCTACAGCTGTTATTTGAGGCGGGTACTATATATATTTGTGTGTGTGTGTGTGTGTGTGTCCACGGCAAAGTTTTATAGGCCAAAAGGACGAAAAACACCAAAACTCGAGCCAAAAAAAAAATACTACAGCTGTTTTGACAGACCGGTCCAACGGAATGGTTGGTTGTTCAGCAGCCAGAGATCAACTTGTCCTCTCCCGCTGTTTGTTCAGCGGCGCTCTTATCTGTCAGGTGAGGAATCGTGGCGCGTTGAACTTTGTCTGTGTTGTTTGTTTGTTTGTTTTTGTAAAAGGTAAGCCCTTATTTCTACCGTTTGTCGCCGTTTAGATCCGATTGTTGGTCCCTGATTCCAATAAACCTATCGCAGCACAATAGTTTCTGAGTGGGATGCCAATATCGTTCAACTGCTTTTGAGTACCAGATTGCAATGGTTGTATTTGCCTCCTACTATCGATTATATTAATGGAACCGTCTCTTTTTTATGGCACTCTTTTTAATTATTATAATAACAAATTATACAATAAAATACAATGACATAAATCCACCAAACGCTTCGTCATAATTAAACTTAAGAACCAAAATACAAATCTATAAAATACTTTCTTCTTCCTAAAACAATAAAATAATTCTTGGCTTTTATTTAATGTAATTTGGGTAGGTAGGTACTTAAATATTTTCATACAGTAAAAAAAAAACGGTCAAGTGCGAGTCGGACTAGCGCTCGAAGGGTTCCGTCCCCCGCCGCAGAATGGTATTCAAATTTCTTACATGGAGATTAAGTATCCTTAATTTTCCTGTGGATTTAGATAGCAGAATGTTGTTTACAAAGTTATTGGTGCGTCTACTTTTAAACTCCATATGTTGTTTACAAAGTTATTGGTGCGTCTACTTTTAAACTCCATGTATGTAACCAGGTGCATTTAAAAGCTTGTGTGTGGCAATGAATGAAATTGTGCCCCCTAACTATTTTTTTAATTTCTTATTTGTTCTCCAATTGTACCCCCTATTTAAACCATAATTTTATCATTATTTTCCTTAAAAATTGAAGTAAATTTTATTTAATTATTTAAAACAAAAAATAGGACTGGTAGTTTCGGAGATTAGGGGGGAAATGATTTTTATCTTTTTTCTTACATATTTTAACGTTATGAAAAATATACATTTGAAATTCTCGCAATAAGCCCTTTCATATTTGTCACACGACATAGTTTGAAGATTTTATATTTAAAATTCAGATTTTCTCCCCAAATTCGAAATATATTTGATATATCTGATTTTACAGAATTATTAATTATAAGGACAGACACACGAGTGATCCTAAAATGGTTCCGTTTTTCCTTTTTAATGTACGGAACCCTACATATCGCTAAATTGTTCGTATTTAGGTATACTCATAAAACTAAATAAAAAAGGTTAGTATTTAATCGCACATCAACAATACTGATTTTCACAGCAAAAAAAGATC
This sequence comes from Argyresthia goedartella, assembly GCA_949825045.1. NCBI lineage: Eukaryota > Metazoa > Arthropoda > Insecta > Lepidoptera > Argyresthiidae > Argyresthia > Argyresthia goedartella. The sequence continues at coordinate 2,945,414 of OX463833.1, forward strand.
AGCAAAAACACTTTATGTTTTAAGAATTTTTGTTGTTCTTACATGTTCAAACTAACACGAAGGATAAAGGGGGCTTGGCTTCGCTTCGCTCACCCCCTTTACCCTTCACCTAAGCTACCGCAGGATTTTTCCCTGATATTTGCTGTGAAAATCAGTATATTTGCTGTGCAAATCAATATTATTGATGGGCAGTTTAATATTTCCCAAAAAAAAATGACAGATCGTTGCCGTCGAGTGGCAGGGTGTCCACATGCTGGCACCATTACCTCACTGTAGGGCCAACCTACGCGTCGCTACTTAGACGAGCTACGTTTTAAACGAGATATACCAAGAACCAACCCAATGATATTTATCTTATCAATCCATTTTAGAGCTAAACTATTTAGAGCAGAGCCAACGAGCAATTCCCAGACATTCCATTCCGTAACGCGAACAGGCGATTACGGACCGGAACGGACCTCCCTCAACGGACAGACTAGTAACTAGTACTATAAAACTGTGTCAATAATTATATAAGTATTGTAACGTCAGTTTTTGTCACGGCTATTATCGTGTTACGATCGACCGTGATGTTGTTATGTTCGTCACTTTTAGGGGTCCGCAGTAAAAAACGGTCATAAACTATCAGAAGGGTCGCGTAAAAAACACACAGAAAGTGACTCCCCAACGCCTAAAAATGGCGTATTTGGTAGACTACAAATAGAATAGACGGCAATAAACACTACCGACAAGCCGATAGCAAGCGATAGAGAGGCTTTAGTGAAGATATTTATCCATTTAGTAATTAAATAGTAAAGCCTGCAAAACTAAGTACCAAACTTAAAAAAAAAAACTGTAGAAGTCAGAGATTTAAAATAAAAAACCTTTCATAGCAATTTTTATCAACTTACCTTGAAAAACGATAGTATAAAAATTAAACTATTTTTCGAATCCTTTTATTTTTATAGTATATCTTGTGTACTTAAAAAAATTAAATAATAAAAGTATGATACTAAGTTTTGCAGGACAGAGTATTTTGAGACCCTATATTATAACTATAACATAAAAGGCCCCGCATTTGCACGTTAACATTTTATTTAGTATTGATTTTCAACAAAAAAATCGATTTTAAAGTAACGTGGAACGGAACGTGCTTTAAAACTCTCATAGCCGGATGTGACGCCCTGGTTGCCCTGTAAGGTAAGTACAGAGCTATTCGTCAGCCTTCCCATTCCAAGCGAAAGAGAGAAGAGATTATCGCATAGCGAGGAAGTGAGGGACGGAGCTAATCGCTATATAAAGCTCTGTACCTCACATTTTCTCTGTCAGACGACCTCTTTGGTGTAGCGGTTTAGGCTGTTCTTCCCAAGCGTCCCGGGTTCGAATCCCGGCTGGGGAGGAAAGACACCCTTGGATGTTTACTTGTTTGTGACGTCGCTATTTCTTGTCCCACGACACAGGGTATCCTAGTGGTGCGGCCAGAAGCAATTTCTGTGCCTGAAGTAAATGTTATTATGTTATTAATATCATGTTATCTGTTTGCTCTTTGTTCCTGTCTGTTCTTTGTTTCTCTGTTCTCTGTCTGCTCTTTTCTAAATGGCGTCACCATCAAAATATGTTGGTATAGACCTTTAGTTCTCTGTTCTTTGTTTTCTCTGTTTTGTTCTTTGATTCTCTGTTCTCTGTCTCCTCTTTTCTAAATGGCATCACCATCGTCCTTTGACGGCCCGAATGGCCGAGTCGGCAGTAACCCTGCCTTCGAAGCCAAGGGTCCCGGGTTCGAGTCCCGGTGGGGGCAAATATTTGTTTGATGAAAACGGATGTTTGTACCCTAGTCATGGTTGTTTATCTATCTAAGTATAGTATTTATCTATATAAGTATGTGTATCGTTGTCTAGTACCCAAGATACAGGGAATCCTAGTTTGGGGCAAGATCAATGTGTGTAAATAGTGTCCAAGGTATTATTATTATCACAATATAATGGAATAGACCTTTAGTTCTCTGATCTTTGTTTTCTCTGTTTTGTTCTTTGTTTCTCTGTTCTCTGTCTGCTCTTTTCTAAATGGCATCACCATCACAATATGTTTGAATAGACCTTTAGTTCTCTGTTCCTTGTTTCTCTGCCTATTGTTAGGTCTTATGCCATCACCATTCTCTTACTTCGTCGATACACGACTCTCGTTTCCACTAAAAAGGCATTTGTTGATATTATTGTAATTAGTAGTTTATTTATGCCCTGAATGGCTTTGAGAAAAGGTTGGTACGATTTTGCCTTTGGTCGACTTGGCGGGGGGGGGGGGGCACTATCATGCCCTCAGATTGTACTGCCCTATAAAGGTAAATAATGTACAGACAAAGTTATCTCTAACAAGATGTACTCTTGCTATATCCTACAGAGCCCACTCGAACATGTTCACACTCTCACCTAGCTAGTTTTTATACCAGCTGCATGTCATTGAATATTCATAAAGCATCTCTTATTTAACCTCCACGGAATTTGCTTTGTTACAAACTTACGTTCCACTGGGATACTTTCAGAACAGGTTTTTATCAAAATCCAATAGATGGCGCTGATTTTTTTTTTTTTAGTAAATATGGATAGAGTACACCTAAACAAACAAAAATAAAATATATAACATAACATAACATAGCGTCACACCTTTTCCCATACGGGGTCGGGGTAGCAGAGGCGCAGTTGTGCCCACTTTGAACCATTTTAAACATTTAAACATTTAACCAGTTATTCAATAATCTATTTTTCGTGACGGGGGGTAGCCCATCGCCGCAGCTGTGGAGTAATTAAGGTTTGCTCACGATGTTTTCCATCACCGTTAGAACGCCCGTATCATGTAGTTAAGATAAACTACTTATCTCATTGGTACATGGTCCGCACGGGGATTCGAACCTGCACCTCGTGCGTGAGAAGTGAGCGTGAAACCCACTAGACCACGGAGCTCTTAAACACAAAAATTACTGGTGATATTTAACCTAAAGTCTCACTTTAGCAAGGTAATTGGAAGTAAAGACAATTAATTGAGAACGTTGAGTCTTTGATACCCATAATCTTACAAGTGTCTCCTTTAGGCTACCAATTTTTTGCTTGTTTTTGTTTGTTTAAACTCAAACTCGAATTTTTTATTGCAAATTGGCAAAAATAATGCACTTTTACAAGTCAAACACTTACTTAAGTTCATATACATGGATAAAAAAAAAAAAATATGATGAACTAAACTAATGAGTACACGACTGATTAAGGTATATATAATAATACCTTGGACACTATTTACACACATTGATCTAGCCCCAAACTAGGATTCCCTGTATCTTGGGTACTAGACAACGATACACATACTTATATAGATAAATAGATAAACAACCATGACTAGGGTACAAACATCCGTTCTCATCAAACAAATACTTGCCCCCACCGGGACTCGAACCCGGGACCCTTGGCTTCGTAGGCAGGGTCATTGCCGACTCGACCATTCGGGTCGACGTTACCTCTACCCATATATACCACATTAATCATGCGCCAAAGGAAAAAAAACGGCTAAGTGCGTGTCGGGGTTCCGTACCAATGTAGAATATAAGCATAATAATCACCAAGTTAAAAACTTAAAAAACCGCTATTTCTTCCTCCCCGGGCGGTATGCGAATGAAGTATATGTACATGAAAAGTCCTCGTCAAATCTTCTGCTGCACGGGACCACAAAACAAAACGTCATCATTGTCTATATTTTTTGCATTTGTAGATTTTTTCAAAACGCGCTATTGAAATTTTGATAAAAAAATATATGGGACCACCTCTGCAGTATGACCTACCGAACTAAAAAATAATGATCAAAATCGGTTCATAATTGACGGAGTAATCGCGCAAAAAAAACACGAATTGGGAATCTTCTCCTTTTTTTAAGTCGGTGAAAAATGAGGGAAATTCAAAGAAAAATGTGATTTATCGATAAATTTTAATATTTAGTATAGTTATTAAAATATACGTAATAGTGAACATTATCACCGAATTTTAAGGTCATACGTCAATAGGAAATCTTGTAAGAAAAATGACTTAGGTGGATTCTCATGTTCCTTCCTATTTTTTTAAACAAAAAAATATATTATTTACCTACTTAACGAGCTCGATGGCTGATCGTGATTTTTTCAATTTTCGTGGCTTTGGGTCAACAAGATGTTGATACTGTGACAATTTGAAGACTTAGCTTTAACTGTTTGGCTGTAAAACTGTACGCTGTGTGACAAACGATGCACGGACACGTGTTTGGCAGCAATAGGACTTTGGGTACGGAACCCTTAAAAATTGATAAACCAATTCAGCGCCATCTGTTGAATTATGAAAAATGTAGAAAAAGGAGAATGGGCTGGCCTTTGTACATGTGTTTTCCATTTTTGTATGTCATTGTTTCGTGCAACAAAGCTTCTAACAACAATAAGTAAAACCACGTGGGTATTTAAAACCATGCAAACAAACGGAAGCAGCACCACCGAATTCAAAATTAATCACTGCGCCTGCGGTTACCCTATACATAAACATAAAGGCACATTATTACTTCTGGCCCCACACTAGGATACCCTGAGTCGTGGGAACCAGAAACAGCGACGTCACACACATATAAAAATCCAAGACCTGGGGAACCTTTTTAGGGTTCCGTAGAGAACAAGGGACCCTTATAGTTTCGTCAAGTCTGTCTGTCCGTCCGTCCGTCCGTCCGTATGTTACAGTAACTTTATGCAGAAACTATTAAGACTACACAGTTGAAACTTGGTATGTAAATAATTTAAGGATACATGGAACCACAGATATCGAGAGATAGGTTGAGGGGCGTGGCACGTGCGAACAAATGTAGCTCCGACAGGTTAGATATTATAAATTCTCGGTAGTCACCGGGCGACCGCAGTGACGAATTCATTTCCGTTGTTTTTCGAAAATGCCGACTGTGCAATACTCACGTGCAATAATAGAAGCGAGATTGTGAACTCCAAGAACGCCGGTGCCACATATCACTTGTAAGTCTCATTCCAACTATTATTTCTTCTTAAAACACAAGAAATAAACATTATTACGAAAATAAATCATTCGCGGAAAATTCGTCACGAATTGACATTAAAGTGACAATGTCATGTTGTTCTCGCTAAGTTTACTTATACATGTCTTGTTTTGTACCTTAATTTCACTACTTATTGCCAAGCTAACACGCAATGAATATTTCACACTTATCTAAGTACGAAAGCAAAGATGCATCGTGATACGGAGGCGAACTGTTACACGCACACAGAGACGACATATAGTGATGGGGGTAGTGATAGGAGAATTATGTTTTTGAATCGATAGATTTTATCATTCCGCAATTACTAATATATTTAATGTAATAATATAGTTATTTTATTGCTCATAATACGTAAGTTTATTGTTAGTTATTCCAATGATTGCCAAACAGGCAGTTTAGATTTTAAGTTTGTTTAAAACCTCGCCCGACGAAGGATAATGGGGTGTTATAAGTATTGATCGGAAATTCCGATGCTTTCAGTCAGGTCCGAAGAGTTCACAGTTATTCTACCTTCAGAAACCTCTTTGCCTCTCTTTCTAGCTGTAAGGATTCTGTTGAAAAAAAGAAGAGAGGCAAAGGGGTCTCGAATGTCGTATGTCGTATAAATATGTCGTATTTACAAACAATTAACTATTTTATTTATAGAACCCGGCATTGTATACACGCTGTCCTTGCATCGTCCCAACACTAGCTCGACTAGCTAGTATACCTGCGGTAGTGTGGGTGTGTTCGGACGATAGGTGCATGACATTGCACTGACCAATAAAAGCGGAGGGATTGATGTACGAGTGGTGTAAATGTATGCGTGTTTTTAGTTTTCGGCGACACTGGTTCCGATACAAGCTTAGCGCCAAGGGCCTATCTCTCGATATCTGTGCATGGAACTGAAACCAACAAATATTTTTTTCAAACCTTTATGTGTGGGGTGTCTATAGATAGGTTATTAAAAAGAAGTTGAGGTTCCGGAAACCATTTTTCCTCAAATAACTGACCAATAAAAGCGGAGGGATTGATGTACGAGTGGTGTAAATGTATGCGTGTTCTTAGTTTTCGGCGACACTGGTTCCGATACAAGCTTAGCGCCAAGGGCCTATCTCTCGATATCTGTGCATGGAACTGAAACCAACAAATATTTTTTTCAAACCTTTATGTGTGGGGTGTCTATAGATAGGTTATTAAAAAGATGTTGAGGTTCCGGAAACCATTTTTCCTCAAATTAAATCGTAAGAGACAAGACCCAAGTTCCAAAGTGGAAAAACGTGAGTCCCCCACCCTCTAACTTTTAAAATAAGAGAGTGAAAAATCTACAATAAATATATGCTGTGTGTCTCAATATACCCTTTCAACGAAAATTGGTTCGAACAAAATAAAATAAGCAGTTTTTAAGATATAAAACATTTATTAAAAACCGCAAAGATAACTTTGTCATTCATACAAACACTATGAAAAACAAAGTTACAACACAAACTTCCTCCAGTCACATAATTACTTGCTACAACGGAACCCTTCATGGGCGAGTCCGACTCGCAGTTGACCATACATTTTTTTCTTTACCCCCAGCCGGCGATCGAACCCGGGACCACTCACATGGCAGGCAGAGCCACAACCGCAGAGGCCTCAGCGGTCGTCAGAGGTTACCCTCAAATTGGTGACTTTCAGTTTAGCCGGATTGCTGGGAGTCAAAGTTGTTTACGCTTTTAAAAATACCTCATTCGTGCGCGCGACGTGCCTCCGCAAACCCGCTTGGGAAAAGTATGCTGCTATATGGATTTCCTGTCAAATGTCAGGCCGACTGTCATTGTTATCAACAGCTGATAAGTGTAAGTGTGTCAAACTGTTAACATGATTACAAACGCGCTGCTTTGTTTACTTTCACACGCAGTCCTGTTGCTCGACGCTGGATCTTGCGATAGCTTTCCGATACAAATAAACATCGCTGTAACAGTTCCTGTGAAATATTCGCCTCTGATTGGTCAAGCCAGTTTGAAGAAAGTAAAACACTTCTCCGAAAAGACACTACTTCGAGCTGTGATTTTAACCTAAGATATGATCTTGATCACAGACTAGTTGCGCACGGGTTCAGAGACTTGCGATAGTTGTAGGAAGCTCACGGTATAAAAATATATATATTTTCATATGGCAATGTCAATATTAAAAATAGAGTTGACCGGTAAATTGGACTGAGTTGTTTTGATACTTTTAGGTTATTTATATTTTTCTTACTTAATTGTAGCTTCTTTATAGGGGTGGCGTTTGTGTTGCCGGACCGAACGGACGTGTCCCCCCGAGATCTCCCAAACGCATTTAAACAAACAATAGTTTTCATCCCTGGCGCGCGCCTTTTGTTCTGCCTCCGGAGGCCCGAAAACGAGCCTGGCATACCGCGTGTTACTGTAAGGGTTACCTGGGGAATGTGCGCGATCCATCTAGGCACCCCATCTGTGCAATACCACGCATTTCAGTGATTGTGATGATACTAGAGCGGTCAAGTGTAATGAATGCCCAGAGAACTGCGCGATACTCTAAGGCATCCCATCTGTGCAAGCCCTAGAATTTATTCTAGGCCAGGTGCACGTCTGAGCCACGCAGCGACAGGCCGGCAGCGAGCGACGCCTACGCAACACACCCTCAACGCTACTGCCTCCACCACCACCGCCGCTAAACACACCAACCTGGTGAGATCATTCCGATTAGGACATCATTGATAGTGATTACCTATCTCTAACTTTATTTCTCTCAGAACCACTCGCCGCCTGACAATAATAAACCACCACTTACCGCGGCCGCGGTCGCCCCTATTGACTAAGGCATAATGACATTTATAGGTGCGTCATAGGCAGGATATAACAATTCCCTACCTACGCAATATCAAAATCAACTAATAAAACATTATTATAGCTACATATACTTATAATGCTTTGCCTGAAAATTTATTCGAGATAATTCTCCTCGAGATTTATTTTCTCCTCATCTTCGAAAGACCATTCAAAACAGTCATTAACAATAACCATCCACTAAACCCTGAAACTCTGTGAATAAGCCAACCCAAAACTTAACAAACCTAGAATTATTTTTATGTAGCTAAACTGCAAATATACTAAACCCGACAATAAACAAAAACTAAACAAGTGCATGCCATAAAAAGGCCATCTCACCAAACTCCCAGAAACTAGACAAAACAATTGACTGCTATTTAGGAACAATTGAAAAAGCTTCGAAGCACAAAAGGCTCACAACGTTCCCTCACACATCTGGCACCCATTCTATGGTGTCAGCCCATCTTGGAAATACCGGGAAACATTAGAATAAAAATAGATCGTAAAAAGCCAAACAGCGTCTCATCATACCGGCCGTACACCTCTTAGAAACAGCCCACACACACACATTCATATTATCTAAAATACCACGAGGCTTTCTCCTGTAGTAATATCTCACAATGGAAACTCTACCATTGCCCAGAGATGGAAACTGCCTGTTCCATGCAATTGCAGACCAAAGCAACCATCTGTTTGGAGCGACATTCAACCATACCCACATCAGAAGCGACTTAGCTAGATACGTGGAAGCTAACAGCAATTATCCACGCATCAAACTTGCGATCGACGCACCAAACGCAGAAGCTTTCACTGAGTACATAAAAAATCTCCACATACAGGGCACGTGGGGAGGTGAAGAAATTATCATAGCAGCCGCGGAGTTCTATGTAATAAGTGTAGCGATCCATCAACAAAATGGCCCATCAATCGTATATAGCCCCCAACAAGAATATAACTCAGTCGGAACTATCAACTTGACCTTTTCCGACAGCCACTACGACAGCGCATACATAATAGAGCCCCAAAACGTAATCAACAACCTATCAACAACCAGTCAAATCTATATCGCAGCTTCTCACTTTTCCCATACCAAAATACAGCGCGACTACCAAAGTACCCTCAAGTTCCACCCGCCCAAAAAATAGATAATATGATAGCGGTAAATCTAAACACCTTCCCCCGGCCTACCCAAAATGCACAACTCAAGATAAGATGACCAATGACTTTGATACTTACCGTACCGACACATACACTTACACGCCACAAACACATGCATCCCCCTCCGCCGGGTCAGATACAACCGGGTACTTCATCTTTAGGGCCTTGTTCACGGACTGAACCTCGACCCGAGTCACGGACCTAACTAATATGCACTAATGAAGTGAATTGAAGTAGGTGATATCAGTGCAATGAGTCTCACCTCACTAGCTGAGCAACAACCTGGTGAGATCGCTGCGATTATGATAGCCCTAACTCAGATCAAAAGGCAAAACGAACTCTATATCTGGCAGGTAACCCCCTTCGTAATGCTAAATACCATTTCATAAACAGATACCACGCTCGCTTCAAATTACTACGCCAACTCCAAACTATTCCAGAGGCACAGTGCCGTACTAGTAGGTAGGAGATAGGTATACCTAAATACAAAACTAGGCAGGAACCTACCCAAAAACAGTAAAACAAAACTTAACCATTTCTAACTTTATCCTGCTAACTTTATAACTGCATATTCTGAGAAATAGCTAGAAACAGCCAACAATTGCACATCATAAAAGGATCATTTCACCTTCTTCCAGAAAACAGGCAATTAACAAAAGACTTCCACTGATGAACAATAACAACAATAAAATCGGAGACTTTTTGTCCTAAGCGGCTCTCTACCGAGGGCGCAATGAGATACGCACAAACTTTGACAATCGCAACCCGTACGATCTGTTAATCGTAGACAAAGGTAGTTCAAATAAATCACGCTATCTCTAAGTTCTTTCTTTCAACAACATCCCAAGAAGATAACCTAATGGAAGCCTTACCAACGCTAAGATGGTAACTGCCTATTCACCGCAATTGCTGACCAAATTAATCACCTATGTCAATTAACATGCAACCACACTCACATTCGTAAGGACCTAGTTAAATGTGTAGAAGAAAACGGCGATGAACAGAACAAAGCTCGCAATCACTGAGCCTGAAATCCTTAACAACTCAACACTGAAAATCTACGCAATTACGGTACTTGGGCTGGAGAGGAGATTATAATACCAGCTGCCGAATACTTTCTACTTAACGCAACAATCCACCAGCAAAATACACCATCGCTCACATTCACGCCCAAGAATCCAGCGGATGCAGTGAAATCTATCAACCTCAACGTCACAGGACACCACTAAGAGAGCGTTTACTTGCTTGAATCGCCAAATTTACCCACGGATCAAGCAACCGATAACCAAACTGATAACACCATACTTTCCCCGATACTTAATGCAACACCCATGACCTCCTCAGGGTCAACCATAACATCAACAGAAGACATCCCAGACAACACCGGATATACGATGATACGAAACAGCCCCATATTTAAACCACAGTCGTATGCGCATTGCTACTTGGAAGGTTAGAGGATGCGCCGAAATAACTAAAAGACTTAACATTGACGCGGAATTGACTAACAAAAACATACACATAGCCTATATACAGGAAACAAACATGATACATATGTCAAAACACTATCTCTGGTATCTGTATGCTCGCATCGGACAAGACGCTATAAAGAAATACATGAAAAAGGGAATTATAGGAACAAACCTCCTTCACAATATTGCACACAAATATTTTAAAAGTTACTTTGATATGTTTCTTAAAAGAAAAAAAAGTCGGGCTGTCTCTTATAGTGCAAAAATGTGCGTTCCAGAGTCGGACCGCCCGCCCGCAACCTGAAAGAGCGTTTATACGCAGCGCTGCTATGCCGCGGAGTAGCTAAAAGTGAATAATTAAATATCATCGGAGAACTGCTCATGGCAAACTTAAAAGTAGAAAGACGAAAATTCTTATAAGAGACCCCATAAACAACCAGTGAATTGGACGTAGTTCCAATACGAACCGTAAACGAAAACAAATATCTCGGCACATATATTACGGCAGGACATAGGACACAATAAAAAAGAGGTGCCGGCAAGCCATATGCAATTCCAAGGCCCTAATGCATTTTATAAAGAAATCCAACATGGACTGAAATATAGTGCGCCTGATTTACAAAATGGTCATTGCACTGTTTATAAAATACGGACAAAAAGCGGCAACCCTCACTAAAGCAAACAGTTGACAGTGAACGCCTGATCCTCAGAGACATGTTTGAGAACGCCAGAAGCTATCCAAGATACCACCAAATTCATGACTGACTACAGGGCAAAACGATAACCAAACGAATCAAAAACCACCGGATGTGTTACTATACATATTCTGCGACGCCCACAACAGCACTTACTACACGCTCCATTCAAATACGAAGCAAGGAAGAAGAAAGCCGGCCGACTTATATACACCTGGAAAGATTTCCTTAAGCATGACATCAAATACTACGGTGAAGAACACAGTTACTGGACAGAATCATCACACAACAGGGACGAAGTCAGGATGGCCTAGAGGCAAATATACCGTATCCCAGAAACAGACAGCAAAAGCGAAACTGGGAACTTACCGGATAACCCAAACGAACACGACTCAGGAAACTCAACTATTAACAATAACTGAAAATAGAAGGAAAACAAGAACTTGAAGAAAACAACAGCTGCTCTCCAAATCCCACATCCTCCCCATTCCACATATCCTATATTGGCTTCAGGCTGAAGAGTCGGTCGATTGAATTCACTATCCTTCCCTTCCTACAGAGCAGGTCATTCCGCCCCCCCTCAAAACTTGTGCCCTCTGGTATGCCGGCCGAAAGACCGGAACAGGTTTAGAACCCTGGCTGGAGAAGCACCATTCATTCATTCATTCATTCATTAATTGTAGCTTCTTTATAGGGGTTTCCTGCCAGTACTACTTTATAATTGCCATTTGAGCAATTTAAAAACCATGTAAACCCGACTTTGTTCAAAAAGGGATATAAAATGTTCAAAATTACTTAAATGACGGGGCTGTCTGGGGTGGTCAATCTAACTGAACAAAGAACTCGCTGCCAATGATTTTGTAATTATTCATTCCTGCTCATTATATTTATAACTATATTATATTTATAACAATTAATATTGTAATATTTGTAATAGTTAATAACAACAAGTTAAACGGTTGGACATGGATATGTCACCGTAAGATAGTCAAAACCGTTAGTTGATAAACTAACGCGTTAGTTGATCAACTATCGACAATTCAGCCAACCAAATTCAGCAAACCGAGCCGACAGGGTTTGGAATTTACGATTCTTTTGTTCTGAAGACTATTCGGGGGCTTCGCTGCGCTCGCCCCCTCTAGTCTTCACCTAAGCTACCGCAGTGTTTGCCCTGGTATTTCGTTTGCAATTCAAGTTTACACCAGTTTACTATTTAACGGTTTTAACCGTTAGTTTATCAATTATCGCTTCATATAGTAAGCAGTACGCTACAGTTTACTATCTGTCGATAGTTGACCAACTAACGAGAAAAAAAACGTTAGTTTATCAACTAACGGTTTTGTTTACTATTTAACGGTTTTAACCGTTAGTTTATCAATTATCGCGTCATATTACTATATGACGCGATAATTGAGCGTAAACTGTAGCGTACTGCTTACTAGCAGTACGCTACAGTTTACTATCTGTCGATAGTTGACCAAGCAACGAGAAAAAAAACCTTAGTTTATCAACTAACGGTTTTGACAATCTTACGGTAACAGATAGATTGTCGGAGTAATGTCTTGTCTTCTCTGTAATATAGACATTTTGGTTTTGATTTTGACTTTTGATTTGGTCGGAGTAGTGTTTTGACTCCGTATTCGAAGTTGGCAAATAGCTTCAATTTGTAGGCTATCGCAATTAATTTCACAAACAGAGCAGAGCTTCTGGTCATTGCAACAAAGGTCCTAAACCCAGATGTAACGGGTCTTTTGAAAATTGGATCGCTATTTTGAACTCTTTAACCCTTTGAGTTAGGGTCCAAATCCTATGAAAAATATGTGTCGTTTACGACACAGTAGGCATAGGTGGGTTAAGTCAACTCACATAAGGGTACAAGCAGACAGGATTGCTTTACCGTTCATTTTATTCATTTACATACAGGCACATACATTGCTTCTGGCGCACACTAGGATACACTGTGTCTTGGATACCAGAAACAGCGTCGTCTCACACATATAAACATTCTTTATGCCATTGGACCACACTGTGGGTGAGAAGGGCAAAGAAACTGCCAAGATTGCTTTTTAGATCACTTATAATAATTGGTTGTGTTTAACTTACAAATATTACAATATTAATTATTATAAATAATAAGCAGGAATTCATTATTACAAAATTATTAACAGCAAGGTCTGGGTTGAGTTAGATTAACCCCATACTGTCCCGTCATCCCGTCAATCTTGAACATTGTAATATCCCTTTTTAGACAAAGTCGCTTTTAAACGGCTTTTAAATGGCTCAAGTGACAATTTCAAAATCTCCAGAGGTAACTTGTTGCAGTAGAAAATGCACTGACCCTTGAAAGAATTTATAACTTTCGCTACTGACTTGGTCCACCGTCCGGCACCCCGTCTGGCCAAGTAACCCGCCCAATCAATCGGCCCACATATACCCGCCGCTGGGCACAGGCCTCCTATTTACTACGCCATCGACTCCGGTCCTGTCTTCCCTTCATCCACTTCCTACGTAATCTACACACAATAATTAAAAGGAGCCATTATCCACAACAGCAAAATAAACCGGGGTTCAAACGAGGTTTAAACTCAGTTCAATTAAGCTAGCCCGTTCTAGAGATAAGCTAATTGCGAATGGTATTAAGACGTCTCGTCACGACTAATGGTGGGATGTGAAGTTATGATACGTATCAGCAGTATTCCTTTGTTCCCAGAACAACATTGAAATTCCTTTATTTTCTCCCAAGTGGCAAAGGAACCTGGATTGAAGGACAAAGGAACGGGCACTGACTGTATTTAAAGTGTCAATGGTAACTCATTCTCGTTCAATGCAATGCGCGGTTGAGAATCTAGGCCTTAGTAGGTTTTCTTGTCATTCGAACGATTTTTCCGTAGATGTCCGGAATTTCAGTCTAGGAAAACTTTAGTGATTCCTTTCAAAATGGCGTTTCACTAATGACAGTCGCGATAAATGACAGCTCCTGGCAAATAATCGCGCTAGAAATTTCATTTGAAGTATGCAAACATCGTTCAAAACCAAATGTTTGACAGGGATTTCGATCGTTTTTTTAGATAGATAGAGAAAACATCTACAGTATAGCCTGAAGATTAGCTAAAAGTTAATCTAACAGACTCATTCAGATCTGTATACGAAGCAGGAATAATTACGCATCGAAAAAGTATGCGACTCGAACTGCCAGTCTTATTTACAATGAAATAATGTTTATTTTATTTACTTTTTTACTCCGGCCATTATTCCTGCTTGAGCCACAGAAAGCAGTCGCTTACGTCCATTTTTAATATCCTATCTGTGATCTGCATATCACCAGTGTGACACCAAATTTGACAGTTACGCTATTGAACTTATGTCAACTTTGACAGTTGCTCTATTGAACTTATGTCAACTTTGACAGTTGCGCTATTGAACTTATGTCAACTTTGACAGTTGCGCTATTGAACTTATGTCAAGTTTGACAGTTGCGCTAGTGAACTTATGTCAACTTTGACAGTTGCTCTATTGAACTTATGTCAACTTTGACAGTTGCGCTATTGAACTTATGTCAACTTTGACAGTTGCGCTATTGAACTTATGTATAATTTGACACTGGTAGTCTACATGTCAAGAATAGATAGGTTAATGAAAACGTACGTTAGAGAACCAGTACAAGTGGTGAGTATTATCGAGTTAGTAAGCGGAACTGATGTTACACTTGTGTACACAGAAAGCAAGGACCGGATGCATAAAGATTAACTGACACTCAAAATCATACTGGCTCTGTCTCTCGCTCGGGAAATGTCAGCGTAATGTGTGAATGACATTTAAGAGCCAGTTTATTTGGGCAACAATGTGTGTCATACGGTCATAAGTCTTTAGGGTTTCTGCCCTTCTGTCTGTCACCGGGCTATAAGCTCATGAATCGTTATAAATAGAGAGAGGAATTTTTCACGGAATGTGTGCCTAATTCTGTTGCCGTTACATCAACAAATAACTAGTGGCTCACAGAGCTGGTAGACCTTGCGAGTGACAAAGGAAATTTGCGTTTTTTTTTTCATTATATTCTACCCCCTAACAACCCCGAAACCTTGAAGTCTACCGGACGAACAAGAGGAATTATTATAAAATAAAATATCCCGACTGCATTTTCTTAAAATAACACATGACTTATGAATGCACTTGTCGCTCTATTTTTGAATCACTCGCCTCGGAAGCGAGCGCTTTCCAAGCGATACGATTGGTGGAGCTTAGTTACGTCGAGTCATATGAACCAATCGTTGCGCTTGGCGAGCGCTCGCCACGGCGCGAGTGATTCAAAAATAGAGCTCCTGGTTGCTTACAACAAGGAATATGAAAGGGGCCGCCGCTACCAACTATATGAGCCCATATTTCAGCCATTTTGAAAATCTTCCATAAACTGAAAAGACAAAAAAACATACAGTTATCGAACCTGCTCACAAACAAGGGCATCCCTAAACCGTGCTGAATGTAAACTGGGACAGAGTCAACGATTTAAAAATGAAACAGTCAGAGGTCACTCACACTGACCTGGTGGCCAAAATGAGAACTAACCAGTAGCAAATGTCTATCGTGTGCCTTGACTTGACACTTGACGCCGTCCGGCCGGTTGTCTCCGGCAGCCGGCAGCGACCCTGCCTACGAAGCCAAGGGTCCTGGGTTCGAGTCCCGGTAGGAGCAAATATTTGTTTGATGAGAACGCATGTTTGTACCCTAGTCATGGTTGTTTATCTATCTAAGTATAATATTTATCTATATAAGTATGTGTATCGTTGTCTAGTACCCAAGATACAGGGAATCCTAGTTTAGGGTTAGATCAATGTGTGTAAATAGTGTCCAAGGTAGTATTATTATTATTATATATATAGGTATTTGTTACTTGTTGTGGTTTGTTCTGCTACCTACTCCACCACGCCAACTATAGATCCACAAACTTATCTAAGCTAAGCTTACGCCACCGGGCCAGATAAATTTGTAGATGTGTATACGCATGTCACACCTGTGAATAAAACATTACGGCGTGTGCGACACAAGACGGAAGAAGCCTGACAAGCGTGTAGTCGCTTGGTAGAGTAGTTCACTAAGCAGAATGCGTGGCTTGTTTAGGGCTGGGCACCACCCCAAGGACTAGGAATTTAAATGTCAAAAATCGCTCTTCACCGATCTATAGAAGACTTACAGAGTAACATATAATATTTTTTTATCTACACACGTATCATAAACCCTCTTTACTGCGTACAAAAACCGGTTACGATCAGCATAATGTTAAACTACTTGGTAAAAACTCATTTCTTATCTGAAAAATTACACATTATGACCATTATGTGTAATTTTTCTACACATTATGACATTCAAATTTCGAACGCCGACGCCCGCCTCGTGCCGCCCCTAGTTTGTCTGTGAAGTTGGTACTGACATTCAAATTTCGAACGCCGACGCCCGGCTGCGTGAAATTGGTACTACAGAACAAGTTAAACAATTGCAGAGCCACAATGCCGGTCAAACATGCGGTTCCTGAACACATCAAAGAGAGCTTTTGATATGTGTGTAGATAAACTAGTGTATGTAACGTACATAATTCGGTCTGGTTTACTGTCTGTCGATAGTTGATCAACTATCGACATCATCTAACTTAGAATCCTGAGCGTAACGAAGGATTCAAGCGTTAACGCCCATGACGAAAATAATTTTGCTCCTGAGTGACACATACAACTTTTCACACCGACTATGAGGAAAATTTAAATTCAAAGCTCTAAAAAAAACTATACTTTGAATTATACTTTCACCACTTTTACAGTAATCGAACAACGTAAACAAAACTTTTTTTTTATAATGGCGGATCGTGAAGGATTAGGGAAAGGTCAGAGATAAAATATTCCTGTGTACTTTTACCAATGTGTAAAAATAATCGAATCGAATATTACAATGGTTTCGGATATCAATATTCATTATATCACAATAACATTCATCGATAGTTTTCATTTCAGTAAAACATATAATTTATTGTGACATTTTTTTTTAAATATTACTAAAAATTCATAAATTTTCATATAACGTTGTTAAAGTTAAAACTTGAAACATGTTGATTTTTAATCGAATACGATGAAATTACAATCGATTATTTTATTAAGATCTGTGTTCAATTGGCACATTGCGTAAATGCTACATGCCAATGAATAAATTAAAAAAGTAGCTTGAACAGAAAAGTAGCATTTTGCTCCCTCTCGTCGTGGAGCAAAACTTACTTTTCCGAATGATAGGTGTGAAAAATTATTTTCGTCATGGGCGTTAACGCTTGAATCCTTCGTTACGCTCAGGATTCTAACTTATAATCCCTCGCTACGCTCAGGATTCTATCGTAGAATCCTTCCCTTCACTCTGGATTCAATGTACCGCCCTCGCCGTAAATACATCATTTTGCTCCCTTGTGACACAAATATCTATATACTCTTAGAAAATACTGTCGTTTTACGTTTTTCCGTGCACAATGGCATGGAAGCCTTCGTGTGCGGTTCCGACGTCCTATTCGCACGTGACCAGTTTAATTGTAACTGCGCCAAACTCTTATCTGAGGTATCATGCTTATTTGGCGTCCAGACGAACCTACACCGGAGGCGAGTGCCAATGTTTATATGTAAATATCTTATGCTTCAGCGTCCGCGACGTGGCCAGACCTGAAGGACACGGCTCAGTTCGAGAGGGCCGCCAGCGCCATCATGGCAGGCCGCCCGCATACTATTTCTGCAGGTAAATACTCGATGCAGTGAGTATTTATCTTACTGCAATTTATCTAGATTCTTGACTCAATGACAACTTCACAACTAGAGTTTGCGATGAGATTGCAGTTTTCAAACTGAGGACCCGAATGGCCGAGTCGGCAGTGACCCTGCCTACGAAGCCAAGGGTCCCGGGGTTTGAGTCCCGGTGGGGGCAAATATTTGTTTGATGAGAACGGATGTTTGTACCCTAGTCATGGTTGTTTATCTATCTAAGTTTAATATTTATCTATATAAGTATGTGTATCGTTGTCTAGTACCTAAGATACATGGAATCCTAGTTTGGGGCTAGATCATTGTGTGTAAATAGTGTCCAAGGTATTATTAATCTAGACGATTTCAGAATGTGGGATAAACATCGTGAAGCTGATGGACTACTTGTTGTACGATTGGATTTTAGTGAAGGTGCTCTATTGTGTCAAAGAACCCCTATTGCCACGTCATTTGGTAGATAGTATAGGAAGCAAATTAGACTATTGAAAAAGTTATCAGATTTTTCGCTTAATGTACTTTTCATGATGCACTTTTGTGCCAAATTTGATTTTTACAGGACAACTTGATCACTTTCAGCGACTAAAACCGAGAAGTGGCGAGCGGCTAAGTTAAATAAGTACTGTACAAAACAGCAAAACAATGTATTGTGAAAAACAGATTTGTGATAACTTCGAGGGACTTTACTATCGAGCAAAAATTATGGCTTGTGTTTGAACGATTACCAAAAACGCACCTATTTTACTACCAATAAATTAGAAATGACTGCCAGAATGGATGAATGTCCACCAAATTGTGTTTGGATAAATGATCACCAAACTTCTTTTTATTTTTTTTGTACTTAAGTTTATGTTTAAAGTATTTTTTGTTGTTCTTACATGTTCAACCTAACACGAAGGATAAAGGGGGCTTCGCTTCGCTCACCCCCTTTACCCTTCACCTAAGCTACCGCAGTATTTTGCCCTGATATTTTTTGCAACTTTTGGTGTTCATTTATCCATTTTGGGTAGGAAAAAAAAAAATTCTCACCTTTCATTCGGAAAAGTAAGTTTTGCTCCACGACGAGAGGGAGCAAAATGCTACTTTTCTGTTCAAGCTACTTTTTTAATTTATTCATTGGCATGTAGCATTTACGCAATATGCCAACACAGATCTTAATAAAATAATCGATTATAATTTCATCGCAGTCGATTAAAAACGAACATGCTTCAAGTTTTAACTTTAACAACATTATAAGAAAATTTATGATTTTTCGTACGATTGATTTATGGTATTTAAAAAAAATGTTACAATAAATTATATGTTTTACTGAAATCAAAACTATTGATGAGTATTATTGTGATATAATGAATATTGATATCCGAAACCATTGTAATATTCGATTCGATTATTTGTACACATCGGTAAAAGTAGCACAGGAATATTTTATCTGTGGGGACCTTTCCTTTATTCTTCACAAGCCCCCACCTCCAATTAAAAAAAATGTTTTGTTTACGTTGTTCGATTACTGTAAAAGCGGTGAAAGTATAATTCAAAGTATATTTTTTTATTTTTTTAGAGCATATATAATTAAAATTTTCCTCATAGTCAGTGTGAAAAGTTGTATGTGTCACTCAGGAGCAAAATTATTTACGTCATGGGCGTTAACGCTTGAATCCTTCGTTACGCTCAGGATTCTAACTATCCTTCCCTTCACTCTGGATTCAATGCCCTCGCCGTAAATACATCATTTTGCTCCCTTGTGACACAAATAACTATTGGTGGTCATTATATTTGTTGCCAAAAATTATCAATGTATGTTTACACGCTAGCGAATCCCTGATCATGATCACCAAGCTAGTAAAACAGAAATAACTGCTAATACTCCTAACTTGCGTACCTTGACATTTACAAAAGCCTGTTTTAGCATATTGCGGCGTCTCAAGGGAGAGATTCAGCTTTAGAGAAGAGGCCTTTGCCCAGCAGTGGGTCGATGTCGGCTGAGTATGATGATGATGATGATGATGTCAAAAATGTATGGCTCTTTACCCGTTAAAGTTAAAGCGTATGGCTAAAAACATGGCAGATGTCAAAAATGTATGCTCTTTACCTGTCAAAAGTAAAGCGATTGTCTGGACACAACTGTGCCTCTGCCACTTAGTATGGAAAAGGCGTGACGCTATCAAGGTGACTTTTAATTAGCTGACAAAATTTTGGGAAATGATCGTTACCGTGATTCTGTAAAACTTTCCCAAAAGAACATATTCCCAAAAGACCTCGGTACCATCAGTATTGATCCGATCAGCTGATTATAAGTTACTA
This sequence comes from Argyresthia goedartella, assembly GCA_949825045.1. Lineage (NCBI taxonomy): Eukaryota > Metazoa > Arthropoda > Insecta > Lepidoptera > Argyresthiidae > Argyresthia > Argyresthia goedartella. The sequence continues at coordinate 2,965,672 of OX463833.1, forward strand.
TGGAAGACCTATTAATTATTTTTCGACTATAAGTTTATATGGGTAAGTTTCTCATAAAAATGGGTACTATCATTCCCCACAACTTGGTCAGTTTATTAAATGTCATCCAGATAGTGACTATTCGGCTAGATTTCACATTTTATTTCTGCCGCTGCAACGCCGGATATTATGTTGCGCTAACATATAAAACTTATTCACGTGGAACTGAGTATAAGTAAAGCAGAATGAAGACACGCATCCGCCCAACTGATGATGAAATAATATGTGAATATTAACAATAAAACCAAAAATACAGATGGCGCAAAGTTTCTATGACTCTAAGCAAGCTGTCACCTCTCTCCCTCTTTCACTCCACCTTACCCTATGCGAGAAAGAGACTTGTAGCATGGCTTCACGTCTTTTCCCATACGGGGTGGCAGAGGGAGTCTACTTTAAAACCTTATTTATGCGCAATATCAGCGTCATTTACAAGATCATACTCAGCCCACATCAACCCACCACTGGGCACAGGCCTCTTCTCTAAAGCGCCAATCCCCACGGTCCTGTGCCAAACGCATCCATTGAGATCCTGTCGACTTGATGATATCGTCGAACCATCGGGCAGCTGGTCTGCCCACTGGTCGTGTCGCTCCCCTTGGCCACCACTCCGTGACAGCTTTGGTCCACCGTCCGTCATCCCGTCTAGCCAAGTGTCCCGCCCATCTCCACCTCAGTCCCGTTATCCGCTTACACCTTCGACCTTCGTCTTCCGCCGGACTTCGACGTTTGGCTCGCGGTCAACGAGAGTGATACCTAGCTTGGAACGCTCCATTGCTCTTTGGGCCACCTTATCTTTGTGCATAATTTGCTTAGTGAGCGTCCATGTTTCGGCTCCATAAGTGAGGATAGGCAATACACCTTGGTCTTCACGCGGTAGATTGGACTTAAAGACTTCGTCTAATTTCCCGAAAGCAGCTAACCCTAACCAGAGGCGTCTATCCATCTCCTTCACCGGTGCATAGGGAAGCGAGAACGAAAAATAGATTAGATAATATTTTGTGTTTTTATAATAAATTATGTATCTCTAGTTGTAAGGTATTTATAGATGTGGGTTTTTGTTAACCTGAAATAAAGATTATTATGATAATTATAATTCTGGTAGCAAGGCATTTTTATAGAGATTACTAGATGTGTCGAAAATAGGAGGGAAACCGAGTGAAGGACCAGCCGCAGCCGACGGATCGGCGACAGAGAACCTGTGGCAAGAGTGCTGCAACAAGGCCGGCCAACCAACCAACCAAACCTCCGAAAACAGATAGTGTAAATGACGCTAGATATAGTATAGTCTATAGGGGAAACAGCATTAAAACTGTGCTTCAACCAACCCGTTATCGAAAAGGCGATTAAGATGTCTGGATGCGCCACAATCGCAGTGATCAACTAATCAACAGAAATCGTCTGATTGAAGCACAATAGTTACGTTCGAACACAGCACAGTACAGACAAGTTGACAGATGGGCAACTTACCCATGACATTGAATGGAATCACTATGGCCGAGTGAACGACATCGTGTAGTTACTAGACGATTTTACATAAGCCTACACTAGGATACTTTATCGCCGACATAATAAGCATCGCATTTATTGTGTTCTACCCCTGCTTTCCTCCCCGCCCTACATGGCCTAGATTCCGCCAGCAAATTGATGCTCTATGACAATGAGAATCCTTTGCAATTAAATTAAGGTAACTGCTAATCATAAATTACTATTAATTAAAATTATCTCCGACATAATACTGAAGCGTTATTTGGTTCACTTCTTTCCTTGTAAGGCTGATAACTTTCGAATCACTGATCCTATTTTAATCAAACATATCTCAGAACCATCGCAGTTAAGTCTACAACTAATTAAATATAGACCGCATAAAAATCCGTCCACCCGTTTGAGAGTTGGGCCGCCACAAACAGATGGACAGACACTTCAAACTTATACACTTCTTTTTTGGTCGGGGGGTGAAAACTTATTTTCAGCAAGAGACAGGGGTGTGATAAGTAGTTTTACTGTATTTACAATTTACGACTTACAAGTTACATAGCATATTTATTTCCAATTTGTTTGTCTGGTTCGCTCAGCAACAAGGTGCTAAGCGAGCCGCCGTCGTCGGCGCCATTTTGTCTGCCGCTAGCGGTATTGTGAACTTTGCAGAAATGCACAATAACGTAACTTCACACAAAGTCTGGGGAAACTGGACGAGGTATTTTTTTTTATATACGACTGCATTTTTTCCTGCAAAGTTAAATCAATCAATCAATGCTCCAATCGAAATCATTTGCAATCTGAGACTGAGCTTATGGCTGTAAATAGTGAATTTAGGGGTTTTCTGACAGCTCTTAGTGATCAACTTTGTTAACTCATAGTTATTAAAGCAGTTCGCCCAGATGGCCTCATTCATAGTAGAACCATCTGGTAAAAGAAGCTCAAGGAAGAATTCACGATACGGTCAAATCCAGAAGTTGTCGAAAACCAGAAGTGGTCACCAACCGTCAAAAGGGTCGTCGCCTATGTTAGAATGAACCTGTGAATCACACCCTCTCTTTCTAACACAGGCGGGGTTCTACTAAATGGCCTCGTTAAATTTGCGGCGGTCTACCACAGAGTAGAAGTTATTATGGTCTGTGACATTTCAAATTTGTGCTGTAGTCTGAGTTGTGTAAAGTACCAAGCTCGCGAATACCCGCTAACATTTTTCATCATTTCAGACCTATGTGGTACAAACGCAAATCTCTCACGGCCTGTAGTGAGCTTTTTAGAAGCTATGTTTTTGGTTTATGAAAACTCCTCGTCTTCACTCAAAGTGGACTTAACTGTGCCCCTACCGCATCATATGAGAAATGGCATTTAGGAAAAAGAAAACAATTGCATCCCAAATAGTCGCCATTCATAAGACAAAAGATATTGACGTCACAATGCACAATAGACTACTCTTACAGCACAGCTACGCAGTTTCTGCCTGCCTTCAAATCACGTCGGGGTCACCACTTTGGAGCGGGAATAGGCAAAGCAATGAAAGGTAAATCTTCTTAGATGATCACTGTGATACTATCAGTTCCATTTACACATAATAACTTTAAGGAGCGTTTTATAAATCATAATTAGGTTTTGTTGTACACATAGGTCTACCCGGGCTCAGCGATCAGCTTTTCACATCCTGACTTGGTTGGCTGGTTTGCTTGTCTCTTGATAGAGATAAGCTCGTCTTTGTACACTATTTTAATGTAGATCTTGTTATTTTAATTATTTCTATGCAATAAATAAATTATTATTATCATTATTATTATCAAATCCGGCTATTTCGAACGATATCCAGAATGACAAGAAGGAATGAATGAATCGGTGATACATTAGGAGTGAACAAGTGAATGAACATTTAGCATATGAGTGAAGGATGCGTGTGAGTGTGGCTACTGACAAATAGATGTCTCCACAGAAGTACATATATATAAGAACGATGTACAAGTAAAATATAGCTAGATCCCTGTTGCAGCTGAAACGACAAAAACATTTCTAAACAGGCACGTATACATTGCTTCTGGAGCCACACTGCAGCGACCAAGACCTGGGGTTTTTTCTTCTCCCCCAGCCGGAATTCGAACCCGGGCTCTCTTGGGAGGCAGAGCTACACGAAACACCAACGGTGCGTTGGCAGAAGGAGGCGAAGTCATGGTTCCGCAACATCAGAGATTAATTTTATATTGTACATTGTGGCATAAAAAAGACATCCCTGAGGAGTTTCTTTGTGCTCTCTCATTAGTTTAGTTTAGTTTCATTATTCCACATGTTCGTATCCATGGAGACGTAAAACTTGTAAAGGTGCATTATTTTTGACTACTTGCAACAAATTATTTGAGTTTTAAAGGACGGTGGTGAAGAACAGCTGATGCGACGAATAGAAAGGAGTATGGATGGGATATAGAGAGCTGAAATGAAGGAATAGGAATCAGCATAGGAATGTACATAGTAGAACCGACATATTCAGCCTAGGAATGAACATAGTAGAACCGACATATTCAGCCCAGGAATGGACATAGTAGAACCGACATATTCAGCCCAGGAATGGACATAGTAGAACCGACATATTCAGCCTAGGAATGGACATAGTAGAACCGACATATTCAGCTTAGGAATGGACATAGTAGAACCGACATATTCAGCCTAGGAATGGACATAGTAGAACTGACATATTCAGCCTAGGAATGGACATAGTAGAACCGACACATTCAGCCTAGGAATGGACGGACATAGTAGAAAGAGAGGATGTGATTCACAGGTACATTCTAACACAGGCTGAATAACGTATAGTGAATTTGTCATTGGCTTCTTGGCTATACCTGCATGGTTCTACTATGGGAATGGTGTTCTTTATTAAAAGGCTGAACATCGACTGTCAAGCGATAGGGCGTTTGTATAGTAGCTTATAGGTCCGTAAAAGGGAGATCTCAAGGGAGATCTCCGCTCCAGGTTGCTACGCCTGGGGACCACTGGTCCAACAGCTTATGCTTGGACGTTCTTTATACAGTTAGTAACAGAAGAAATTTCTCTTGCGCGATGCAGGATCGATTGTCAATTGTTGCTGCGATCCGTGATGACATCTGTTGACAACTTGTGTCAATTGCTGCGTTTATTTGCTTGACATCAATCTTGTATGTTAGTATGTGCATCGCCTGATAGGTGACGCTACAACAGCTAAAATCGGCCAAAGGGAAGTGTCACAAAGTATACCTCGTGCTATATAAGTTGACACATCCGACGTAACTCAATAACACATTCTTGCACCGACTTACATAATAAAATCTACCCGACCGCACCATAGAAAACTGCGTAAAGAAATACCTGTAATGTGCAAGAGGTGGAATGGAGTTCCGGTCGTAGTCTCACTGTAGAAACTTCTAGTGTAACAAGACTGGAAGCGTGCCAAGTCGTGGCGAGTCTGTGCCGTGGTCCGAATGCTTCGGTTACAACTTTTAAGCAATGAATGAAAATAAATAAATGCAGCAGATTAAGGTCTCCGCCGAGGGGCAAAGGTCTTTACCCGAGTAATTGTTGGTCCATGATATAATGTTGTAAATCGTACCATACAAATCAAGAGCGCAGTCTATTCAACGCTGCGTAAATCTGATACAGATGCGATGGATACAACACAAATCAAACGAATCAAAATCACCTTCATATCTCCACGGTGTGGCGATGGGTTAGCCCCCTGTCACGCCTATTGGAGTATTGAATAACCGGCTAATTGTGGGCAAAACTGTGCCTCTTTTACACCGTATGGGAAAAAGCGTGACGCTGTCACTGTTCCTTATTATTATTTTGAGGCCTTGGTGTCCCACTGCTGTGCAAAGGCCTCTTTCCCTGTTCCCCTCTTGGCCATCCTGAGCGATCATCCACCAGTTCTCGTCCCAAACACATCATCACACACATACATCATCTCGTCACGGATGTAGTGTGCTAGTGCATACTGAAGCATTCGGACCGCGGCCTGGGAGTCAGTGAACGCAGCCTGCCTGGAGAGGTTGAGTCGTGTCGAGTAGACGCACTTTAATCGGTGGTTGAGTTTTAAGTTGAGTTTAGAATTCGCTATGGGATTGCTAGGCAAAATAGATACTTTATATGATCTGCTAAAACGGTAATTTTGTTTGTAAGTGAAAATACAAGCATGTACTGTGTTATTTTTAAAAAAAATAGAGTTTATAAAATACAAATAAAGGAAATATACAATTATGATATTGTCAAACCTTTTCGTTTCAACTTCAGACACGTTTCTAGACTTATTGGACTACCTTGTCAAATACCGATTAGGGGGTTTTCTGACAGATAATTAAAAAAATAGTGTTGAAAACGGTGACAGATGGCGTTGATTCGCCATGGCTGGTCTATGAGAAATTAAATTTAGTTTAAATTAGCATAAAGCCTCATTTACTTGAGAAAAAAATAAGTATTATTCACTTTATTTCTGTGTGACTTCATCTAACCCTAGCTATTGTTTCTGACTTTTGTGGCTTCTTCTTTCAAATGAGCTTCGCGTGCACCCTGGACATTTGCTTTCCTATGGTCAATCCAGGCTTTACTTGTTAACTGCGTGAACCCGCAGTTAATCTTCAAGGTTCATCACCAGGAAAATGGTTAGAACCACTTTTTTACAGAATTTACGAAGCAAGGATGTTGAAACTTTAATTCTACAAGTTCCGAAATAATATCTGAGGTAGTCGTATCCAAAGAGATTGAGGTCAGTGGTCGTAATAATCACAAAACAGAGGATAAACCAAAACAACATAATTGTGTTTTGCTTGTTGTTGACAAGTGATAGTTCTTGTTCTTTGGTTTTTTCACAAACCAGCTTAGCCTAACTCGATCACCATCAAAATAGCATTTCCTGCCAAGGTAAACATATCTGGCAATAAACTGGCAACTGGCATGAAAAAAATAAAAAACCATGTCTCGCCGACGACATCTAACGACAAATTTGTAACTTTTTTTTGTTGGTAACGTTTCTCGCAAACGGAAATTATTTGATTAAATTATTTTTTTACACAAAAAAATACATCCACACAGGTTTCGTCAATTAAAATTTAAATACAATAAAATTAACAAACAATCAATAAAAAAATAATTAAAACAAAAAGAAACAATTACCCGAATAAACCACCACGGGACATTGCCGAGGCAAAGGTTTCCATGACGGTGGCAGCATTTCCCCGCTGCACAGCCAGGGAGACCCTTTTGTAACTACATTATTTTCTTTTTATGAGCTGTCAGAAAATTGGCCATTCCACCCATCGAACTACTTTGTTTTCAACCCCAGACGGAAAAGGGGGCTTCAAACAAACAGAATCTCCGACAGACAGTCACGTCTGTTTGTCTGTGACCCCGTAGCGCTGAAGCGGGTGGACAAATTTTGATGCGATTTTAAACAGTCTGAAAATTTGGTTCACTTTTTCCTTGTTAAGCTGTGATAATATGACAACTTTCGAATCAAAGACCCGATTTTAATAAAACAAGGCTAAGAACTATCGCAATGAAGTCTTATACCAATAAATAAAAACCACATTATAATCCATGCGCAGACTGTGTGTGTGTATCAGTCTGTGAGTCTGTACACGGCACCCTAGCGCACAGAAAGACACTTGCAAACTTATTACACCCTCTTTTTTTTAATTGACCTTTGAGCAATTTAAAAACCATGTTATAGCGACTTTGTCGAAAAAGGGATATTACAATGTTCAAGATTACTTAAATTACGGGACTGTATGGGGTTAATCTGGCTCAACACAGACCTTGCTGTTAATAATTTTGTGAGTATTATTGCTGCTTATTAATTATAATAATTCATATTATAATATTTCTATTAGTTTAGCACAATAAATTTTTAAAAGAGATCTAAAAATCAATCTGTGGGGTTTCTACGCCCTTCTTCTCCCACAGTGGTCCAATGTAGAGAAGCGGCAAAAAATTACGATTGCTAAGTATATGTTAATATCTACAGCAATAAAGACATTTGGAATTTGGAAATTCGTCGACGATTCAAAATATATATTTTGAATCAGACAACAAGCCTATAAAAGCAATAAAATCATACCCCATTCCAGTAGATCGCGATACTTAGAACGAGTAAGCAAAGCAAAAAGTAACAGAGCAATATCATTATCATGTACAAGTAACCAATGAAGCTACACTACTGGTATTTTATGCAATTGATCAGTAATTATGTCTTTCTAAGTTGCATTATGTAAGGACATCGATATTCACTGTTCATAAATATTTAAGTGGAGTGTACAACGATTTTTAACTCTATAAAAAAATGTAAAATGGAGTACCTATGTAACAACTAAACGTGGGCGTACCTGTGCCCCTGTGTGGGAAATGTGTTGTTAAAAAACAAGTTTTGTGCCGTCCCTAGTTTGTCTGTGAAGTTGGTACTACTGAACAAGCTAAACAAGTGCAGAGCAATGATCAATGCCACCATGCCGTTCGAACATGCGGTTGCTGAACACATCAAAGAGAGCTTATGATATGTATGTAGATAAACTAGTGTATGTAACTGTACATAATTATCAGGCATAATTAATCAGTCACATAAACTACTATAATTGGCTGGGGATGAAGAAGAATAAAATCCGGGTCTTGAATGTTAATGTGTGTGATGTCACTGTTTCTAAATTCCACGACACCGACACAGGCTATCCTAGTGTGGGGCCAGAAGCAAGATATGTGCCTACATAATGGGTGTAACAGAAAGGTGTAGCCATGTTTTAGGGGGTTTTTAGGGACATCGCTCTGAACAACATTCACTATGAAACCAATTTGATTTTTGATCCACCAATCAACCTGTAGAATCTGCACATTGCACTTCGGTGTACCAAACCCTAAACATTATATCACTTCTTTTTCCATAGTGGGGGTGGCAGATGCTAAGTTGCGCTTATTTATAATAGCCAGTTATTAAATACTCATTTTGGGTACAATCATTTGTTGCTTTTTTTCCGAAATCTCGTTTTCGAACTTTCTGCTACTTGCAACAATATGCACTTCATAATTTCTTTATTGCACACAAATAATTATATTGACAAGATATACATTAAAATAGTGTACAAAGGCGAGCTTGTCTCCAACAAGAGATCTCTACCAGCAAACCATGTCAGGATGAGATAGGTTAATCACAGAGCACGGGTAGACCGATGTGTACAACATACCTTAAATTACAACTCAATAAACTACATACATAAAATATACATCCTAAATATAAATAAATATTAAATATACATATAAATATATAAATTATAAATACATAAATACTACGTATATTTCTAAAGAGATAGGAAGTGCTTCTTCACGCGTCTTTAAAAGATATTGAGAATAGGACTATCCCTGATGGTGCAGGGGAGTGCATTCCACAACCGAATGGCCCGGAGTCTAAACCCGTGCTCGTAGGATGCGGTGTTATGTTGTGGGGTCGTGAGCATGGAAACTGCGTGGCTCCTCCGAGGCCTGCTGGAAGAAACAAATGAAAACGGTCTCGTAGAAAGGTTGGATATTCTGCAAAATGTTGTAGAGGAGGTGGAGGATGTGAGAATCCCGAAGAAGACGGATCGGAAGCCACTTCAACTCTTTGCGATGCTGTGATACATGGTCGTATTTGCGCAGCCCGAAGATAAACCGAATCCCGAGATTTTGAAAACGTTCGAGTTTGTTCAGTTCAGTGCAGCACCGTTGACCGTTGGCTACACTCCGCTATTGTGACTTTTGACAGCAAACATTGCGCATTTTTTGTCGATTGCTTACCTGTTTGCAAGATACGTAATAACCCCGCGGGACTGGCTTCCCGTGATGGACGAACTTTTTCCATACACATGACAGACGTATACATAATAGGTATTGGTGCGCGAGTCCGACTCGCACTTGGCCGTTTATTTAAAGATCTGATGGACCGTTCCGAAATGGTCAGTGGATTTGATATTAGCTTGTTTAGAAAGGCGCGTTTAGGGAGTGCCGAAACGCTTCAAACCCGAAACCAGGAAAGCAACAAAGCATGTGAATGCACCTTTGTGTTTGATCGTCCGTGCGTTGTGTGATGCATGCTTTATGTTATGTATTTCTATTCTTTTGCTTTCTATTGAATCAATGAATTGAAGTTTGCTTGTTTAGGAATTGGATAAAAACTACATACATAAATACATGTACGTAAATTTACATAAATGTAACTAGGAACGATTCTGCCTCGGCATTCGAACTCTTGCCAGTGAGCCCGAAACTAGACCACTCGGCCACGTAGGTCATCAATCATATATATCCAGCCTAATCATAGTGTCGGCCATGTCCGTCGCATGACATGCACCCAGCAGACAGATGGGCGAACATCTTCACTGACTGGGTGTCAACAAGACGGACGCCAAGACTGCGTTGGGGCAGGCCGAGACGGAGAGATTACAACATTTATATACAGGCACATACATTGCTTCTGGCCCCACACTAGGATACCCTGTGTCCTGGGAACCAGAAACAGCGGCGTCAGACAAGTATAAACTTTTGGTACACTTTTTAGTAATTTGGTATATATGTATTTTATTTTCCGTATTTATAGATATTTAATTTACTTATATGTATTTTATTATAGATTAGATATTGTGCACTGCCTACCCTTTCACGACAAATTTTCCGATCACGGCTTGGTTTGCTGGAAGAAATCTCTTATTGGAGATAAGCACACCTTTTTACATATGTTTTCTCTTTACGTAACTTTCTAAACATCTGTGTGCGATAATTATTAATATTCATTCATAAAATCCAAGAATTCGAACCCGGGACCTGACGCTTGGGAGTCGGAACTCCGCAGTGGTCGTCGCCGTATAGGTGGCGGTACGACCTCGATAAGTTCCTGCAAGGGTGGACGGACGACCCCAAGATAGGGAATTGTGGCTGCAACATGACGAGGCCTGCAGAGGGATACCTCGTTCGTGCAAAGGTCCCCGTCGAAATTACTCCATTCGCTTTACTGATAGCACAAAACCTAGAAAAACGTCTCAAAATTGTTATAATAATTTACTTAAGATGGAACTTCTTTGGAACAGCAGAGAAATAAGGTGTCGATTTTGTCGATGTATCAACATCAACAAAAAATAATTTAAAATATCGTGAATAGCTCCGCCTCCACGTGTGGGAAATGGAATGACGCTAGACTTGAGAGTTTATTGTTCAACGACGAAAAAAATATTGACTTGGATGTGGGTTGAGTAGGCGAGCTCAAGAGGTGATTTCGTAAGTAAATCGAGCGCAGCAAATTAAGATATGGGAGATACTTGCACCCTGTTGACTACCACCAAAAAACATACGGTCTAACGTAAAGTAGACTTTTGCGATCCTGAAACTCTGGCTACTAGTTGTAATTTACTCAAAATATTTCGGCTGGCACATCAGCACATAAGCCCACCCATTCATAAAAGACGATGTGCCAACCTGCATATACACATATACAGAATTATCTAGTACTCCTAGGGTTATCATCTCGAGATGATTCCTGACACTTCAGGATTTAGAGAATCTCAGAATTATATCATATCAACAGACGACCCGAATGGCTGAGTCGGCAGTGAAGCCTACGCCTACGAGGCCAAGGGTCCCGGGTTCGAGTCTCGGTGGGGGCAAATATTTGTTTGGTGAGAACGGATGTTTATACCCTAGTCATGGTTGTTTATCTATCTAAGTACAATATTTATCTATATAAGTATGTGTATCGTTATCTAGTACCCAAGATACAGGGAATCCTAGTTTAGGGCTAGATGAATTTGTCTAAATAGTGTCCAAGGTGTCCAAGATATTATTACACCTATGTAAGGCCCTGCACTGAGGCCTGGTCACAAAAATATCACTGGGTTACTATAATAAAAACATAAGGACAACATCAAAAGAGTGTGCCCCGACATGACCAAAATACTAACTTAGTCACCGAATTACTACGCGAGCAAGGCTTTTAGTCCCTACTTTAGTTGCAAGCTTTATAATTTTCCATAACAAAAACAAATCGATCGGTAGTTGTGTCCGGATTTTATATTTTTAACTGGCAACACCAAGCGCTAAGCACCGTATGCGCCGGCGCATATCGTCACACTCAGTCGGCGCAAAAACTATGGCACTAGAGTCCAATGCTCCGGACGCTCGCTTGTCCGCAGTACTCCGAAGTGATGCGACGCGGGTACATCTATCGATACTGTTATTGATAAAAATATAACTTATACACATGTAAGTAATCAAAAACATTTACTTAATACAGACATTGCTTCTGGCCCCACACAAAGATATTTAATGGTGTGCACTTAGGTCTATATATTTAATAGTCTACCTGTAGTTTCTTTTTATCCTCTCCATTCTAGGTTTGCTTCTTATTTATTTATTTTCCATAAATACCTATCATTACAGGTTGAACCTAATGCGGTAGGTATATTCATCTAGCTTAACTAATTTCATTTATCATTTTGACATATCGTTTTTGTAACAAACAACGAATAGTGTCATTTTTGTAAATTCAGCCAGAGTAACCCCGAACACATCAATAAGCTCTTCTTCTTCTTCTTAGAGATAAGCTCGCCTTTGCACATGTTTTTCCCTTTATTTATTTTTTGTATTAACTGTTTTTGTGCAATAAATTATGATTTATACCCTGTGTCGTAGGAACTTGGAACCTAGCTGTTTCCTACGTCACAAGCACATAAACATCCATAACCTTGATTTTTTTCGTCCTTGTCTGGGAGACCCCGAGACCTCTTGTTTGAGAGGCAGACAGAACCTCGATTGCTTAGTCTTAGTTTATCCCATATGCCTGCAGCATTCGTTATGCATTTCCTTATTATTTCCTAGTTGTTTGTCGATAGTGTCGACAAACATCAGCCCCGCCTCTACACACCGGTATCCAACCGTGTCGACAACTGCCGCTCACACTAAGCACCAGATGACCACCAACATTTATGCGAGTCGAGATAAATGATAACACCTAATAAGAGCCAGTTAAACGATTCCAGGTCTAATTAAAACTGAAGTAATTAAAAAAATGAGTTTGAAAATAGAACTTACAACGCCGGAACAACCGATTAGTTGTATAATATAGCGGATTTAGGCGGATTGAAGATTCAAAGATGTTTTGCTAATCCACTGGCAACCCTAACGTGACAATTATTCAGCAATCAAGGCCAGCGTTGTCACAAGAGAATTAACTTTCGCTAATGGCACTTTTGCGACGAAACAATTGCAAAATCGAAAGTTCCCGACACAATGGCTGTTGGTTGTTTTAGATATAAATATAATTATGATAAACAGCTGTGTAAGCAGCTATGAGTGACCTTACTATTATTGTTGCCAGATGGTACGATATCGAACGTAGAAAACTGTCACTGATGGTTCTTCTTTACACATTCATCGCCAGCATCATGCTTAGCCCATATTGCCCCACCTCTGGGCACAGGCCTCATCTCTATAGCACCGACCCTCACGTTCCTGTGAAAACCCCATCCCGCGAGATCCCATCGACTTGATAATGATGAGTGTAGCCGCTGTAAACTCGACGCCCGTGATACGCGAAAATAATCTTAATTGTAGCGGACACAAGGCTCCCGCGGACCATCGCGAGAGTCGAGCTCACAGCAGTCAAGCTGTAAGAATATGTAATCACTGCAAAATCACAATAAATAATTATCTTATCGCATGCTTGTGACGTCGCTGTTTCTGGTTCCCACACGTGTCGTGTGAGGCCAGAGTGTATCCTAGTGTGGGGCGAGAAGCAATGTATCCGGACCCGGAGATCGTGGGCGCGCTCAGCTACCGTCCATTCTGCTTCAGCGCCGTCGAGTATGATGCCGAGGACGGACCCAACGCGCCCACCACACTCACGTGACTAAACTCGCGAGCGGAGAGAGCGATTCAAAGTTCCTGTACCTACCAACCTCAAGGGCAGCCGTTCCAAAACTGTGAGCAAGTGACGTCACGAGGGGTGTGATTTTAAAAACAAAAAAAAACATTCATTTAATCACCCGAAATATTCAAATAAGTTTCCTAAAAAGCCTAAAATTTCACAACATAAAATTAAAAGTAGTTCGTATTTTTTTTGCCTGGCCCATTCGGAACGGCACTTTTCCATTGTTTTTTGTTCCTGTAGCCCTGGCTGCCCCTTAATCGGAATAAAGGTGTGATGAGATGTATGTCAGTATATGTATGGTATGAATGTCAGAGAAAGAAACGATATATTTCTGTCACTCACAAAAGGGAAATAATAAAACGACCGAAAAAGAAAACTAATTGAGCGAAAGACCATGAAAAGCGGAATTTTCTCAAATGAGCAAAATACTGATTTGCGCGAAAAATTACTGATTTGAGCGACAAAATTACTGAATGATTTAGCCACTGCTTATTGGCTTAATAAAGACTGTCTGGGCGAAGTAAGGGTAGGTGAGTGAGTGGTATTAACATTTAAGAACTTAAAAATTGAACGATCGTTTTGTTACTCGAATCACAGAATACTTATTAATACTCGAATTAAGATTTTCAAGTACCTGTTTTTAGATTTCTAAAATAGTCTCACTTCAATTACATTTTTGTCAGACGAAGCCATTATTTCTAGACGCGCTCATTTTTTAACTAACCCCCGATGACAAAGAGGGTGTTATAAGTTTGGAGTGTCTGTCTGTCTGTGTGTATGTCTGTATGTGGCACTCTAGAGCTCAAACGGGTGGACGGATTTTAATGCGGTTTTTTGTAAATGATAGTATACTTCCCTGCGATGGTTCTTAGCTATGATTTATCAAAATCGGTTCAATAGTTCGAAACTTATTAGTTTAACAACGACACAAGTCAACCAAATTTTAGACTTTAACCCCAAACGACGAAAAATATGAGTGTTGTTATAGGTTTGAGGCGTCTATCTGTCTGTGTGTGGGTGTGTGTGTGTAAATGATAAATGATAATGATATTTCTTGTATGAGGGTGTGTCTGGGTATGTGTCTATCTGTGGCGCCCTAGCGCTCAAACGGGTCGACGGATATTGGTGATGAGGTACAAGTCAGAGACGTCGAAAAAGAGGTTGTTATAAGTTTGAAGTTTACGTCTGTGTATTTGTGTGGGTGTCTGTCTGTGTATGTGTGAGGATGTGTCTCTGTGTGTGTGTGTCTGTGGCACCCTAGCGCTCAAATGGGTGGACGGATATTGGTGATGCGGTACAAGTCAGAGACGACGAAAAAAAGGGGTCTGTGGCATAGGCGCTCAAACGGGCGGACTGATTTAGGTGATGCTGCACACAAGTCAGAAAGAATGTATTACTGAGACACAGATTGACTCCCACATTTTTAACCCCCAACGAGCAGGTGAGGTGTTATTAAAGTTTGAAGCCTCTGTAGGTCGGTGTATCTGTGCGTGGAACCCTAGCGGTCAAACAGGTGGTAGTATTTTGATGCGGTTTTCAGTAAACGATGGTAGTACACTGCCCTGTGAAAAATCTTAGATATGTTTTATTAAAATCGGTTCAGCAGTTCGACAGTTCTCAGCTTAATACGGAATAGCGGTCTAACGTGGACTGATTTTAATGAATTTTTTTATAGTTGGTAGTAGACTTCACTGCCATGGTTCGTCGATATATTTTATTAAAATCAGTTCAGAGGTTCAAAGTTATCAACCTAAATAGGAAACAAGTGAACCAAATTTTAGCCGTAAGGCTCCATTAATGTTTCGGGGGTATTTTTTTTTTATTGTCGCTATTCAGTCATTCAGCCAGACAAAACCAGTATTATTTAAAGTCATAGGTTTAAATACCATCTCTCAAAATGTATGCATCAGTTACACCTTTCCATTTCAAAAGAAAGACAAATTGAGATAAACATCCGTATCTTGAACAACAGATTGAACAATATGGCAGAGTATGACATATGGTCACATTCAAAAGACAATTGCAAAATATTATTCATACAAATAGCTACACGGATAATGAGTGAAGATAGAACTTACAATAGACCCAGCAACAGCTACTCACGTGAAACTCCTTCGTAGTAGGTATTACATAGTATGACAAGATTATCATGTATAAAGAGTCCATCCTAGGTTTGCTGGATGAAATCTCTTTTTGAAATACCTACACGGATAATGAGTGAAGATAGATCTTACAATAGACCCAGCAACAGCAGCTCTCGTGAAACTCCTTCGTGGTAGATATTACATAGTATGACAAGATTATAATATATAAAGAGTCCATCCTAGGTTTGCTAGAAGAAATCTCTTTTTGAAATACCTACAAGGATAATGAGTGAAGATAGATCTTACAATAGACCCAGCAACAGCAGCTCTCGTGAAACTCCTTCGTAGTAGGTATTACATAGTATGACAAGATTATCATGTATAAAGAGTCCATCCTAGGTTTGCTGGAAGAAATCTCTTTTTGAAATACCTACACGGATAATGAATGAAGATAGATCTTACAATAGACCCAGCAACAGCAATTCTCATGAAACTCCTTCGTGGTAGGTATAACATAGTATGACAAGATTATAATATATAAAGAGTCCACCCTAGGTTTGCTGAAAGAAATCTCTTTTTGAAATACCTACACGGATAATGAGTGAAGATAGATCTTACAATAGACCCAGCAACAGCAGCTCTCGTGAAACTCCTTCGTGGTAGATATTACATAGTATGACAAGATCATCTTGTATAAAGTCCATCCTAGGTTTGCTGGAAGAAATCTCTTTTTGAAATACCTACACGGATAATGAGTGAAGATAGATCTTACAATAGACCCAGCAACAGCAGCTCTCGTGAAACTCCTTCGTAGTAGGTATTACATAGTATGACCAGATTATCATGTAAAGAGTCCATTCTAGGTTTGCTGGAAGAAATCTCTTTTTGAAATACCTACACGGATAATGAATGAAGATAGATCTTACAATAGACCCAGCAACAGCTACTCTCGTGAAAGTCCTTCGTAGTGGGTATTACCACAGATACTATAATACTATGTATTACATAGTTTGACAAGATCATCATGAGATTTCTTCCAGCAAATCTAAGATGGACTCTTTATACTTAAGAGTCCATCTTAGGTTTGCTGGAAGAAATCTCTTTTCAACCGACTTCAAAAAGAATGAGTTTCTCAATTCAAGTGTTTTTTAATTATTTTTGTATTTGTTACGCGATTACTCCGTCAATTATGAACCGATTTTGATGATTCTTGTTTTGATTGGTAGGTCATACTTCAGAAGTGGTCCCATACAAATTTTATCAAAATTGATTGAGCACTTTTTGAAAAAATCAACAAATACAAAAAAATACACAGATGACGTTTTGGCTTGTGGTTACGTGCAGTAAAAGTTTTGATGAGGAACAGGAATGCACGGCCCAGTAATGCCCGGCCCTGGAATTGTGGGACGTCTCTCATTGGCTGGAAATACTGGCTTCTGATTGGTCGAACATTTTCGATTTAACTTAGACGAATCTAAGGCCACGGTCATAGTAGTGAGGTTTTTTTGTAAGCAAGTTTAACATTCACTTGCTTGACACATATCGTAACCTAAAAATTATTCATATTTGGTTAATTTAAATTAAAAACAAACTCAATTCTGCTATTTGTTAAAAAAAAAACTGTGAAGACTGTGTTCAAGTGCATTATATTTATTGAGTCAAATTTGGCTAGAGTAGGTTATTGTGGCTAAATTTCAATTGGGTTATAGGTTAGGTTATAACTTAGAAGAATCAATACCGAAGCTTAGCGGAGCGAAGCGTATGCAAATAAAAAAAAAACATTTAATGATATTTATAGATTTTTTGAGATGAACTATGAACACACCCTAATCTCTGATGTAGCAGTTGTCTATGGTACTCGGGACGCCAATTCCGGGGCCGGGCATTCCGGGGTCGAGCACTATTTTGTACGGCCACGGAATGCTCGGCCCAGGAATGACCGACCCCGGATTCGTGGGCTTTCGGGACGCCAATTCTGGGGCCGGACAATACTGGGCCGGGCATTACAGGGACTCGTTTTGATGAGGACTTTTCAAGTGCACAGACTTAATTCGCATCCCGACGGGGGGAGGGGGGGGGGGGGGAAGAAATAGGGCTTCAACTTGAAGTCGGTTGTATTAAGTTTTTAACTTCGTGAATAATGAGAGAAAATATTGCTTTTTTATTTGCGTATATACTTCTGGGCAATAAAGTATAATGTAAAGTAAAGTAAAGTTACCTACTCCGGGTTCATTGCTTGGCGCAAGTGGGCCTAATGGCCGAATGCACAGATAACTGCTCAAATTAAGTGCCACTTAAATGCCTTTCGACAACTTCCATTATGACAAGTTCCCATATTGACAACTTCCTAACCCTTGCAGCTCTTGGGCAGGCCCCAAGGATATTCCAGAGCCCGTGTTGTTGGCCCACAAATGCCCACAATAGAATCTTCAGTACCTACTCTAAGGTGACGTCTCTGTCAAAAAAGTTCCTTTGTAGGTTCTCTGCGTCTAAATAAAAAATAGCATTATGAACATTCCGACACAAATCAAAAGACCTAATAAACAGATAAATTAAATGAGAACAATTTAAATGACCACCAAAATATTGTTTTCCTACCCAAAATGGGTAAATGCTACCCTAAATAAATAAATGATCATAAATGGTAGCTCAGGTAAAGGGTAAAGGGGGTGAACCAAACGAAGCCCCCTTTATCCTTCGTGTTAGGATGAACATGTAAGAACAACAAAAAATAGTTAAAACATAAACTTAAGTACACAAAACATAAATTTAAGTTTGGAGATCATTTATCCAAAAAAAATTTGGTGGTCGTTTACTAATTCTGGCGGTCGTTTCGAATTTATTGGTAGTAAAATAGGTGCGTTTTTGGTGATCGTTTAAACATAAGCTAAATTAAATTACACATATATTTTGATAGGCAGGACATACATACCGAGGTAACTATATCGCCCTAGAACGGAGGGTGGTGTGGCACCTGCAAATCTGAATCAGCGTGTGCCTGGCAAAAAGACTCCTCTGGCGCTGGTCTTCCGTCAGTACTGGACCAAGGGAGGGATCAATTGGACATTTCGAGACGTCACTTTGTGGTAGGCCATGCTGATTGACCTCTTTCAAAGGGCTGCCAAGGGTTTCGGTCCTAAAGGCGCAAAGGGATGCAAAGGATTACGGTCCTAAAGGCACTGTCAGTTCCCGAGCGACAGGGCAACAGTGACAAAATGACTGATGCCCGATTTCACCAACAGTAAAGGGACACTTAGCTCTTTTTCTTAGCTGTCTTGCGATTGTTTCGGTAGCCGGACTCTTATATGGGGTCCCCAAGGAGCCTAGATGACCCTTACACATTTCACCAACATTCCCTAAAAGATAGGGAATGTTGGTGAAATCGGCCTTGAGTGTCCGTCAAACTTTGACTCTTCTCCCATTGGATTACGATTCTCATATGTGATTTGATGCAGGACACCACCGGTGGCGTTGTGTGCGAGCCTCTTTTCAAATGTATTTGAGGTACTTCGTGGCGACTAGTCTCCGAGAATCGCGTAGAAATCTCTTCGCCTTGCGTATCGTAATAGGAGAAGAGACTTCGACATGTCGGTTGTGTCCCGGGCCTAAGTAATCTAAAACACGAATGTCGCATGGCTAAATGAGGGCAACGCAAATGGTAGTTGTTTCAGCAATAAATAAAGTTAAAACAAACTCTTTATTTACGGTCCTTCTCTCTGATACTAATGTCTGAAAGTTGAGACTAGGGGGCCGTTTGTGGTCTCAAACATACAACAGATGCTCTATTCTGTGGTATTATAAAGGAGATAAAGATATCAATGGACACAGGCCCGGATACAAACAGCCAACCCAAAGTTTAACTGGCACTTAACGTCCTGTAAGAATAGACAGCTCCAATGTGCATTTTAAAATGCACTGTTGAGCACGAGTTTGTGCATTTTCTACCTACAGTTATCAGTTAGATATTGCTTTGAATAAAAATGCTCATTTATGTGCTTCAGTAATGTATTAATATTATATAATATATAATACTTAATAGTATGTAGAAGTACCTGTACGTGTATATTAGGGGTGCTCATACGGTCGATCGTAACCGACCAATCGCCAGCAATATACTTATTAGGTATAGTATTCAGTCCTACATAAAAGGTGTCATTCAAAGTACGCGGCGATAATCGACAATCACAACGCCATCGCCTAACCAAAGGTCCCGGGTTCGAGTCCCGGTGGTGGCAAACATTTGTTTGATGAGAACGGATGTTTGTACCCTAGTCATGGTTGTTTATCTGTCTAAGCATAATATTTATCCATATAAGTATGTGTATTGTTGTCTAGTAACCAAGATACAGAGAATCCTAGTTTGGGGCTAGATCAATGTGTGTAAATAGTATCAAAGGTATTATAATTATTATTATAAATAAAATACAAATATATTTAAATAAGTTTCTTAAAATGGTATTAAAAAATATATCTATCGAAAAGTGCAAAGCCAATGCGTAGATGAAATTTTGTCTTGTTCTTAGAATTTTCAACATAAAGTCAGTGCGGCGAAAAAAAGCAAAACGTATCATTTTAATAATAGGAGGAAGATTTATTTTTTATAAGTGTGTGTGCGTCGTTTGTGGAAGTTCCGTGACATTACCTAAGCGCGGGAACTTAGAAAGACATTTACAAAACTTTGCATAAAACATCTCCTACTGAAATATCAAACACTTTTGATATGCAGATAACATTTATTGTGAATGAGGTGTTGCAGATGATTTCTGACATATATTTCTAATCCAGAGCAACTGATGTCAATCCCTGGTCTTTAATATCGGAAGACAAATACCCAAGTTTGAAAGAAGTAGCTCTTCAGTGAACAGGATTGTTTGCATCGACTTATTTGTGCGAGTCTGCATTTTCAGAACCGAAAATTATTAAATATTAGTATCGCAAGGGACGCACTGACGAACACCTGGTGACGACGTGGAACGTGCTTGCGGCTGGGAGTCAGAAACTACGCACCATCCTATGAAATGTACACGAACAATATGCAGTGCCATGCGTCATTCATTATCAAGCTAGAATTTGTGAATATTTAATTTAAAAGTGCATTAAAACCATTGTGTAAAAAAGAATTCTTGTACGTACATACCTACAAAGAGTAGTTTAGTCGATCCCTTGCTTTCAAAATATTTTCTGGTAGATCGCAGACACTATAAATGTGAGCACCCCTGCTGTACATGCATCTTAAAAGCATGTTTTAGATTCCAAAACGCCGTCAGAAATAGTAGATTTCCTACGAGTTCATATACGAACCGAGAAGATTACGGCACGAGCCGAAGGCGATGGTCGTAGCGAGGTTCGTAAAGAAGCCTTTTCGAACGAGTTACGTATAGAATTTTTCCGCCAGAGAGCCCAAAATCAAGCGGCGAAGGTTCTATTTTGAGGTTAGAAGACGAAGAAAATATTTAATACTTCATCTTATAATACCTACTTACCAAAAGAGAAGTTACAAATTGAGCCATCAAAAAAATAAGGTAACTTTTGCTTGAGAGTTTCATAGGTACCTTACTTAAATATTATTTTCCTTATTATTTTACCAACAGATCTTTAGAGAAATCGCGCGCGCTTACCGCTTACCTATTCACGTAATTAATTTTACCATATATTTACTGTAGATAGTTACTGACGACCCGAATGGCCGAGTCGGCAGTGACCCTGCCTACAAAGCCAAGGATCCCGGGTTCGAGTCCCGGTGGGGGCAAATATTTGTTTGATGAGAACGGATGTTTGTACCCTAGTCATGGTTGTTTATCTATCTAAGTATAATATTTATCTATATAAGTATATGTATCGTTGTCTAGCACCCAAGATACAGGGAATCCTAGTTTGGGGCTAGATCAATGTGTGTAAATAGTGTCCAGGGTCCAGGGTATTACTGTGAAATAATTAACATGAATATGAACTGTCATTAGTAGCGTGTCAACTTGCTTTGGCTCTGAGAGAACTGTGACCTATCTTTCTCGCATAGGGAAGGGTGGGATGAGAGGTGACCGCTTGCTCAGAGCCAAATTAACTTTTGCGAACTGGTGGGTTACCACAATATTTTTACGATTCAAATTGGGTTCAAAACAAGAACATCACCACGGCAACCATTTCCATTCCAATTCGCCATAATGGGCTTTATTTACCTAATACCGAGAGTTTTAAGACGGTCACGGTAATTTTGCGGATCAAATTAGGTTCCTAATCTGAATCGGCATAAGACGTTGTGGTAACCCCCCCTGTACCAAAGTCGCCTCTCAAATTGCACTTCAGCACATTGCCCTGAGGTTTCTCTCTTTGTAATAGTCTCCCAGCCTCTAACCACAGACAATTGATCACGACATCTCAGATGCCATAACCTCAGAATACCGTTGTTATATACTATAGCCATGTATATAGGTACGTAATAACCCAGTTGCCTGTAACTAATACCACAGAACAAGGGCCACTAGCTTCAAACAATTGTTCCAGGATTACGTTAACTCGAGCAGAAATTCTCGGGAGTTATTACGTTAAATACGTCCATTTATAATTATTCATCATCAGTCTATCAGGAAACCCTCTATTTATTGTCTGTAACCTTATACTATCTATGCTACAAAGAATAGGAATATGAAAACCCACTGCAAAGTATAGGCCTTCTCATATGCACGCCACTCGACACGGTGCCGGTCCAGAACGACCATTATTCTAAGGTTAAACAAGAAATTCCTAGACTAAATCATGGGTTACTGCAGTCAAAGAAATTCTGCGGAAAACCGCGAGTATAAATGAGTATAAATATAATAAAAAATAAACTGCGTTATTTTAGGGATTTCCTATAAATGTTACCATTTTACCAGATATTTCGATCATCGAAAAAAATCCCGCATTTTTAGGGTTCCGTAGAGAAACAAGGAACCCTTATAGTTTCGGCGAGTCTGTCTATCCGTCCGTCCGTCCATGTGTGTCAAAGCAACTTTATGCAGAAACTATTAGGACTACACAGTTGAAACTTGGTATGTAGATGTATTTTGTAAACCGCTTTACGATTTTTATACAAAAATTGAAAAATTTAAATAATTAAAGGGGGCCAAAAATATTTTTTTCATCAAAATATGTGTGGGGTGTCTATAGATAGATCTTTAAAAATAACGTTGAGGTTCTTGAAACTATTTTTCCTCAAAGTAAATCGTCAAAGATACAGATCCTTCCAAAGTGGAAAAATGTGAATGAATCCTGGCATGGTGAATCGATAGGCCGAATCAAGTGTATTTGTATCAATTGCGCTTTCATCGTCTTTTTTCAATGAATTGAAGTTTTTTTATGTTTTCTTGCAGATATAGCATCGCATTGCTGAAGTAGTCTCGGTCGCAGCATTGCACAATTTGCCCTCCATTATAGTAAGCACTAATGTGTGCTTTAACGTCAAGGTTTCTATATAGCATATTTCGGATTTTGTCGCATCTTTGGTTTCGTGGATGTACTGTATTATAGGCGTACAAAAACGCGGTGATGAAGCGACTGCATTCTGCCACCACCACGTTGTGTTCACATTTCACATCAACGCTAATCAGTCTCAATGGGACCAAGGCGCTCATAAAAACATGTGCATCCGAATCTGATTGGTTTTCAAACTTCTGTCCGAAATCTTGTGGCCTTGTTGTTTTGAAAGCCATCACAGCCCCACTTACATATTATTAGCTCCATATTTTGCTTCTTTAAGTCACTCGCCTTGATTAAGATTTCCTCTAAAGATAGAGGCAAAGGCGTAGCGTGATATGGTCTAGGAGATCCTGCAGTTTAACTTCAGCTATAGTTTCTAAGACAAATATATATCTTGGGTAGCACTTCTATTTGTATTGCACGGGTATATACGTTCTTGTCCAGCCCCGATTATATTCTATTGCTTCCAGGTGAGGCAAGCTTCTACGTGTTTAGCCAAGGCTTCAGTTTTAGATAGTTTTACAGCCTTACACTTCTGAGCTGAATATATTAGCTTGCGGTAATTCGTAGCTGTTGCTGGTGTCTGGGAGGCGTCTTTGATCCGTTTTGACAAACCATTATTGCCTGCAGATCGTTCACTCTTTCCCGCAGCTTAAGTTATCTCCTCGTGAGGTATTTCTGCCCTGAAGTGTTCAGTTTTTCGCCTTCTACTCCTCTGACTGCATTCCTTAAATTATTTTGATGACCGGCCCGTTCTTGGGATTCTCCAGGCAGGTAGCGTTATTGTTCTCTTTAGCCATTGATCTAACTATTTCCGGAAGCGGTATTCTTTGTACCTGGCGGCGGTTCACTTAAGCTTTTAAATATGCTTAACGACTTTAAACTATCCCGGAGTAACTGAATTTTATCTTCAGGACACTTTGTTAGTTCCGATAGTTTTTTCACAAGAAAGTCCAACTTTTCGTTGATTTTCTAAAGGGCACATTGTTGTTTGATGATAAGCATATCTTCTCTAGACATTTCAATTGATGATTCAACACTTATACCTGACAAACGAAAACAACTACATATTGGTATAAAAAGATTTGAAATGCGCGTCAATTTCTTTCCTCGTGACTCTATTGAGGTTATTAAATGGAGTGGCGGAAGATCTCAAAATGATATTATTCTGTTTTTTATTTTTTATTTTATTTGTTGTTATAGCGGCAACAGAAATACATCATCTGTGAAAAAATCATCTGTATAACTATCACGGTTCATGAGATACAGCCTGGTGACAGACGGACGGACGCACGGACAGCGGAGGCTTAGTAATAGGGTCCCGTTTGGCACCCTTCGGGTACGGAACCCTAAAAATAAAAAGGAATTTCATAACTAATACATATAAATCAAGGTACACACCTTCCTCAGGTGACTCCATAGCTGTTTTTTGAGTTTACAGTAGAAACAAAAAACAGTTATCCAACACACAAAACATTGAGTAAAATTTTGTGATCATTTTCCATGGCTCACAGTAAAATCAAATATACTATAATATAAAAGGGGTTGTTTTTAGTCCGTATACCACACGAGCTGATGCCCGCTCAATAGGTGGGGACCCGGACATAGCAGGGAGGTCTGACTCCTGGACATGGGTAATCCCAATTTTTTCCCCTCCAACAGGCCGCGCTTGCGACTGGTGACTGCAGCAGCACTTACTGGCCATGGTTTCTTTAATAAACATCTATATGTCCTAGGTGTTACCGACAGCCCCCTTTGCAGAGCCTGCTTGGAGGCAGAAGAAACGGCTGCTCACGTCCTCATGGAGTGCACAGGAGTAGCGGACTACAGGACTAAACACCTCGGTCAATCGAGGGACCTTCCAGGGATAGCCGGTAACGTAAAGGGCCTGCTGGCGTTCCTGGAGGAGTTGGGTTGGCTCGAATGATATCGCATTCCCACCCACACGCAAAATAGGCGCTTTCGTCGTCGAGTTGCGGAAACCAGCCCGTCTTACAATTGACATTGACAATTCCCCTCCAACAACAAAAAAGCAACAAGCACAACAGATGAATTAGTAGCACTAGCGAGATATTTTTAACGTAATCTCTTGGAGACGGGGGGGTTCACTGGCAATAACAAATAGCACAGAGCACTGAATCATCGCGCGTGCGTCTGGGGGTTCATTTGTTTGAAAACCTATTGACAAACCAATTCGACCAAGAAGCTATGAATAACCATTCAATAGAAGTAGTAAAAGCAATAATAGAAAAATATCTGGACATCAGACTAAGCTACCTTACAAAAAACGCAAGTTGAGTTTATCGATACGAAGTTATTGTAATAAAAAGGTTTTATTTTTGGGGCAGTGACGGCGCTCCGGCACAAGATCTCTAATCGCCATGATTTTAATAAACAACGCGATAAAATTATTCATTTTCTTTTGACACCTAGTTAAGTACTTGCCTAGAGGTATTATTAATAACATTGAATACTAAAATACTCTTTGTATGTAATGTATAATTAATTGCCAAAATAGTATTTTTTTAATAAATATTAGATTTCTGTCTGGTCATAAAAATATCGAGCCCACACTGCAGCACTTGCAGCGCACAGATGGGTGACAATAAGGATACGTCACTTATGCAGTAGCTGAATAAGCGGTGACGCCCACTGACACGCTTGATTTGTATGGAAAGTTTGAAGCATGCCATCTAGTAGGGGCTGATGATTCAGTGCTCTATGACACATAGTGGTTATCTTAACATTCATTCTGTGATATCGACCATTGACCAGCATTTTGAGTAAAATACCCCTATGTGCAGCGCAAAGAAAGTAATTAACTCGACTCCACCTTCTTCGAGGTGGCCTCTGTCAAACCAAAGCCAACAGCTGATCATATAAATGTCAAGGAAACCCAGAGGCATTCCTTGAGGACGCCTCGAGATAAGGCCGAGGTGGCCGAGACAAGGAGCTTTCAAGGAAACGACAGTCAGTCCGTCGTTGTAAGTGGTACCTAACTGGATTATGATGACGTAGTGTGGACTCGACAGGACTAGACCGCAATACCTGTAGTGTGTTAAGCTTGTCATGAATATAGCTATATAAGTTTGGTATGCTCTATTTTCAAATTCGTATTATTGGCTAGAAAATAAACTGAAAGTACGAAACACTACTTTCAATAATTTGACAACTGGCTGAAAAGGTTTTTTTTACTGCATCCATACAGTAATAAGTCTATGCTGCAACGTATATTAAGTTAAATCGAATTAATGATTCGATTAATTTCGATGTGGATCGTATCAGTGATTGATTTACACGTTGTCACTGATAATTGTGACTCGTGTTGTATCGTTGATCGGTGATGGCCAATACCTGAAACAACAAAAGAAAAAAAATGATTTCTCTGTGTTGTGGGAAATATAATACAACCACAACTAAGTCACATACATTAAATGAACCAATAAAAAACAAATGTCTTTATTACTATAGATATTTACATATACTTAGCAATCATCATTTTTTGCCACTTCTCTACATTGGACCACTGGGGGAGAAGCAGGGCGTAGAAACTACCACAGATTGATTTTTAGATCTCTTTTAAAAATTGGTTATGTTACTAATACAAAATGTATAATGTCATTATATCATAATTAATAAGTAGGAATAAATAATTACAAAATTATTAACAGTAAGGTCTGTGTTGAGCCAGATTAACCCCATACAGTCCCATCATTTAAGTAATCTTGAAAATTGTAATATCCCTTTTTCGACAAAGTCGCTATAACATGGTTTTTAAATTCCTTTAATGGCAATTTCAAGATCTCCAGAGGAATCTTGTTGTAGTAGAGAATGCATTGACCCTTGAAAGAATTGCTAACCTTCGCGAGTCTAAACCGGGGCGCAAGTAGTCTGTGATTATTTCTTAGGTTAAAATTACAGCTATCGCTAAGTTTGGTAAATGTTGTAAATACATTATATTTTCGAAAATAAATTGACTAGCTACAGTTAGAATGTCAATTTCATTAAAAAGCTCTCTTAAGGAGTCTGTGCCGTGTGCGATTTAAATTATAAATTGTTCGAATAGTTCTTTTCTGTAAAATAAAAATAGTACTACACAACAAGATTATAGGACATGACACTATGAAAGTAACTAAAATATACTAGCCTAGATGTAGCCACATCCGTGTTTTGTCTGATGTTCCTAACAGCGTAAACCACAGAACTTAATTTACCAGCCAATTTTTCTATGTTTAAATTTTTTTCCCCACTGCAATTTGCTATCAATGGTTATTCCAAGAAACTTCGTGTCATTTACTAATTCTAACGTATTGCTGTCCAACACTTTTAAACCACCTTTTAACTCTACTGTTTGGAAATGTGGCAAAAGACGGTCAGTAATGGGGCCGCAAAACAACATAATGCATAGTTTTAACCAGACAACAAAAACATTTCTGACCTGTTCAACTGATCTTTTATTGACTGTTGATAGGTATTTTAATCGAATGAAATTGTAATGTATTTATTGTTTATTCTACTAAGTTATATGTCATTGTAATGTATTGATCCTATTTATTAATTATATATATTTTACTTTATGTACTAAGTTGCTATGCCGGTTACCGGTAAACTATAAATATACACTGAACTATAACCGTGTTACCACAAGATTTATTAAACAACGTCAAAAAAACGTCAAATCCCATACACTTTTGTTTTTAAACAAGTGTTGAACAGTAGTTTATTTTTTTGGCAAGGCTCTAAATGTCAAATGTATTATTTATGTCACTGTAATTTAAGACAACAAATAATTGAATTGAACTGAATTGAAAAATCGCCCACTTTCCAGCCTCTACAACATAAACATTTAAATACAGGCACATATATTGCTTCTGGCCCCACACTAGGATACCCTGTCTCGTGGGAACCAGAGCAAATTCCAGACCCAGGGTTTTTTTCTTTACCCTTAGCCGGGGATCGAACCCGGGACCTCTCGCATGGTAGGCAGAGCCCCAACCGCTGCACCACAGAGGTCGTCAACAATGTGCTGTTACCTCTTTGACCTATCCTATCATCCCACTTCTCTATCCGTCCATTTTTTCTTCATAATTCTTTAATGTAGATTAGACGATTTTTTTATCTCTCGAGTGCCTACCATCCTTCATTAAAATGGCCACTTTGTCACCGAGACGGGTCGTCGTATTGGATGAACTAATAAGTGTAATTTAAGTTCAAGACGCAATATCCTCTGTTTCTTGAGAGAGATAACTCACTTGAAAGAACTTCATTATTACGATATCGGAAACCTAGCCTTACTTATAAAATGAGGCAGGGTATTATTGGGTACAGTGGTGGTAGTAGGACAGTCAACCGGTCAAGTGCGAGTGGGACGTCGGACCCTCACCCGAAGGGTTCCATACGACTGTATACGGAAAAACGTAAAACGACAGTCCTTTGTACGAGTATACCTTTTTAATAATACAATTTTAAATACTAGCTAGGACTACATTCAAGGCCGTACATCGAAACATGGAAAAAGAGTTTTGTGTATGTAGTATGCAAATATTGATCTATGAACTCAGTTTAACGAAACTCTTTGCTCATTGAAACCGTAAGTGGATACAAATTGAGTAACTTATTTACAGAAATAAAATAAAATATGATAACAAACATAATAGTTTTTATTATAATTTGTATGAGCAATTATTAATCGTATAATGACAAATAACTTAGCACAAAAATCAACAATTGCAATTAAAGATCTTTTCCGAAAACATCGGGAGAGTCCAGTTTTCACCAATAAACAAATGAAACAAATGGCTAAAAAAAACATACCAATAACTTCTTGAAGTACCCACACTTCTTTTAATTCTTAAAAACCGGTATGTTACATTATTTGTTGTAATAGCGGCAATGGAAATACACCCTCAGTGAAAATTTCAGCTGTCTACAAATTTCGGTTGATCCGGTAGAGTCCGGTGACAGACGGACAGACGGACGGACAGCGGAGGCTTAGTAATAGGGTCCCGTTTGGCACCCTTCGGGTACGGAACCCTATAAGCGACTGGTAGTGGCAGGGTATGTACAGCTACGTATCAAGATAATCGGGATAATGGTCTGCGTGTGTGACAGGAAAGACAGGATTGTTTTTCGCAAGGAACATTAAAAGGCGTAATTAATTGTTTCTTTAGCTTAAATTACTGAAAAGCCAGTAGTAGTTGCCAGAAAAATATGGGATTAATATATGTTATCAGGGAAGAGCTTTTGCTGAAAATATATAGACTATCTCTTTATATTATAATATAATATAAAAACCTTTCTTTCAGATGCATAATTTTCAACAAAATGGAAATTCTCTCGGAGACGAAATCAGTTTTCTGTACGAAACTAACACGCAAAAAAGGTTAAAAAAAAACAAAAAAATAGTGCCTATACTTTGTCCACTCTATTAATGGTTTTTTGACAGCTCAAAACCTACAAATTTTTGACGTTAGCAGTGATAAATATTGCTTATGTACGCAATAAGGAAATGTCAAAAGCCCATTAATAGAGTGGACAAAGTATACGTTTTATTTTATTTTGTGGCAACTCGCGGATTCGCGGGGCTTTGCGGGCGATGCGGTCAATCTGCTTCGACATGAATTTGTTTGCTTTGCCTTATGCTGAAAGCCATTGCCGCTTGTTCAGCCCTTAAAGAAATTACCGCGTATAGCTTTGGCGGCAAACCGCTAGGGCCTATGGCGCTACTCGTAGCTGTGTGAACTTGGCACCCGACATTAAAAAAAAAATGTTGCGTTTTTCGAAAGATATAGATATGTAGTGGATAGTGGTAAAACAATTTTATCTCAGATGGGAACACTACAAAATACTTATGTAACTAACCAATTTTAGATTTATTTAATGTTATTTTCTTTTGTTAAAGTAATTCTGTAAGCACTGTAACTTTGTTCAGATTCTTAAGTTTCTTGATAACCTCTTTGAATCTCAGATGGGAACACTACAAAATACTTATGTAACTAACCAATTTTAGATTTATTTAATGTTATTTTCTTTTGTTAAAGTAATACTGTAAGCACTGTAACTTTGTTAATTATTTTTAAGCTGACTTAATCATAAGATGTATGGCTTATAAAATAAATAAGATTAAAAAAATAATAAAAAAAAATAATAATAATACCTAAATATGAAAAAAAATTGTAGCCACCGAAAGTGGAAAAAAAAAGTTTCTTCAGATATTTCTTATGACTAATCGTTAGAAGTGGATTGTAGTGCAATTTAATTCGTTAGACTAGGGCCACAGGATCTGTGACGTCATTACGACGCTCTAACTCTAAGGATATTGCATTCCAGCGAGATGCATTAATGATATGACCGCGTTTTATACAGAGGGACATATAAGGTACAAGTGGCTCAGTAAGATGTAGACCTCGCGAGTCTGTTGGCGGAAAGCTGAGTATGAAAGTAACTTTGTAAAGTCAAGTCAAAGTAATTTATTACTGTAGATATTTACATATACTTAGCAAACGTCATTTTTTGCCTCTTCTCTACATTGGACCACTGTGGGAGGAGAAGGGCGTAGAAACTCCCACAGATTGAATTTTTAGATCTCTTTTAAAAATAGGTTGTGCTTAACTAATACAAATATGAAAAATTTAATTGTTGTGATTAATAATCAGGAATAAATAATTACAAAATTATTAACAGCAAGGTCTGTGTTGAGCCAGATTAACCCCATACAGTCCTGTCATTTAAGTAATCTTGAACATTGTAATATCCCTTTTTCGACAAAGTCGCTTTAACATGCTTTTTAAATTGCTCAAATGGCAATTTCAAAATCTCCAGAGGTATCTTATTATAGTAGATAATGCACTGACCCTTGAAAGAATTGCTAACCTTCGCGAGTCTAAATCGGGGCGCACAGAGTCTGTGATTATTTCTTAGGTTAACATTACAGATATCGCTAAGTTTGGATAATGTAAAACTACATTTTTCTTTGACTTTTCACCAAAATGATATAGCCTGTCGCTCTCACGGTCTCCACGAATCCAACGACACCTCATTTGTTACAACCCGTCAAGCCATTTGGGAATATATGTATGTATATACTAGCTGATGCCCGCAAAATCATCTGCGTGTTCCTAGGAATTATCATTAACCGAGATAACGTTACCCTCCTTCTGGTGCAGTCGGATAAAAAGTATCCTTTATGTTAATCTAGCTCATAAACTACCTCTGTGCTAAATTTCATTCAAATACGTTCAGCGGTTTTAGCGTGATCGAGGCACAAACACACAAACACACAGACATCCAAACATCCAAACATCTTAACATCGCTACTTTCACATTTATAATATTAGTTAGATGTATATTTACACAAGACATTCCAATGCATTTTTACACAAGCTGAACGCAGACGCTTCGCGCTCGCTCGGGCAATAATGTAACCTGTAGGTAAACCACATATCTTTATTGACCGAGCGAGCGAAGCGGACGTAGCGGATTGGGCAAAAATGCTTTCGTATGTCTGTCTGTCCGGTTGTTCTCCTCTACAGGTCGCATTTCTAAACCGATTCTAGTAAAATTTTGTGAGCAGGTTGGATAATTATAGATATTTTTTTAGCCGATTAAATTTTTGGATTTTTTTCAAAATGGCGGAGATATGGGTTTAAAATGTAAAAAAAACGCTACAGCCCAAACAGCTTGGCGGATTTTTACAAATGAGATGTCGTTGGATTCGTGGTGACCGTGAGGGTGACACAGACTATATCATTTTAGTGAAAAATTGCAAATGTAGCTTACAAAGTTATTGGTACGGCTACTTTCATACTACATGTACGTAACCAGGTTCATTCATAAGTTTGTAAGCGTTATTAAAAGAAAGTGTCACCCATGAGGTCTACAGCTCACAGAGCCAATAGTTATGAATTGTGAAGATGTATAATAACTTGAGATATCCTTACCCTGACCCTAATTTGGCACAATATGCTCACAATATGTTACATTGTTAACTATTCTATAGGACAATTTATTGCAATTGCATTATGGACAATGTTTGCCACTTTAGCGTCTTGCGCCTGTACACTAAATCAACATACATGACGACCCGAATGGCCGGGTCTGCACTGCAGTGACCCTGCCTACGAAGCCAAGGTTCCCGGGTTCGAGTCCCGGTGGGGGCAAATATTTGTTTGATGAGAACGGATGTTTGTACCCTAGTCATGGTTGTTTATCTATCTAAGTATAGTATTTATCAATATAAGTATGTGTATCGTTGTCTAGTCCCCAAGATACAGGGAATCCTAGTTTGGGGTCAGATCAATGTGTTTAAGTTTAAATAGTGTCCAAGGTATTATTAGATAGTTAGGTTAGGCTTATAGTTGGACTTTGATAAAGCTAAAACTTGAGTCTTTCAGTAAAAGACTGAAGGCAAAAATAACAATTTAAGAATTGTTACAAATTGAAAGTCACATAGCGACGTCATCAAGTAGGTTTAGTAATTGAAAGTGGAAGCAAGTTCGTATCCGATCGCAACTGCAGTCGCCGAGGCGAGTGAGCGAGACAGTGAGCGTTATTACCTAGCGAGTGAGCGGGACAGCGAACGACGACGCGGCGACACGCCCCGGTCGTCTGACATTACAACCTTTATTTAGACGTTTGAAATACTCGTGGTAAAAGTAAAGTATATCTTTTTGGCATTTCGTAATCTCGAATTAACTATGACTTTCAGTAAGTAATTAATTATTCTACTTCAGCATTTTCGTGTCCACTGCTGGAGATATACCTACATTATCTCATTTGGCCTGCATAGTGTCCCACTGCTGGGCAAAGGCCTCCCCTATCTCAGACCATTCCTCCCTGTGCTGTGCTGCCCTCTCCCAGTTCGGCAAAAACCTGTCCAGGTCGTCCCGCCATCGACCCCTCGGCCTGCCTCTATTTCGATGACCAGTAGTAGGCACTCATTCGGTGGCCAGTTTGGCCCATTTTTGGGGATGCATGCGGCACACGTGTCCGGCCCAGTCCCTACCTTATCTATTAACTCACAATTAGCTAAGCCCTCCTTTGACATTTTCTGCCAATAGACTGTGCTAACCTATACTGAAGCAAGCCATCTGACGACCTCGGTGGCGCCGCGGTTATGGCTCTGCCTACCACGCGAGAGGTCCCGGGTTCGACGCCCGGCCGGGGATACAGAAAAAACCTAGGTCTTGGATGTTTATGTGTGTGATGTCGCTGTTTCTGGTTCCCACGACACAGGGTATCCTAGTGTAGGGTCAGAAGCAATATATGTATGTGCCTGTTTATATGTGACCGTAGGATTGTCAAAACCGTTAGTTGATAAACTAACGTTTTTTTTCATTAGTTGATCAACTATCGACAGATAGAACTGTAGCAGACTACTTACTATATGACGTGTTAGTTGATAAACTAACGGTTAAAACCGTTAAATAGTAAACTGGTTTAAACTTGAATTGCAAACGAAATACCAGGGCAAACACTGCGGTAGCTGAGGTGAAGACTAGAGGGGGCAAGCGCAGCGAAGCCCTCGAATAGTCTTCGTGTTAGGTTGACATGTAAGAACAAAAGAAACGTAAATTCTAAACCCTGTGGGTCTGGTTTACCATATGTCGATAGTTGATCAACTAACGGTTTTGACTATCTTACGTTGACATACGGTGTTAAACTGTTACATGTAAGTTCGACTACCAACATTGCGACCACGGTCCTCTAACGCCATTATTCCCTTATGGCAGCTGTACACTCTCGCGCGAGACGACAAACTGAAAAACTTATAATATAACTTATTTATATATCTGATATTTGTAGTCTGGAAAACGCAATGTGAAGTGCATACTGTATAACTTTTCCATTCACCGTTAAGTCGGTAGCAAAGAAACCTGTGTTGCTAGCTTTAAACAAAATGTGTTATAAAGTTAGGAGAAAGAGAAGTGAGGAGTATAACTACCTAAATTATCAAGGTATCAAAAAATGGAATTATCAAGGTATCAAAACTATCTATAGTAAACCCAAGTAGAGATTTAAAATAATAAAAGCTAGCTCCGCACGTTTCGCACGGCACCAAAGAGGATCGATTATGAGATGGAATAGGGACGAGACCATGTCAAAAGAGGCGGAAAATCTACCCTTTAAAGACCATTTGGCAATAACATACCCGCTATCTTATTTTTGAGAGTGTGGAATTTCGATCTGAGGTCTGGCAACGGGATATTGCTTTCCCAATTTTTCGACATTTATTCACTACACCCAACTTAACAGCGAAGGGAAAAGTTATATGGAACGAACTTTGCATCAGCCTCGGCTCGTCTCGCGCGAGAGTATACAGCGGCCATTAAACGTTTATCCGAGTGTTGCCAGTCGCCAGCCAAGTTTCATAATTGCCACCATTTACGTTCTCAGTGGAAGCGCGTCCGGGAAACTTGCCAGAAATAGATTTGCCGCCGTAACTGTGAATAATCGGGTCGTGGCGGCTCTAATGACGGTATTACGAAGAACGCATAACGTATTATGGAGTATTGGATACGACGACCTCTGCGGCGTCGCCTGCTCTGCCTCCCAAGCGAACACGGGTTCGAATCTCGGTTGGAAGAAAAAATCCCCAGGTCTTGGGTGTGAGACGTCGCTGGTTCCAACCACACAGTGTATCCTAGTGGGGCCAGAAGCTGTGTATGTTTCTGTGTATTAATGTTTGTTTGTTTGAATAATATCTGGTTAAACGTGGGCGCAATTGTGCCGCTGCCGCTACTTATGGGGAAAGGCGTGACGCTATTTTTACATAAATTTTGTACAGGGTACTACTACTACTACTTTTAAATTAGGTAAGGTCTAGTCCCATCAGCCGCGGGATAGAACATTAGGGGTGTTACCACAAAAACATAAACTCGTTCAACACTCGTTCAAAGACAAAATGTATTTGACGTTTGTTTTAAGGTTAAACCATGTTTAATATTTTTCGTAGTAACACGCCAGCACCCACCTGACAGCTTCAGAGGTGCTACCAGGTTTTACTTAACCGTGGTGGGTCTGACGGAGTATTTGTGAAAAGAAAGTAACATTGAATAGTTGCTTGTTTATCGCCGACACACATCTGTTGCCCGAATTCTCAGATTCGTTCAAATAAAGTGGCACTTAAATATCTTACTGACGCTGTCTATGCCCGAGAGACCACATAATTTTGAGTGATTGATTGCTCTTGCATCCAACGCAGTTATCCCCATATTATTGTACAGAAATGACGCAAAAGGCATCTTACCAAATCTTCAAACTTTTTGGGCATCTAGAGAAGCTTTCAACAGATTACCATAACACGATCAGTCGGCCAACTAGTGGGCAAACGTGTAGGATTACTCGAAGGCAGGCGGATGACCTAAATGTAGGTCGTCGTTTCAACCCCCCCCCCCCCCCCCCCCTCGTTAAACCTCTTATGTATTTATAACATGGGAGGGGGTAATTGAATATTTAAGAGCATACCTACTGTACAGGTGTAACAGTATTGAGGATAGTCCTATTTGTATTTACTTTAGTATATAACCGATTTATTGAAATAAAAAAAATATCCGCCATGCAAAAGGTATGCAGAGGTAAAATAACGTTGCTTTTATCAAATCGGTTTTATGTTTCAAGTTGATCCGAACGATGTTCCAATAACATCATAAAAGACAGCCTCCAGGGATATCGTTGCACAATTCTTGAAGGTTTTGCTTTTTAACAATGGCAGCCATTTTGAAATCCAAAATGGCGGACGTTTAAGCCTGTATCTTCAATCAAACCTCTCTGTTTGAGGTCAATTCGCACGACCGCTTATCAAATACTAATCCAGCTTTTAATTAGATTTGCGATTGGTGTTTTCCTTAGCCAAAACAATCAAAACCGTATAGTATAATTATAGAAGTTTCGCGAATTCAGTTGAATTTAGTACCGCTACTATTAGGATTGAGACCAAGCTAATAGCTGGGACATGAAAAGCGCGTAATTACAAGGTACAGTACGAGACGGAGTTAGGTGATCCGGGCTGCTTACTAATTTGTTATGTAAGCCGGCCCATCCTATTCGTTCGTTACCGTACATACATACAACATGGTTGTATTTTACATAAAGAATATCTTTAGTCAAAAGTCAAAGTGAAAGTGTCTTTATTACTGTAGATATATAGATTTACTTCGGTTGCCGGCGGACCTCAAGACTATGTTCCTGGCTAGAGATTATTGGCCGGAGGGCATCGTTTACAGACGCTTTCGGAAGCATGACCGAAGAAGAAAGTGCCTAGCTAGGCCAGATAATATTTTTTATCTTCACCCGTCTCATAAACCCCCTTTATTGCGTCCAAAAACCACACGTTACGACCAGCATAATGATAAACTTCTTGGTAAAAACTCATTTCTTATCCGAATATTGATCATTATGACCATAATGTACCTAAATTTGTCAAATTATGTCATTCAAATTTCGAACGACGCCCGCCTCTGTGCCGCCCCTAGTTTGTCTGTGAAGTTAGTACTACTGAACAAGCTAAACAAGTGCAGAGCAATTATCAATGCCACAATGCCGGTCGAACATGCGGTTCCTGAACACATCCAGGAAAGCTTACGAAATGTGTGATGATAAACTAGAGTATGTAACTATACATATTTAGGCATTAAAACTCTCGAGTGATATTATTATGAAACTTGCATTGGGCTCGTTTCATAAACCCACTCTCGAGTTTTAATGCCCTCCATTATGTATCAGTCACATAAACTACTAGTAAAGCCGTTTGGGCTGTTGCGTTTTATTTGCATTTTCAACACCATATCTCCGCCATTTTGAAAATAATTCACAAACTGAATAGATAAAAAAAATATATGATTATCGAAACTGCTCACAAAATTTCACGAGAACAGTGTAGGAAGCAGGAATAATTACGCGTCGAAAAAGTATGCGAATCGAACTGTCAGTGACTCTTAGGTACAATGACATAAGGTTCATGTTTTCTGAACTCGAAAGCTTTTTCGCTTGGTTATTATTCCTGCTTGAGCCACTGGTTAAGAAGCGACCTGTAGCGGAGAACACCCTGACAGAAACCAAGATACGAAAACATTTATGCCCCTGAAGCGGAGACGTTTCGCTCGCTTGGTCAGTTATTAAATAAGTACTATAGTTAACGTAATTTAAAGCACTGCTTGAAAATCGGGGCCAGGATTATTCCTGGCTCCGATAACATTCGAGTCAGATACATTAATTCGATTCGAGTCATCCGAAACACGGAAGCGCCCGAAACAAATGCCACATAGAAAAGGACACCCATCCAGTCCCGTCTCAACCAGATGTTGCTTCCTGCACGATCGTTTTCCGAATCCAGGCCACGGACGCTTCTTCGAGTCAGATAGATTAGACATTTTGATCATTAACTAAACCTGAAATCAAAATAGAAATTTGCTTATTGCTAACATCCTCTGTTTAGGTTAGATAAATATCATTTTACCTCGCAGATTTGCTTAAATCCGCCGTGTTCATACAAAGCGCCGTTAGAATCGCAGTTACCCGGCAATTAAGTTAAGTGTGTGAGTTGTGACCTGCCTCAGACACTAGGACTGTTCAAATATACTGCATCGATAATGGATGGGAGATTTATCAAATAGGTACTATCTGTTCCGGCAGCCGACGTTCTGACAAAAGCTATATTGACGGAAGGATGAACTAAACATGTTTTTATTTTTTTTCTCTTTGTCGGAACCTTCCTAAGACTTCTACGAATAGTTTAAAAAGAAGTTCATCCAAATCGGTGCAGCCGTTTGCCGTTTCATAAATGAAACAGATGAGTGTTATGTCAACATTCGATTTTACATTTTGTATCTGTATCTGAGGATAGACAAGCGTCACGGCCTCTCCTATACGTGGCAGCAGAAGCAAAGTATAGCTTGTGTTGATATGTAGAAGTAGTTGATGTGTAGATATGAAGGCTTCCCCACGGCGCTATCCATCACCGTAGCCTTCCGTTCACAGATGAATTCACCAGAGGTACATTCAACAAAAGCATTCACCGGTAAACCTGGCGTCCGTAAAGAGTGGAAATCTTTTATATTATTGTTATAATATAACGGACAGCCCAGATCCCACGGGTAGCCAAAGTGTTATTGTTCGAATGGATCAACATTGAAACACTATCTGCGGCTCTCTGTCTTTGCTATCAATCCGGATCGCCCTCCGTGGCGCTGCGGTTGTGGCCTACCAAGCGAGAGCTCCCGGGTTCGGTCCCCGGCTGGGGATATCGAAAAAAGAACCCCAGTTCTTGGATATTGTTTATATGTGTTTCGCTGTTTCTGGTTCCCACGACACAGGGTACCCTAGTGTGGGACCAGAAGCAATGTATGTGCCTGTATATAAATGTTTATGTTTATCGCAATCAAATTGATGTTTTGAAGGATGGCAGACTATTTTTTTAAGGATTTGAATGAACTAAATCGCTAGAGTTACAATCGATGTCACGGAGCAAACCGATAGATGCTCGGTGGGCTGTTTATCAACCAATGGAGATGGATAAATCAACGAAAAACCAACATAATTCTAATATTCCTGACAGACTGCTTCTCTCGTCTTCTGTCAGTGGATCCACGCGGCTCTAACATAGTGAGGCCGTTCCGTCATCGTCAGTGACATTTCAAAATGGCTAGTATTTAATCGCACATCGAAAATACTGATTTTCACAGCAAATAAGGATCAGCAAAAACACTTTTTATGTTTTAAGTATTTTTGTTGTTCTTACATGTTCAAACTTATACGAATGATAAAGGGGGCTTCGCTTCGCTCACTCCCTTTACTATTCACCTAAGCTACCGCATTACCGCATACCCTGATATTTGCTGTGAAAATCAGTATTATGAAGTGCAGTTTAATATTCCCTTCCCGCTTGACGGCGCTGGTGTAGCTGGAGGCAAATAGTTTTATTCATCTGAGGTTGGATTCAAATACACGTCACGTGATCTTTCAAATGCACTTGACACTGGCAAAATTAACCTTCACATATATCAGGAAAAAGCATGGACGTAATACATAATATTACGTCCATGGGAAGAAGTCGATAGAATCTGACGTCTAAGCTTTTGAGATTCAATCAAATTCAGAGTCGCCATATCTGTCAGAGACAAAGATAATCGGCTTCCAATAGGCTTAGTAGAGTCATAGAATTGCACCCACGTATATTTAGTGACGCGAGTATCATCTTTATTGCTTGACAGGGGACAAGTGTTCAACACTTGTTTAAAAACAACAACGTATGGGATTTGACGTTTGTTTTGAGATTAAACGCTGTTTAATATTTTTTGTGGTAACACGGTCAATGTTTCGGATGACACGTTAAGCTGTGTAGGTCCCGGTTACTATCGCTACGTGGTAGTGGTCGTAAAACCCCTCCACCAACCCGCACTGAGCCAGCGTGGTGGAGTATGGCTTAATCTTACTCTTATCCGGGTAAAGGCCTGTGCCCCTCGCTGGGGACATTAATGGGCTACATTTATTTGTATTCCATAATAAATCCTCTCGTGTTTATTAACAAAAGCACATATAATAAGCACCTAGATACACACCAGCATGGATCAGCCACTTCTCGGCCCCCTGGCCGATGGCCCACCTCATCGCCCAGTGAGCCAAGATATGACTTTCCATGCGGTCTGTCCTTATCTCAGGAGGCAAGAAACCCATCTACTGGGCCTCCGCAAACATTGCTGAAGCGATACAGAATCGGGGCAGCCTCAGCAGCACCCTAAAAGCTGCTTTTAATATGATGAAAATGAAATATCATGAAGGAAAGATCATGCTATTATGAAAATATCATGAAGGAAACATCATGTCTTTTTATCAGCTGCGTTGGCCTAGCCCTGGGTCACGCAATTTTAGGGAATCATTGTCTATTTTTTTGTTTGTTTATTTAAACCGTAAACAATTAATGTCCGGACTGAAGTATTATAATTATAATTTAAATTAATGAGAACAATTTAAATGACCACCAAAATATTTTTTTCCTACCCAAAATGGATAAATGATCACCAAAAGTTGCAGAAAATATCACAGCAAAATACTGCGGTAGCTTAGGTGAAGGGTAAAGGAGGTGAGCGAAGTGAAGAACAATAAAAAATACTTAAAACATAAAAAGAAGTTTGGTGATCATTTATCCAAACAGAATTTGGTGGTCGTGTACCAATTCTGGCGGTCGTTTCGAATTTATTGGTAGTAAAATAGGTGCGTTTTTGGTGAGTTTAAACATAAGCCATTAATAATTATTGGACCACTGATGTTGGGCCAACCTGCATCATCATCCCAACCTCTGGCTGCTTTACTGAGACACGTACGCTTTGGGACACGTTGCTACTGTGGCGAAAGAAATGTCTCATAAACGTGAGATATTTGGCGCGTGCAATGAAAACAATATGGGACGTGCAGCAGCAGGAAGCTTTATAAACTCTGAGATTGAACCCCAGTTCTGTTACAAGCACTCTCTAGTTCATATGATTTAATATTTTCAGGGTATTTGTCTGTTACCAAAGAGTATATAACTTGGATATAGCCGATGCTCTGTTAGTTTTCGCGAAAGTAAGAAGTGTTAGAATAGCATCTTAAATTCTAACACAATGCGTTAGAATGAAACGGTAAAAATCTAAATATAATCACAAAAATCTATGCTAGCGCGATAAATACTGGTTTTCTGACAGCTAATTAAAAATATATAGGCTTTCATTTATGTGTATGTTAAATTAATGAATAACCAAAGAGTATAGAATCATACTATGGTGAATTCAGACTTTCGTCGGCAGGCATTATCGGGGAGTTCCCTATGTGACCTCGAAAGCCACTTGATCGATCCTCATTTTACCGAACACCCATGCATTGATCAATTGCTCAACTGGACGACGGCCCACTTCCGCGAAGCCTCAACTAACCGTAACTTTTCATCGAAATACGACTTGCCGATTCCTCGCTTCATCGAAAAGATGAGACTGGAAGCTTAACATCATCAGCCACTCCGCGTCCCACCGATGGACACTGGGTAGCATATATTTCATTTATCCCTTCACATGCACCAGAAAACTGGTTTCCAACTTGTTACTCCGGGTCGGTTGCTCAGCGGTAAGCAGCGCTTCAAACTACTTATATATGCTTACCAGTGTCCATCAGAGGGACGCAGAACTGAGCCACCGCCAAGATGCATTTCGATGAAACGTCACATCGGTTATCTACACACATGTCATAAACCCTCTTTACTGCGTCCAAAAACCGCACGTTACGACAAGCATAATGATATACTACATACTTGGTAAAAACTTATTTCGTATCTGAATTGATACATTATGACACCCGCCTGCGTGCCGCCCCTAGTTTGTCTGTGAAGTTGGTACTACTGAACAAGCTAAACAAGTGTAGAGCAATTACCAATGCCACAATGCCGGTCGAACATGCGGTTCCTGAACACACCAAAGAGAGCTTATGATATGTTTGTAGATAAACTAGTGTATGTAAGTATACACAATTAGGCATTAAAACTCTCGAGTGGTATTATTATGAAACTCGCCTTAAACCCACTCTCGAGTTTTAATGCCCTCCATTATGTATCAGTCACATAAACTACTATTAAATGGGCATCGGCAAGTGGTTTTTCGATGAGACGTCACATCGGCCAATCAAGCCGTCATCTGAGCAATAGATAAATG
This sequence comes from Argyresthia goedartella, assembly GCA_949825045.1. Lineage (NCBI taxonomy): Eukaryota > Metazoa > Arthropoda > Insecta > Lepidoptera > Argyresthiidae > Argyresthia > Argyresthia goedartella. Next base: position 3,007,320 of record OX463833.1, read on the forward strand.
GTGTTCAGTAAAATGAAAATCGACCAAACTACTTTCGAAGTCATACAGTGAACCCATTATCGTGTCGTTTTATCAACTTCTGCATGTCACTGTCACGGTTCCAGTCCAGTTTCGGTCGGTCTCTAATTGACATTAAGATAAAAACATGCTGGCACTGCCATTGATAATAAAACTATTTAACCAAACTGATTGATCACCAACACTTCTTTCTTTGAGAAACAGAATTTAGAAGGCCTTGTCGTGGCTTGTGGACTTGTGTCTAGAGACAGGCTCATGGTCGTTATTACTTCCCAAGTGGCCAAGTGCGAGTCGGACTCGCCCATGAAAGGTTCCGTTGTAGCAAGTAATTATGTGACTGGATGTTTGTGTTGTAACTTTGTTTTTCATAGTGTTTGTATGAATGACAAAGTTAGCTTTGCGGTTTTTAATAAATGTGTTATATCTTAGAAACTGATTATTTCATTTTGTTCAAACCAATTTTCGTTGAAAGTCTGTATCGAGATATACAGCATATATTTTTTGGAGATTTTTCACTCTCTTATTTAAATGTTATGTTATTACTGCATTGCTATGAGGGGGGGACACGCATTTATCCACTTTGGTAGGGTCTGTCTCTTTAACAATTTACTTTGAGGAAAAGTGGTTCTAGGAACCTCAACGTCATTTTTAAAGACCTATCTATAGACACTCCACACATATGTGTGGAGTGTCTATAGATTTGATTATATATTATAGATTTTATAATTTATTTAAGAACAATTTAAATGATCACCAAAATATTTTTTTCTTACCTAAAATGGATAAATGATCACCAAAAGTTGCAGAAAATATCAGGGCAAAATACTGCGGTAGATTAGGTGAAGGGAAAAGGGGGTGAGCGAAGCGAAGCCCCCTTTATCCTTCGTGTTAGGTTGAACATGAAACAACAACAAAAAATACTTAAAACATAAACTTAAGTACAAAAAACATAAAAAGAAGTTTGGTGATCATTTATCCAAACACAATTTGGTGATCATTTACTAATTCTGGCAGTCATTGAGAATTTATTGGTAGTAAATTTTCGAATTTTTTGGTAATGGTTTAAACACAAGCCGATTTATTTTATTTTATTGTTGAGCATGACAATACCTACTCTTGAAAGTTTTGATGAGATTTGTTCTTTTTTAGGTTTCCGTACCCGTAGGGTGCCAAACGGGACCCTATTACTAAGCCTCCGCTGTCCTTCCGTCTGTCCGTCTGTCACCGGATTTTAGCGGATCAACCGAAATAGGTAGAGAGCTGAAATTTTCAGAGAGGGTGTATTTCTATTGCCGCTATTACAACAAATAATGGGACATGCAAGTTTTTAAGAATTAAAATAAGTACCTTTACAAGAAATAATTGGTATGTTTTGTAGCCATTTTGTTTTATTTGTTTATTGGTGAAAACTGGACTGCCGATGTTATCGGAAAAAATCTTTAATGGCAGGTATTGAGTTTTGTGCTTAGTTATTGGTTTCGATTAATAATTGCTCATTCGAAGTATAATAAATAATATTGAGATTTTTATCATATTTGATTTTATTCCTGTAAATAAGTTACTTAATTTCTATCCACTTCCGGTTTCAATGAGCATAGAGCCTTTGAATGTTTCGATATGCGGCCTTGAATGTAGTCCTACCTAGTATTTAATATTTTATTATTAAAAATTAAAAAGGTATACTCGTACATAAGACTGCCGTTTTACGTTTTCCCGTATACAATGGTATGGAACCCTTCGTGTGCGGGTCCTACGTCCTACTCGCACTTGACCGGTTTTATTAAGACATGAATCTACCGGCTATTTTGTAATAGTTTGACATTTGTGGGAGAATTTTATGCCCTGTACTCGATTTGCGCGCTACGTTTAGCCTATCGGATGGCCAGGGGGCTATCCGTTAGAATGACGACCCGAATGGCCGAGTCGGCAGTGACCCTGCCTACGAAGCCAAGGGTCCCGGGGTCGAGTCCCGGTGGGGGCAATTTTTTTTTTGATGAGAACGGATTTTTGTACCCTAGTCATGGTTGTTTCTATCTAAGTATAATATTTATCTATATAAGTATGTGTATCGTTGTCTAGTACCCAAGGGAATCCTAGTTTGGGGTTAGATCAATGTGTGTAAATAGTTTATAGTCCATAGACACTCCACACAAAAATATTTTTTTATTTCAGTTCCATGTCCCTTTTAACTATTTTAATTTTTCAATTTTTCAAAAATTGTTTGTTTGTTTGGTTCACAGTTCATCTACATACCAAGTTTCAACTGTGTAGTCCTAATAGACGGACAGACAGACTTGACGAAACTATAAGGGTTCCTTGTTTCTCTAGGGAACCCTAATTAAAAACCGCCTCAAATATATATAGTCTAAGATCCGGCCATAGAATGACCCTCACCCATCGTATTACGGGATGAAAATGATTTTTTTTATAAAATTAAATATGTTAAAAAAATTATTTACAGGAGGTTGTCTAAAAAGTTTGGTGCAAAGTGTAATTAATTAATTATTAAAAAATGTTTTTTTTTTAACATTACACTCATTCCCTTACGCAAAAAACTGTATACTAATCGAAAGTATGTAGCTCATAGAATATGCAAACGCTGGGTTGACTTTTTTTTTCCGGTGCAATCATCAGGTAGGCAGGTATATACAGGTAAATCGGTACTAGTAATTTGCAACGATCCAGTTACGCAATAAACCTTATATCAAAATAAAGATAATTTTATTTTGAATATAATGATATAAGGTTGGTTGGCTGCAAAAAATTGGTGCTAAATCCCGGTTGTCGATTTTTGAAAAACGAAATATTCGTGCGGTTGTATACGTGCGAAAGAGAGGTCCGAGGAACGTATCTAGTGAGATAGAAAAGGACGCAGCATTGCAGCTGTGTGTCGCTCTGTCGTCGAAAGAAAGAGAGTGCGCATGCTCTTTGTTTGTGAAATTGAGAAAGACGGTGATAGGCTATAGTAAGTGTTGAGCATTATTTCGGAGCAACTGTTGCTGCTACGTATCGATATTATTTCTTGATAATTTATTGTTCCAAACATGGCTAAAAAGTGTTTTCTGTGTGATTTAAGTGACTCTGTAATGGATTTTAATGATGAAACTTTTAAAAATTGTTCATTAAAATTGGCTTTTCGAAAATTAAAAAACTTTAAATACAACGACGTTGAACTAACCAACGCGTCATTTCTTGGTTATCATACCACGTGTTATAAAAAAGTGACTGCATGCTGGATATCGCTGCAACAAAAAATTTTAAGAACAATTTTTGTGGCCGGATCTCCTACTAATATATTCATTCGCATTCATAGACAAGGGCTTTTTTGTTTCGTTGTGTTCCAAACTGCACTTGTTAGCAAAAACATTTTCAAGCATCCACAAACGCATAATTACGGATGTCTCTTTAACACAACAATAAATTAAAATATTGAATGATTGATACCGTTCATTAATATTATAAATAGCAGCAGACAGAGCGGCAACGTAATACTGCAACTGGAGCGCGAACACAAGACAGACAGATGAGTTATGGCTAAAACAACAAACTCTGTGGATTTCCATAGGCGTCAAACAAAACGAACTCCTCCAAGCCAACTAGACGCTGCAGGCATCTTCCGTCTTTTGTCACAGACACCTTGAAGTATGTTTTGTTATACAGGTGCGACAGGGACGGTAGATGCCGGTCAGGCGCCAGCTGGCTTTGTGGAGTTGTGAACTAACAATCAGTCGTATATTTTAATCCGACAGTTCTTGTTTGGTTGTTTGGCAAGGAGATTTTTTCAAACTTGCTTTTGAGTTCGATATAACTCCTCTAGAACCGGTATTAGTGTGAAGCGAATAAAGAGGATCCGAGTTCGCTTTAACTCGTAAAATGTATAATAACTCTGCATATGAATTTATTACTGCATTGCTATGAGGAAATACATAAACTGAGAACAGAACAAAAAAAAACTGTATAACAATATAATAATACCTTGGACACTATTTACACACATTGATCTAACCCCAAACTAGGATTCCCTGTGTCTTGGGTACTAGACAACGGTACACGTACTTATATAGATAAATATTATACTTAGATAGATAAACAACCATGACTAGGGTACAAACATCCGTTCTCATCAAAAAAAAAATTCCCCCAACGGGACTCAAACCCGGGACCCTTGGCTTCGTAGGCAGGGTCACTGCCAACTCGGCCATTTGGGTCGTCATTCTAACGGATAGCCCCCTGGCCATCCGATAGGCTAAACATGGCGCGCAAATCGAGTACAGGGCATAAAATTCTCCCACAAAAGTCAAACTATTACAAAATAGCCGGTAGATTCATGTCATAATAAAACCGGTCAAGTGCGAGTAGGACGTAGGACCCGCACACGAAGGGTTCCATACCATTGTATACGGGAAAACGTAAAACGACAGTCTTATGTACGAGTATACTTTTTTAATTTTTAATAATAAAATATTAAATACTAGGTAGGACTACACATTCAAGCCCGCATAACGAAACATTCAAAGGCTCTATGCTCATTGAAACCGGAAGTGGATAGAAATTGAGTAACTTATTTACAGGAATAAAATCAAATATGATAAAAATCTCAATATTATTTATTATACTTCGAATGAGCAATTATTAATCGAAACCAATAACTAAGCACAAAACTCAATACCTGCCATTAAAGATTTTTTCCGATAACATCGGCAGTAGAGTTTTCACCAATAAACAAATAAAACAAAATGGCTAAAAAACATACCAATTATTTCTTGTAGAGGTACTTATTTTAATCCTTAAAAACTTGCATGTTCCATTATTTGTTGTTATAGCGGCAATAGAAATACACCCTCTCTGAAAATTTCAGCCCTCTACCTATTTCGGTTGATCCGCTAAAATCCGGTGACAGACGGACAGACGGACAGACAGCGGAGGCTTAGTAATAGGGTCCCGTTTGGCACCCTACGGGTACGGAAACCTAAAAAAGAACAAATCTCATCAAAACTTTCAAGAGTAGGTATTGTCATGCTCAACAATAAAATAAAATAAATCGGCTTGTGTTTAAACGATTACCAAAAAATTCGAAAATTTACTACCAATAAATGTTAAAAATAAAATTATCTTTATTTTGATATAAGGTTTATTGCGTAACTGGATCGTTGCAAATTACTAGTACCGATTTACCTGTATATACCTGCCTACCTGATGATTGCACCGGAAAAAAAAAGTCAACCCAGCGTTTGCATATTCTATGAGCTACATACTTTCGATTAGTATACAGTTTTTTGCGTAAGGGAATGAGTGTAATGTTAAAAAAAAAACATTTTTTAATAATTAATTAATTACACTTTGCACCAAATTTTTTAGACAACCTCCTGTAAATAAATTTTTTAACATATTTAATTTTATAAAAAAATCATTTTCATCCCGTAATACGATGGGTGAGGGTCATTCTATGGCCGGATCTTAGACTATATATATTTGAGGCGGTTTTTAATTAGGGTTCCCTAGAGAAACAAGGAACCCTTATAGTTTCGTCAAGTCTGTCTGTCCGTCTATTAGGACTACACAGTTGAAACTTGGTATGTAGATGAACTGTGAACCGCTTTACGATTTTTAAACAAAAAATGAAAAATTAAAATAGTTAAAAGGGACATGGAACTGAAATAAAAAAATATTTTTGTGTGGAGTGTCTATGGACTATAAACTATTTACACACATTGATCTAACCCCAAACTAGGATTCCCTTGGGTACTAGACAACGGTACACGTACTTATATAGATAAATATTATACTTAGATAGATAAACAACCATGACTAGGGTACAAACATCCGTTCTCATCAAAAAAAAAATTCCCCCAACGGGACTCAAACCCGGGACCCTTGGCTTCGTAGGCAGGGTCACTGCCAACTCGGCCATTTGGGTCGTCATTCTAACGGATAGCCCCCTGGCCATCCGATAGGCTAAACATGGCGCGCAAATCGAGTACAGGGCATAAAATTCTCCCACAAAAGTCAAACTATTACAAAATAGCCGGTAGATTCATGTTATAATAAAACCGGTCAAGTGCGAGTAGGACGTAGGACCCGCACACGAAGGGTTCCATACCATTGTATACGGGAAAACGTAAAACGACAGTCTTATGTGGGTGTTTCTCTGCTATTTGGAAAATCGTCCATACAAGACTGTCCTGACGTAATTTTATTAAATGTTGAGAATGTTTGTTAATAAAATGAAGGGCAATAATAAATTAAATATATATCTTAAAAAAGCCCACACATTATCCGCTTGATTTTTGAGTTATGGACGAATTTTTGCAAAACCGTGACAGGGGACTGTTGTAACCATCCAGGGGAATGTTTTATGGACAAAAACAATTAGTATTTTTGTTTAAGTAATTAAAGTCTTTATTTTTCTTTGCCAGTCTTAAATTATGTATTTTTTTTAAGTATAAACAGTACGAAAACAAATCTTACCTATTCGTAAAACTTAACAAAATAACTTCTTAATTATCACAACCAATACTTTTGGAGTAACTTAAGTAATTAACATTAATTGTACGCATTACAAACAAATCAGTCTTAACATTGTACTTTAGGGGAAAATATTTAAATTAACTAATTTTTCTCAAAGACCGGTACTGATACAGGAAAATAATAAAATAATGTTCTCCCTTTTAGACTTAGATCTGGATCTGGTAACTTCTGCAATATTTGGTCAAAACTGACATCAGAAATATCATTTTCGTCCATTCTAAACTTGTGGCCCTTATTATCACAAATTTTCATAAAAGTTACCGTTAGTTCGCCTTCCTCATTATCAACTTTAGTGATAACAGCAGCATAACGATATTCTGTATTTCTAACGTTAAACTTGACTAGAACGTAATCACCACTGTTGTACTGCTGTTGGTTGATTGTGCTGGGCCCTGCACTATTCTCAGAATCAGTATTGATATTGTCACACGGTCGTGTAATTTCAGTTTCTGTAATAATGTTACTATCCGGCGAATTATGGGCTAGTCTGGTTTCGCTATCGGATTCTGAGTCTGTGTAAACGTCCTCAACGCGAAGTTTCGTCACTTGGTACTTCATAACACCTAGATTAAAATGCTGACACTCTTCTTCACAAGAGCAGCTTAAACTTTTCATTATAAGCTTTTCAGCACCTTTCGGTAATCCCAAAGGGCATCGTGATATTTTACCCTTAATCTGATGTATTTTGAGGGTACCATTGAAACTTTTCAGATTTTTAGCGTCTTTCTGAATACCGTTAGTCATATTATTAATTGCATCATCGTCAATCGCAAACATGGTAATTGCAGGACATCTTTGTTGCACAGATTCAATAAAAGATTCCAAACTGTCAATGTCACCCCCCGCAGCAACGATGGCATCTGCGGTCCTTTTACATGTAGCTCCAACACCATCTGCGGCACCCTTGCCATGCCCACTCTCCGAAAAGTTCCAGGAAAACTTTTGTATATTTGGAACCTCTTCATAAAGCCTTGTAGCCAATATATGGAACATAGTTTTGTTCCGATACTGGGTAACGGGTCCGTCGCTTATAAAATGGATGCAGGTAATATGCGTCGATAAAGTTTTGAAAATTGCCTTCAAGTGTTCCCATATAGCAGCTGGTGAATGTGCGGTGTTTTTCGAAACAGTACATTAGGATTTCGTCGAGTCTTTTGTGTAAACTACGACAGTGTGGAGACTGAGCTGAAGCCTAGACCCTCCAAAATGATATGCCTGTATTTCTTCATTATACTTGGTACAGTAATTCTCTGAAAAGTCCATAAGTATTGCAACTTCGCTATCACTAAGATTTTCTTTTAACTCCTTAAAGGCTTCGTACTGATGCGATATGTTTCTTTCGTGCTTATAATACGCATCCAATTCCTCGTGCAGTTCTTTTATCAGTTCAACCGGACGTACCGTTAGAATTCTTTTTACATACTTTGTTATAGATCGTACTTTATTCAACTTAGGATCCTTATAATCTTGTTTTTCGGCTATCCATTTTTTAAACGTTATAGGTTTTGTATCATCAAATTCTTCGTAATCGGGATTCTTGTTGACACAACGCAGGCATTCCCGAGATAAACATTTCTCATCATAACGATCGCAGCAAGTGTTTTCGAGCAATTTATTGTGATTATCGTAACGCAGAATCTTTCGACAATGCAATGCAGTCAATTTCAAATCAATATTAGCATGTTTAATGCAGAGGCATGTATCCCGTTCGTTTATCTTAGGTGTTACCACCCAGAAAGGACGTAAACGACAGAAAGTCTGGTAACTGATTCGACCAGAGTTATTATTCTGAAATTTCTTGTATAAATTAGATATTGTATCTAATAAATATCTTTTTTGTTTTTTGACTCCGTTTCTGGTCACACATTCCCGTTTTCCTGCACCAATTCGACTATTATCATCATTTTCATAGAAGTTTTGAACTGTCTTCAAGTGTTCTTTCGAAATTAACGCTAGTCGAGTGCGTTTCATTGGTAATAAAGAGGGATTTTTAGATTGCTGAACGCTCTTGTACGATACAGCACTATTTTGAACCCTCCATAACTTATATTTTTTTACTATTGCACCAGATACCACTTTTCCAAAAATATCCTTCTCTTTTTGCGTTTTTAAGTCTGCATAGTTCTTTTTTAATTGTTTATTCAATACTTCCCCGAAAAGCGCCTTTTTAACAACATCTTTTCGAGTTTCTGGAGTATCACACATTCTTGTTAGTTTTGTGTTAGGTGTCTCTTCATTTTTACTGTTATTGTTAACCTTCATTTCTAACCGCTGTAACCTCTTTTTATACTTTTCCATTTTCCGTTTGTATTCCTTAATCATAAGGTTTTTTTCTTTCAGTACCCTTTCGCGTTTCTTTTTAGCATTTTTCTTTCTTGTTTTAACTACTTCACTTTCTGATGATCTTAAAGGTGCCTGAGGTTCTTCTGCGGGATCCTCTGAATCAGGTGTATTTTCCCTTGCAAAAGTTTTTGTTGCGTCTTTCATGACTTTTTTTTTTGCACGATACTTAGAACAATGCTCTTTCCAAACGTTTTTTACAGCCTTATGCTCACGACGACTCATATCTTTAACTAATTTTCTTTGGCCTTTTTCTTTTTTTTTTTGATATTTCCGCCTTTCTTTTTCTTTCAATCCTTCTTTTTTTTGAGGGTCATTTTTGAGTCTTTGGTATCTCAAACGCTCAGCAATACGTTTTTCTTCCAGTATTTCTTCTCTTGTTTTGGGTGGTTTCTTTTTCGGTGGCATTTTGAGATAATACCTACGAAAGCGACGATACTTTTAATGGTCATAACCTAAGAAAACAGTCCCCTGTGGTATGAACAGTCCCCTGTGCTATGAATTGACAGGGGACTGTTGACCAGGGGACTGTCATTTTTACATGAATACTTAATAAAACAATATCATTTAAAAACAGTCAGATAAACGAAACAGATGTGGCTACATACTAGATGATCAATTATTTTAAACGAATTGTCATTAATAAGACTCTTTAAATAGTAAAAAAAAGGCTTACCAGTGGACTGTTTTCGCTAACGGCCGAGACGCGTGGTTCACCAGCTGACGCAATAGTAGCAAAAATTAAGATGGCGGCTGCCCGCTTAGCTACACAACCGAACGAAGTTCACACCGATTGCGTTCCGTTTCACGATCTAATGCTTCGCGCAGAAACAAAATTTGACTTCAGCGCGGTTTTAAAATTTTAACAGGGGACTGTTTGAATAATTTGAGGACAGCATTCGCACATAGATATCTTGATTAAATATCGATTGTAAAAATATAATTGTGATGTATAAATATGGTTACTGTTTTTGTTAATGTATTTGGATATTTTTTATTCAATTATCAACGGCAGAAAAAATAATATTTGTAACAGATTTGTAATTCTGGAAAAGGGACATACCAGGGGACTGTGTTTTGACACGTTTGAGGTTCGTTTATTCGAATATTCAATTATTAAATTACTTGATAAGTTGTGGCGTGCCAAGAATACCTAATACTATGTCGGTATTGATACAAAAAAATGAGAAATTTAAAGATTTATTACATAAAATTACCTTAGGACAGCGACTTTCCATTTAGTGGAGAAATGCCCATGTACGAGTATACTTTTTTAATTTTTAATAATAAAATATTAAATACTAGGTAGGACTACACATTCAAGCCCGCATAACGAAACATTCAAAGGCTCTATGCTCATTGAAACCGGAAGTGGATAGAAATTGAGTAACTTATTTACAGGAATAAAATCAAATATGATAAAAATCTCAATATTATTTATTATACTTCGAATGAGCAATTATTAATCGAAACCAATAACTAAGCACAAAACTCAATACCTGCCATTAAAGATTTTTTCCGATAACATCGGCAGTAGAGTTTTCACCAATAAACAAATAAAACAAAATGGCTAAAAAACATACCAATTATTTCTTGTAGAGGTACTTATTTTAATCCTTAAAAACTTGCATGTTCCATTATTTGTTGTTATAGCGGCAATAGAAATACACCCTCTCTGAAAATTTCAGCCCTCTACCTATTTCGGTTGATCCGCTAAAATCCGGTGACAGACGGACAGACGGACAGACAGCGGAGGCTTAGTAATAGGGTCCCGTTTGGCACCCTACGGGTACGGAAACCTAAAAAAGAACAAATCTCATCAAAACTTTCAAGAGTAGGTATTGTCATGCTCAACAATAAAATAAAATAAATCGGCTTGTGTTTAAACGATTACCAAAAAATTCGAAAATTTACTACCAATAAATTCTAAATGACAGCCAGAATTAGGAAATGATCACCAAATTGTGTTTGGATAAATGATCACCAAACTTCTTTTTATGTTTTTTGTACTTAAGTTTATGTTTCAAGTATTTTTTGTTGTTGTTACATGTTAAACCTAACACGAAGGATAAAGGGGGCTTCACTTCGCTCACCCCTTTTTCCCTTCACCTAAGCTACCGCAGTATTTTGCCCTGATATTTAAATTGTTCTTAAATAAATCTCCCAAACTCCCAAATAAATGGCACTTTTCTCTCAAGCCTCCGCTGAATTAGAAGGGGTGCCCCAGGGGTTGTTGTATCGATTTTGCAACGTGACCTGTGAAGGTTATGTTTGGCATTTGTTTCGCGACTCGTGCTCAGAATTTCGTAAAGAGCTTGATCATCCAGAGGGTGCTATTCACAGGTGCGATGACGTATCGCGAATTGGTGCTTGAGTTTCTCGGCTATACCTGATTGTTCTACAATTAGAACAATCAGGTATAGCCGAGAAACTCACGCGATACGTCATCGCACCTGTGAATAGCACCCTCTCGATGATCATGCTCTTATATAGATAAATATATAATTGATAAATGAGGTATTTTCGTTTGGCGCCATTGAACTACTTGGAACTATTTTGGCGCGCTTTCTGTTTGATGCTCAATATCTCTATAGATTTGCGACATGCATTTGACAGCCTCAACTTATGTCATTGCTATTTTCTATCGTATATTAAATGACGGGACTGCATGGGCTTAATCTGGCTCAACACAGACCTTGCTGTTAATAATTTTGTAATTATTTATTCCTGCTTATTAATTATGATAATGATATTATAATATTTGTATTAGTTAAGCACAAGCAATTTTTAAAAGAGATCTAAAAATCAATCTGTGGGAGTTTCTACGCCCTGCTTCTTCCACAGTTGTCCAATGTAGAGAAGTGGCAAAAAATGACGATTGCTAAGTATATGTAAATATCTACAGTACAGTAAATAAAGGAGATGTATTTTTTCGGTACTGATTTTTGAACCATAATCATATGCGGTTTTTCTGGTAGGGAAACGAGTATAAATAAAGCCTACGCAATTATTTATTTTATTAAAACCGCCATTCTTTATTAATTTTGAAAAAATGATTTGTATGGGTAGGATTTATAACCTGCATCCTTTGCTTAACTTTGCAGCAACAAAAAAACTGTCATTCGATCAGTTGTCAATTTTGACACTTTCCCCATGTTCCGAATCACACCATAATCGATTACAGCGTCTACGATGCCCTCGTTTTGTATCGCCAAAGCTAAATCGGAACGGCTTCGTAGATGATTGTGGCGTGACTCGGAACAGGGGGTTGTTGACATTGACGTGACAGAACATTGTTGCCATAATAAATTATTGTTCTGGGTGGCAGTTTTATTTAAAATAATAATTATTTTAAAATAACAGTAATAAAAAAACGGCGGTTTTAAAAAATGATCACGATATGTAATTAGAACCTTTAAATTATATTCTTTCATATAAATACGGTTTTAACTTGGTTCATGACTATTTCGAATAAAGTACCAACTCTCTTGGAAAAAGTACACATCTCCTTTGACTTTGACTTTGACTTTGAGTCTATTTTTCAATTCCGCAAATTGTTGCTTCATGACATTTTTGCAAATCACATTGAGGCTGACATTTGGAATTGGAATTTGGAATTATCCGTTCGCCTTTCGATTCTGTTATTTTAGTTGGATGCAAGAAGCTAAGAGAGAGAAAATCTCTACACCTACTAGATTCCAAGTTCCTAACCTTAGAAATTATCATGAAATAGCTTGAGAATTCTTCAAATACTTTAGATTCGATCCATACTTTCCCAATAGGAAATGGAACACCAATACTATAAATGGCTTTACATGAGTTGTACAACTCATATACAATTTAAGTTAGCCGCTTTTGGAAATAAGCGCGTTGTCGTGAAAGTACAGATAATCGATAAATAAAGAGTAATAATAAATTCTCCTGAACCATTGTGTATAGTTAACGTATGAATGATTAATAACGTATTGAACAAAACTAGGGGAGCCTATGAAGGTATAATAGATCAACGGGGACCGATTGGCACCCGAGCTTAATACAAGGCTGCACGCGGCGGTTGCAAGCAGAGGATTACAGCAGTATAGATAGTTGCTTCCTTTGACCCTTAAAACAACCTTGGCAGTGAGGCATGCGCTGGCTGGAAGCAGGGTGTAAGCTTGGTGTCAGCGCGAACAATGGCGCTTCTATAGCGCCGCGTCGCCCTGATTACGGAACTTTTCGAGTTGTACAGAGACTGGCACTGTCTTTGGGACTTACCGTCCGAGTCATTAGACTCTACTCAGAAAATAAATGCGTGGGATATTTTATATAGACCATTTTGTGACCACAAGCCACGACATCGTTGTAGTGAATGTACCATATGCGAGTACAAAGTTAGTTTAAACACTGTTTGCTGTAAGCCGTGTAGCCGGACCCGCTGCTACAAGGTGACCTTTGCTGGAAGCCGATGTTGCAAGCCGTGTATTAAGCCCTTAAGTTTTATCAATCGCAGTGACGGGGTGCATTGTTATCTCTAGATTGCTTAGGTATAGCCAGTTCAATTAGTCTGTGGTAGAAAGTCTTAGCAAAGAGGACAATCCCACAGATTAATTTTCAACGTTACGTTACGATCTTATGATTGAATTCTTGCGGTGTTGGTGCTCATTTGCTGTCTTCTCTTGTATCCATACATATGGAAGGTCAGAGCTGTAAAATCACACAAGGTCTCCACAGCCAGTGGGCGGGTCCTAATAGGGTAGGTTTTATAACTCTTCGTAATCTTCTGATTTCTTAATTCTAGAGATACATATTCGGATTTTCGGGTGCGCAGACTATTTTACAATAGACGCTTCCTAATGTTGCTTCAAAGCCAATATGAATGACTTAAAAAATGAAAGTAAATTATGACCTTTTAGGGGAGCGTAAATTGGTTCCGGTACATCAATAGAACTTTTGAAATTGCCTCCTTTGATACGTAAAAGGATATTTAGCGAGGAGGTTTTACTGGTCTACCTTTCTTTCCTTTTCTGATGTTTATTGTTAGTAAATGAAAATAGTGCATTCCATAGATGCGGCGATGCGCTAGCCCCGCAAAACATCGTATTGGATGATTGGCTAATCGTGGGCGCAACTGTGCCTCTGCCACCCCGTATGGGAAAAGGCGTGACGCTATGGCGTAAAATTTAAAACAGCCCCCGACACAATAAACAAATCCCTAATATGCCTCAAGCCTAAAATTTGCCGACTTATTTCCTTAATAAGCTGATCACTTTCGAACTACTGATCCAATTTTAATTAAACATAGCCAAGAACCAGCGCAGGGAAGTTACCATTTACAGAAAACCGCATTAAAATCCGTCGACCCGTTTGAGACAGATACAAAGACACAGACGCCTCTTTTTTCTTCGGGGGTTAACAGAAACATCTGTTGATGACAAAAACCATGCCATATTTTACAGAAAGCCATATACCCTTCTCGTACCAAAATGTTATCTCAACTCAAAATGGCTGGCTTGGTATGGCTTCACATTTTCTAATACTTTGTACCGTTCTTATTTCCAGCGACATAGAGACTAAACTGGTTTGACTTAGATGAGGACGCAAGTGTAATTTTAAAAGTGCGACCAAACGCTAACCATATGGCTCATCATCCAACACATACATTATGTTCATGTTGACCATAGCCGACAGAAAACAGAATACCTTAATGAATACTCAACTTGACGGTTTACGTAACCCAAAATTATCAGGTTTGTTTGTGAAAAAGGCTAAAATAGCTCAGTGGTCTAGTGGGTTTTACGCTCGCTTCTCACACAGGAGATGCAGGTTCGAAACATGTACATGGTCATGCCAATGAAATAATTAATTTATCTTAAGTATCTTTTTCGGACGTTCAGTATTTCGGACGACACGTTAAGCTGTAGGTCGCGGCTATTATCGCTACGTGGTAGTGGTCGTTGAACCCCTCCATCAACCCGCACTGAGCCAGCGTGGTGGAGTATGGCTTAATCTTACTCGTATTCGGGAAAAGCCCTGTGCTCCCTAATAGGTTACATTTATTAATGTTTGTGGAATAGCAAGTTTGAACTAAAGAAACTACCTACCTCTTCGCATGATTATAAAACGCTACATGTCATCTTACCACGAAGGATAGAAGGGGTTTCCTCTGCTCACCCCCTTTAGGCTTCATCTTCGTTCGGGATAGATTGTCGGAATAGTGGTTTCGCACCGTATACTTATTTGGCTTGTGTTTAAACGATTACCAACGCACCAATATTACTACCAATAAATTCGTATGTTTTGAACAATGATTAATAAATTAAATTTAATTCCACAATGAAATTAGTTAGGATTTCAGTATTACAGGAAAAAATAAAACAATTAAGAGGACTATTCGTAATTAAATTATATAAATTCGTATGACCGCCAGAATTAGTAAACGACCACCAAATTGTGTTTCGATAAATGATCACCAAACTTCTTTTTATGTTTTGTGTACTTAAGTTTATGTTTTATTTTTTGTTGTACTTACATGTTCAACCTTTTGTTCACCCTCTTTTCGCTTCACCTAAGCTACCGCAGTATTTTGCCCTGATATTTTCTGCAACGTTTGGTGATCATTAAACCATTTTGGTAAGAAATAAATATTTTGGTGATCATTTAAATTGTTCTCTATTTATTTGGCTTTGTCGAATTGTGAAACATAAACATTATTCAAAAAGTTAAGTCGACTTCAAATTAACTCAAAAGTAAGAAATAACATTTCTACACAAACGAAATAATAACGAAGCGAAATAAACCACCCAAACCAATTCAAGCGTAGGTACAAAACTTTTTTATGGCCTTGAGAAAATATGTATTTTTGTAAATTTTTACTATTGCCGTAGGAAGGCCGGATAGTGATTCTTAGCCGGAAAGCCCTTTTCACGGCCAGCGGCATGTATAGTGCTTTTTTCAAACATATGCAATGAAATAAAAAAAAATACATAACTCAAAAAACAAATTCATGTTTAAAAATACTACTAATCGTAAGTTCCGTGCGCTAGTTGATGCCTTTTGCTTTGAAAAAAAAAATGGCCTTCCCGGCCTAGGCCTGCAATTTTGTATGAAATTCCTTTACAATACTCTCGAGTTGTGAGGAAACGTGATACTTAATGCAAAAGTAATGACGACACTTCATTGCATATTTGAGAAAAATATATATGAGAACCTCGCATCAAGCATTTGACTTGTCTTTTTTTTTAACCGACTTCTAAAAGGTTGAGGAATAATTTTTCTATCAATATTTATCCTAGTGCTTAATGTTAGTAAAGAAAAACTATCATACACGTTTTATAGAACGAAACACAAATCACACAAGAAGTCTACGTAATAAAATGAGTTCTGTATAGAAATAGTGTTTTCTATGACGCCATAAAAATATTTACCAAATGCTATGAAAATTTTTAATTTTAATTTTTGAAAAAAAGCAACTGTTTCTAAAATCTTAAAACATAAAATGTACTGTGATATCAATGAATACTCTAATGACAAAGAACTAATTACGAACAAATCCGCGTCGAAATAAATGGGCTGGATTCACAGACTTGAATAGTAGGGACAGGGCACGGAGCGCTTGAAAGTGTCGCTACAAAAACAGTACAAAATCGGGAAAATTGGACTGTTTGCAATCAGTCGCGCTTGGACGGTGACAGCCGATTGACATATCGGCAGCAAAAACAAAAATGGTGACCTGCGACGTAAAAAGGTGTAAATCATACCCAAATCGCAAAAAACAAAAACAGGGAGTGTCGTATCACAAGTAAGTATTATGTTTTTAATTACTATTGGCTTTAAATTGATTATCTATAAAATATTGTTCTCGAAAAAATCCTCAAACGAAAATCAACCATTCGACTGACGTAACTTTGTAGCGACGCGCGACGCACAGTGAAAGTGCCCGCTTCCTATATTTGAAAAACGATCCGATTTGGTTATTTTTCTATTCCTAATGTCAAGATTACTATTCGTAATGTCATTAGATTACTATTAGTAATGTCATTTGGTCCCCCCCCCCTTCCACCCCTTATTTCAGTCAGTTAGAGTTTGTATTTCACTGTTTTTGTTTTAATTTACAAATGTAATTAATTAGTTTATTACTTGTAAATCAAAATCAAGATCTTAAATTCCAAGTCACGCTACTAATGTGTATCTGTGAGCTTACATCCTCTTTCATAATTTAACGGCAAAGACAAAAACTAATATGCCTATTTAATTATGTTTCAACTTTTTATTAATTAAACATGAGGTAATTGCGTGAGACCTCGCACCTCGCCCCTTAAGTAAAATTTTAGCTAGATATATTTTATTTCTACTCCTAATCACCGATTAAAAGTCACCGGGTATTTGAGAGTTATCCGTAGATCAACTTTCCTAATATTGTGTCTATACACCACAAATCGCAACGTGACCGACCGTGACGCCGTTACAATTTTTCGTACTGTCTTGGTTCCGACGAATTCCGACAGGGGCGCTATTTTTCTTAGCCTCAAAATGGTAAGAAATTTAGTACGGGAAGGCCTATCCTTAGTATTTATATCGATGGCTGGATTGAGTTTTATTGCCGTTTCTTTCTCGTTATAACTCACGGTTTGAAGTCTGTGAAGCGGTGTAGCATTGCAATATTAGTATACCTAGAGTCATAAAATAAAACTATAATAAAATGCTTTTTCTCAAAAATAGTATGAAATGTTCCCATAACATCTGTGAAGATAGTAGGCGAAAGTGACTCATCCTGGACAATTTTTAGAAGTGTCCAGGAAAACGCAAAAGTAAGAAAGTATGAAATCCCATTACATGTCATAATATTTAAATATAGAACATTTTTTTTCAAAGATAAGCTAAGGAGGTTATTGGCAGTTAAGGGTCTTTAATAAAAAGGAGGTACCATAGAGGTTGACGTGTCCGAATTATATTACGCACTTATATTGCACGATGTAAAATGGCGGAAATCTCAGTTCATTCGTATTTGTTACTATTTTGATCTAATTAGGAATTCGATTCGAGGATTCGAACAGAAGAAAAAGAGGAATAAAATAAAATATTCACTATAAACATAAATGGTTTTATTTTTTAGAAAAGCATAAAGCAAGCTATACACGCTTCGACCATAAGTGCCATCCTGCCCTCGTATTATATCATACTCGTGCAGGATGGCTTACTTACTGGTCTCTGCAGTAATGTGCTAATACTGATTTAAGTTGTAAATATGTCCACTACTCTTTATATGTTAGATTAATTTAGATTTAAGATATTATATAATAAGGTTAATATTTGTACACCCAGTACTACTGGGTACCATCATTTGAAACACTATACAAAATATAAAACCTAGTTACAAACAATGATATGATATGATATATGATGACAATACTTTTGTAAAAAAAAACTGGTTGAGACGGTGATTATCGTAAACACAAACGGTAAGTTGTTGGCAAGGCAAGGGTTAATTAATATAATTTTATTTCAGCGGACGCATTTATCAATCTTCAAGACCCATTTTCGCCGCTTGCCCCATTCCAGGTCTTAAAAACAGTAATTATACGAACCTGTTCCAGTGGGTAAACTGGCACGATTGCCTGATTCAACCGGTTATCGTATTTTTTACTACTTAAATACAGCTAACTGTTTTATTGTATTAGGTAAATCACGTGATGTATTATGCGATAAAATCAACAAGGCGCGTCAAAATCAACAAGTTAATTTAAAGTGATAGCTCATACTCCGATGGCTCCTATCATGTAGGCTAAACTATATTTTACAGTTAAGTTGGCCCTTTGATGAACCAACGACGGCAATATTCGAGGTGACAAGTTAAGATAAGTAAATATTAGTCAGCGATTTCATGATGTGAGTTTAACGTTCGTTTTGAGTGTATCCGCCTGGATTGGACTCTATTCGACTTATTTATTTTTTATTTATATATTTACATATGGAAGCGTATATTTTTTCTTCTTTACAATGGACCACTGTGCGAAGAAACTCCTACAGATTGATTTTTAGATACCTTTTAACTAGTAGGACGTAATTGGACCCTTTCCGAACATACGCAGAACGGCAGAATGCACTAGTCATTCTAGGTCTACACAAAGAGAATATACTAGTATTCTCTTTGCGTAGACCTAGAATCTACTTCTACAAACAGCCTATCAAAAAGGAGTTCGAAGTGCTGACCCAAAACCACGGAGAGACATCGCGGCGCGTCCCACATTCGAGCAACTGAGAACCGGTGCTTTCAGCACTATCGGAACTGGTTTGAGCTGTGCAGACTTTGATACGGTATCAACGGACAGAAATTGACGGTGGAAAATTGCACCGCCCACAGTATAATCAGCAAGTTATATAGTTTGCGACAGGTGGGGATGGCGATCGGGAAGATATGATTAATTATGATTTAATAACGTCGGGGCTTCCCTATCGTCCTCAAAGAATGGGGGGCGACTATTTCTTTCATTATTTTTATCAAGTATTTTGCCATATTTTAGTCAAGAAACATGTTTTTACTTTATTCTATAACAATTTTCTCGCAATCACTGTTATTAGGGAAAATAATACGTGATGTTCGCCGAGACCCGCTCTCCCGCACGTGAGATTAGGTGGGGTTCGGCTCGTCACCCCCTGCCCTTAAACAACTCACGTAATTAACTCAGGTGGCGTCATCCTCAGTTGACTTGACGCTTAAAACAATGGATTATTTTCTACGGTGACGAAGAATGAGGATAAACGCTGGTAAAACCATGTATCAAATTCTCACTTCCAAATGTCAGGCAAGTTGAGACCAGTTTAGTATTACACAGCAACACGTTAGAATTAGCAAATGATTCGAAGTTTCTTGGAATAACAATTGATAGTAAATTGCAGTGGGGACCCCACATAGATTAATTAGCTGGTAAATTAAGTTCTGTGGCTTACGCTGTTAGGAACGTGAGACAAAACACGGATGTGGCTAGGTTAGTTAGTATATTTTAGTTACTTTCATAATGTCATGTGCTATGGTATCTTGTTGTGGGGGAAAGCAGCGGATATTCAACTATTTTTATTTTACAGAAAAGAGCTATTCGAGCAATTTATTATTTAAAACGCACAGACTCTTTAAAAGAGCTTTTTTAAAGAAATTGACATACTAAATGTAGCTAGTCAATTTATTTTCGAAAATATAATGCATGTACATACATATATACGCAAGAACCTTACATCATTTTCCAAACTTAACGATAGCTGTAATGTTAACCTAAGAAATAATCACAGACTAGTTGCGGCCCGGTTTAGTCTCGCGAAGGTAAGCAATACTTTTAAGTGTTTTCGCATTCTCTACTACAACAAGATACCTCCGAGAATTTTGAAATTGCCATTTGAGCAATTTAAAACGCATTTTAAAGCGACTTTGTCCAAAAAGGGATATTACAATGTTCAATATTACTTAAATGACGGGACTGTATGGGGTAAATCTAACTCAACACAGACCTTGCGGTGAATAATTTTAAAATTATTTATTCTGGCTTATTAATTAGGTATAATAATTAATATTGTAATATTTGTATTATTTAAGCCAATTTTTAAGAGATTTAAAAATAAATCTGTGGGAGTTTTACGCCCTCCTTCTCCTACAGTGGTCCAGGTAAATAGAAGAGGCAAAAAATGACGTTGGCTAAGTATATGTAAACATACAGCAATAAAGAAATTTGACTTTGACTTTGGTCAACAGAAGCGGGAAGCAGAGGGTAAATGCATAGCATCAGTATAACCAAAAACGAATGGACCTTAGTGGTACCCAAAAACGACTTCCAATTAGCATGTTGGATTTGATAAATAGGTTCTAAGTACTACTAGGATTCTGTTATGACAATGTCGATTATATTTTGATATAACACCCTGATGTGGTGATAATGTTACAATGTCGATTTATATTTTGATCTAACTCCATGATGTGGTCCTTCGAGCCGGATAGTCTCTCTGTTTGAATTTGGCGAAAAGTTTTGCAAACTTAAAGGTACGCACACGTAAATGAGAAAAACCGGAACTCGCTGGTCTATTATTGGAATTGTGTCAAGCCGAACGACAAAAGATAGGAGAAAAAACCGAAAAGTAGACGAGTTGAATCCAATTTTCGAAGGTTGGAGCGAAATTGAAAGAGCGAGAGGGTCTTGCATTGCACACATATATTACTTTATGGCTTATGTTTAAACGATTACCAAAAACGCACCTATTTTACTAACAATAAATTCGAAATGACTGCCAGAATGGATAAATGTCCACCAAATTGTGTTTGGATAAATGATCACCAAACTTCTTTTTATGTTTTGTGTACTTAAGTTTATGTTTCAAGTATTTTTTGTTGTTCTTACATGTTCAACCTAACACGAAGGATAAAGGGGGCTTCGCTTCGCTCACACCCTTTACCCTTCACCTAAGTTACCGAAGAATTTTGCCCTGATATTTTTTGCAACTTTTGGTGTTCATTTATCCATTTTGGATAGGAAAAATATATTTTGGTGATCATTATATTTGTTGCCTTGCTTTATCATGGTATATAAATGAAGACCGCCATTGAAGAGTCACGTAGTCCGAGATTAACTGCAATGTTTATTATGTCTCGTCATAGGTATAATCTGCCATAGGGATTGTGGTAGTGGTTTGCTAAAATCTACCAAGAGATAGATAGGTGATATCTCCGATACGTCGAAAGTAAGCTGGCTGAAATATGCTGTAAACACCATCACTATATCAATATAGCGAGGTAGTTGACAGAAGATACGGTTGAACCTTAGCTAAAAATAGACTTCCCTACGTTAATTAGTATTCTATCCGGTTATACAAATAATTTACAATACAGGGTGTTTGATGCACCGTTTGCCAAATCAAAATGGAGGATAGAAGCGGTTATTTGCTATCTCCTAGGTCCACAAAAGAAGTTTTGTCCCAACGGATTTTTTTATTTTAATATTTTTACTTTTCGAAAAAAATGTCCAGAATTACTCCTTTAAACTTGAATAACTAAAAAAGTTTGTGATAAAGCTTGCAATTATTTACTGTTATTGGTTGTGTTATGTTTTACGGTTCTTTTGTGGTCAAAAATACTGGAAATTAACATCTAGTTTTTTTTATTTACTCACAAGTTTTTTTTATGGCAGACGATGCACCAAACACCTGTATATATCCGTATAAAATCATAAATCTAATCACAGATTTGCTTCGCATCTAGCTAGCCAGCCGTCCGTGACAATTAGTTAATTGCCTATACAGATACGATTATGATACAACAGTGTTTCCTAATCAGTTTCCTCACAGTTCCAATCATCCCGTACCGCCGTGGGCGTAGGGCTTAGTACCACCACGTATGGGAAAAGGTGTGACTCTAAAATAGATTTAGCCCCACCCTATAAAAATACCATCACTTATAAGTTTTGTAGCCGTCTTCAAAAAAGGTTGACAATTCGCCGGAATCCTTTTTTTATGTTCAACGGTTGCTCGAAAACGGCCGAACCTATTAGGAAAATTAATTTTTGCTTGAGAGTATATGCTTTCCAATTATTCCCTTCAACATCATCTGGTGAGAGGATCTTGGAGAAATCTAGAGTACTCCACAAATATTATAGGCAAACCTACAGCGATTTGCGTATTTTTGTAGTAAATCACTCAAGCTTTTGCTGTCGGGACTCGGGATGGATGCCTCATTTTGTGATGTGGAATGACGATGAAGACCACAGATGGACACCGAAACTGCTCAATATTATTTAGATTTTAGAAACTACAGCTTGAATTGTTTCTACTCAAATAAGGTTTGATTGAACTCGTTTTTCTTACAGCTTATTACGGTTTTTTTGGTAACATCACTTACATAATCTTCTTGCGAGTTTCATACATGCAAAGATTGGGAACCGGTTGTCACACAAATATCATAACCGTTTTTAGAACCGTTTCCCGTAACTATATTTAGCCGAACACGTGTAGGAACGTTCCCGTTTATGTCTCGTTTATAGTCGCAGTCCAGTTTTGATGCGGATGGAAACTGCCCTGTAAATGGTATGTTTGCTTATGTGATCCGATTCTTGATTTGTGAAGACCACACGGAGAGGCTGGCACAATATAAACAAAACAAAATACATAGCGTCACGTCTATTCCCATACCCGGTAGCAAGGCAAGTTGCGCCTAATTTGCCAGTTATTGAATGCTCCATCAACGCTAGCATAATCTCTTCCATAATTACCTTTAGGTTCTTAATCAAATAATTTAGTGATATTTAATGGTTTATTAGGAGTATAACAAATAAACGAAAGTTTTAGTCATTATTATAACATAACATTTACATATAGGCACATACATTGGTTCTGGCCCCACACTAGGATACCCTGTGTCGTGGGAACCAGAAACAGCGACGTCACACACATATAAACATCAAGATTTTTTGTTTTTTCACCCCCAACCGGGGATCGACCCCGGGACCTCTCGCGTGGTAGGCAGAGCCACAGCCGCTGCGCCACAGAGGTCGTCAATTGTAAGGGGTTGGTACATGTTAGGGACGTCTTTCTGAACAACTTGGGAGTTTGTTCATACAACATATGTCTTATTAAGACCAAACCTTTTTGCAGTTCCCCTTTACTAGGAAAGGTCACGATTTGTCCTTGGACTTTCCGTGCAAGGAGAACGGCTGAAACACATGCTTTGTTATTTTGCCACATGCGATTGTGTTACGTTGTAGTATTATTATTGCAGGCGCCAGGTTAAATGGTTAAAAATCGGTCAAGTGCGGTTCGGACTGGCACACGAAGGGTTTCGTACCATCTTATAAGAAGAAACGCAAGAAGACGTCTCTTGTTTAGGGAGGGAGCCTCTTTATTTTTGCGGTTCCGTACCAAAAAAGGAGGAACCCTTATAGGATCACTCGCGTGTCGATCTGTGCGCGTGTCCGTCCGTCCGTCACAGCACGGCACTTTTCTCAGGAACTATAAGAGAAGGAGTCTTGAAATATTCTGCAAAAATTGTTATCCTGGTAACCGCATTATAATTCAAGTAAAATATGAAAAAAAATTGTCTCCATAAAACTGGAGGGGGTAAAATGCTTTAATAATAAAAATAAAGTGTATTTTTTATTGCTCTTGCGGCAACAGATATGCACATTCTGTGAAAAACGGAACTGTCTACCTATTTCAGTTCATGAGATACAGCCCGCTGACGGACGGACAGACTAACAGCGGTGGCTTAGGGTCCCGTTTGGCACCCTTCGGGTACCGAACCCTAACAAGTGGGTAATATAGTTTTATAATAGATTCGGTGGTCATTGAAAAAAATGCAACATACAAGCTTCCTTATGAATTCCTTAGAAAAATCGATGGATAAAATCGCAATGAGAACGGGTACCTAAATGTTTTCATATCAAACAAAACCACTGAACCGATTTGGCTGTCTGTAAGGTAAAATATAAATTGAAAGGCCCTCCTGAGAAAAGGTCGTCGACCAAGTAAAGGTCACATTACGTAACGTTATTCTAACGCCCTCCGTGTAGACAAGGACTCGAACCAGACGTGAATAACGTGAGACCTTTTATCCACGCACGTATCATAAACCCTTTTTACTGCGTCCAAAAACCGCACGTTACGACCAGCATAATGATATACTACTTGGTAAAAACCCATTACTTATCTGAATGTTTCGACATATTATAACATTAAATTTTTTGAAAGCCGACGCCCGCCTGCGTGCCGCCCCTAGTTAGTCTGTGAAGTTGGTACTACTGAACAAGCTAAACAAGTGCAGAGCAATGATCAATGCCACAATGCCGGTCGAACATGCGGTTCCTGAACACATCCAAGAGAGCTTATGATATGTGTGTGTATTTAAACTAGTGTACGTAACTTTACATAATTAGGCATTAAACCTTTCGAGTGATATTATTATGAAACGAGCCGAAGTTTTAATGCCCTCCATTATGTATCTGTAACATAAACTACTATTGTCGTGTCACAATACAATATATTATTTAGGGAAGAGTGCCTTTAAGACTTTATTCTCATTACCTGACAGTCAGCGCCGTCTATCAATAGGCGAGCGAAGAGAGCCTAACACTTGGCCACAATACAATAGTACACTTTATGAAGTAACTATTAAAACTATAGGTTTGAGCTTTGAAACACTGATTTAAGTCCATGTGGGATTCCCCGAACGTCATAGAAATCTTACATTCTAAATAAACAAAAAAAAAATAATTGTATGGATTGCGATTAGTACCTCAGCGCCTACGAGCTTCCGTAAGGCAAACACACCGATCGATTCGGTGATTTTACCCCATGAAAACTTACAGGTGCTATCTACAGTACAATAGTTGCAGGTTCTCAAAGACATCACCTTTCGCTTTCTGCTAGTGTTTCTATATAAATTTGAGACGCCGCAAACTAGCGATATGTCAATATATATATGGACACGAAACAGTCGGCGCTGACAGTCAGACATAATGAGAACAAGGGACTAACTACCTATATAATGTCACTCCTTTACTATATCCCTCATCATCAGTTCAAGACTAGATTTGATCTATATTAGTAGTAACCTATAAGGGAACGCTGTAGCTTGATTGAAGATATAGTGACAAGGATAGATGGCTGCTGTGCTGGATAGCTTAGATGGTTTGTTGACGTGGAAAAAATGAATGAAAGGAGATTGGTGAAACAGATCTATACAGCGGGTGTGAATGGAGCCGTCGGACGGGGACGCCCATGAAGGTCCTACAAAAGGCCAAATTGACGATTTATTAGTCAAGAGGTAAATTAGAAGTACCCGTAACCGGCGCGCTTGTATGAAGAGTCTTATGAACGTTAAGAAAGCGAGAGATTTATGCCAGTATCGTAGCAAGTGGCGGTCTTTAGTCTCTGCTGCCGCTCTTCCAGGAAAAAAGCGTGAGTACCTACGGTGTATATGTATATATGTAGGAGTAACTTATATATAACCTAAATAAAACGGGGATATCTGCGTGCATAACCCTACCTCTGTTAAATGTCACAACTCATAAACAATAATTAATATTTATCGGCTCTCTCTGCAGTTAATCTAAATGGAGGCGCCAAAATATAAGTTCGTTGGCTGATAAGAATTGAGAATAATTGTTTTGTTTGTATTTTTTATTATTATTTATTTCTGACTACCCCCATCACTTTTCACACCCCTCTTTTTCAATAAAATCATAATATTAAAATCACTTCTTTCCATCCAGTGTTTTTGTAGTCTACACTTTTTTTTCTTTTGAGTAAGCACTGATATAGCACCGTTATATCCCCACACTTTTTTCAAGTTGGATTCAATCCGACTATTCCTTATAGTTATTTTCCAGCTGCATAATAAAATAGCAGGGACTGGCAGCATACACGACGTCTCCACAAAGCTTCCATGCTTCGCTGCCTACCCACTTTGTGCTTATCTGCAAGAGATATAATTGGCAACCCCAGAATAGATTGTAAAGATAGAGACCGGTAGGAATGCGCGAATCTATGGAGTGTTTCGAGAAATCTTTGCAAACAGTTATTTATTAATTATTATATACCTATTTCTTTCTCTATTTTTTTACTAACGGTCTATTGAATGACTGGCTAAGTGAGCTGAAAATGTCTTTCTGCCAACCCATTTGGAAAATATGTGATGCTGTATTTGAATTATATTTGCTTATGGTATACTATATGGTATACACAGTTTATAACATAATATTGTAGTTTGTCCTACACCTTTGTAGATGAGCTTATGCAACCACTTACCAGGTTTGGGTATGGGAATCGCCTAGATTACTGGACAGGGTTACTTCTCTTCATTGATCGACCTTAGACCAACAACAGATTAAATGGCTAAGATAAGAATACATATGTTTTTGAACTTGTTACAAAAAACATTACAAATACATTCACGGATCCTACAACTTCAATATCATGACAACTTGCTAATTTGTGATCTCATTGTGTGATGGTATGAATATTTATATCTCTTTCAATAGACAACTAATTAATTAAATATGGATATTTAACAGCTTCACTGGAATGCTATGATCTTAGCAACTGACAGTTTGCATACAAATAGGGAAGATGCATAGCAAATTGGGATTATTTCATTAACATTATATTTGCATATTTTGCATATTTAAAGAAGCAAGTGTAGTGTGTTAAATAAATAGTATTCATGCAAGTACATTTGATGAGTGGGTTGAAAATCTCTTTAATAACTGTGTCAGTTTTGTAGGTGTCTGTGTAGGTGGTGACATGTTAAAAACAATTACTACCTACTTAAATACCTACAAAAGTAGAGAGTAGATATATTATGAATACCATTTTTGGATATGTTGCTTTTAAAAACAGTGATTTATTATGAAACAGTTTTAGAATAGAATAGAATAGAGTAGGGAGAAAGAAGAAACTTTAAAATATAGTTGTATTTCTAAACATAATTTACAAAAATAAAAATAAACTTTTGTGGGATATGAGATAAGGTATAGAGAAAGGGGTATACTATAGTATAGTAGGTTGATGTGGGCACAAGCACAATGATGATAATGTGATGAGTTAGTAGGCAAGATTATTTCTTTTGAACTCTAGTTATTGTCAACTGCTCATCACAAGAATAACATCATCTAAACAGGAGGTCAGGGGGGTAATGCTGCTATTGGACAAGCCTCGCACATACATAATGCAGGCTTCAGAAGTATAGTATTGGGCAGTCTAGGACAATTTTCACAAGAGAGAGAGAATTTCCCTAAATCATATAGGGAGAGCTAGGACCCTTTTCCAATGTGAGAGGCTCGCTGGCATTTCCTTCAACCTTTTTGGACAAGCTAGGACACATTGGAGGAGGAGTGCAAACGCAGTGAGCTTTCGTGTGATTTAGGGAATTCTCTCACACCTGAAAATGTGTCCTGGACTGCTCAATATTATACTACTGAAGCCTGTGATACGCTTGTGTGAGACTTATCAAATCCTACCTATTACATATATATTTATTTTATAACCCTCTAGGATAAAGTTTTCCAATAAGAATAGTCATATTTAAGCACAACCAATTTTTAAAAGAGATCTAAAAATCAATCTGTGGTAGTTTCTACACCCTACTTCTCCCACACAATGTAGAGAAGATGCAAAAAATTATGTTTGCTAAGTATATGTAAATATCTACAGTAATAAAGTACTTTGACTTTGACATCTTCTCCAGGGCAGGAAAGGATTGCAGGGTCAGGAATGGAAATGCTGAAAAGGAAATGATGTAGGAGTGATTCAATTATTAGGGGCATTATGTGAGGCAAGATGTTTACATTATTTTAAGTCTAGATAAAAATATTATTGATGGTAATTAATTTATCCAAGATCACTATTGTTATATACATGTTTTAATAAAGCTTCTTTGTGTAAACAAGGCTAAGGCCCACTGAAATAGGTAAGTTTCCCTTAAAGTACCTACAGTGTTTCCAGACATTTATGAGATTTGGAATAGCTTCATACTTCTACTGCTATCCAGGTAGGTAGGTAGCTCACGCCAAGGCACCCATAAACCCATGTTAGCATTAAGAAAAGGTTTTAATGCAATGTGAAAGTCAGGTCTAACTGTAACAAGCCAAGTTTGGTAATCTCTGATCAGTTTGTCCAAAACTGGCAAAAACCTGCCCACACTAAAACACGGTAATTCTTTTAAAACACACGTTTTGTTACTAATTACACATTGTTACTGAAAATCTGGGTCGGTTATATTAGAACGGAGCGAAATCAGTGCCCACTGTGACGGAACCGATCGATGAAGAATCCAAGTTACGTGACCTACCTTCATATCTGCCACTATCTGCTGGTAAAGACTCCACAACGGAGAGCAATCCTTCTCAGTAGTTCCCTCCATTGTAAAAGACGCACCGACAAACAACACAACACTGAACTGAACTGAAACTCAAATCGATGGCATCAACGAAATCCCACAAGCGCACAACTGTTGCATTTTTGGTTTTCTCCAACGTTACCTACATTGCACGGCACGATTAACACGGGAGGATAGAAAGAAATCACTGTGTGCTACAGATCAATAAATAAAAACATGAATACCCTCGCCAAAATGCTTGAGGGGAAGCAAACACAAGGTTTGTTTATTGAATTACACTCGCGGGAATTTATTTCGGTTGATTACAAAATCCTTGAGAGTAATTGGGGGCACGTTAATTCAGAAAAACTTATTTTTCATTCACAAATGTACGGATTTGTGAATTTCGATACGCGCAACAACACAGAGACGCACACACACGAGCGGCGGCCGCCGGAAAATTGTTGACGGCGGATAGTTTCCGCCGAAAACCGTTTTGTGGCGCTACTGAGCTGCTGTCGCTGACGTTTTGTTGCCATATAAAATAAATTGAAAACAGATTTCGTTATAGTTTTTTTGTGAAACTCATCATAACTCATACTCATCATCAGTGATCGAAATGGGTGGAGCTGCTTTTGACACTTACAATAACTAGTAGTAAAGTATTGGGAAAACTATGACACATTTCTTTTCTCACAAATCACATCTCACTTATATGTCTGATCAGATCATCATAAACTACTTATTTGTTGTTTCTATTCTATGTCTACTTGATATTTTCTGTGTTCTGTTTTGTGTATTATGACGATTGAATAAACGCTTTATCTATCTATCTATCTATCTTTCCAGTGTGAGGCTCGGTGGCATTTTCCTCAACCGTATTGGGCAAGCTAGGATGACACTGGAGGAGGGAGGGCAAATATAGTGATTGATCTCTCAGTTCTCTCACACTAAAAAAGTGACCTAGCTTTCCCAATACTTTACTACACGTCACTTCACGAAGCGGTGGCGTTGAATACGCAGTAGTCATTTTTTAACACCTGTACATGACGTATTTTCGCCCAGCGCTCTTAATTTGTTAGGCGACTTATACAATCGCAAGTATCAAAAATAGCTCCAACCATTCCGATGATTGCTCATCACTCCTCTGGGCTTGACAAAAAACTGACTATTATTATTGGGGTAGGTAAGTACTACTTCGCGCCTGTGTAATCTCGGGTAAAACATGAGGGCCAACTAACTAATCAAACATAAGCTTGCTGTCCGCCGTTGCTGAGTTCCCGTGAGTGTTATAATAAAGGTATTACACAATGTACAATGTCATGTTTTTTGTGTTTCTCGTAAGTATTTACAAGGGAGGCAGTTGCTCAAGTCCGAAGGGAGGCAGTTGCTTACACCCAAAGGAAATACATGGTTCCTACTACAGCCCTTCACGTCCTCCCGGGTAGTGCTAAGGAACAACAAACTATTCTCGAGATATTAATTAAATTAAATTGTGATCTTTCCAATACACTTTTTGAAAATTAACCTCAAAAGAGGTTAGCACGCCAAATTAAAAGAAGAAGTATTTACAAAAACCTAACCTTACCTATCTATTTGGTGTTAATTTTGGGTAAACTATAGATATCGTTCACTTTAATTTGGGCGGAGGAAGTAGGGGGGAGCTTCCTTGTTATTTTTTGAGAAATAAATTATTTAATATTTAAATTTGAAGTAATATTTACATAATTTTCGCTACAAAAGTGACATAAAGCAACCCGTAGAAGGGAGGGGGGTGGTACCCCTGGAACTCCCCCCTCCGTCGGGACCCCTCCGTTTTGTTGAGGTTAAGTATATGTTCGAAATTGCCCTAGCTCCGGTTACTACGGGGCTGCGGAGCCGATAGGTACACTGCAGAGCATCCACCCAAAATATACATATATATATCATTAAAGGTTGTTTTTAATTGGTGCTCCGCTTTGCTACGCTCCGGTTTTGCTTCTTCTAAGTTCTAACCTAACCTATAACTCAACTGTTTAGCCACAATAACCTACTCTAGCCAAATTTGACTCAATAAATATAAAGCTACTTGAACTCAGTCTTCACAGTGTTGATTTTTTTAATAAATGGCAGAATTGAGTTTCATTTCGCGTAAGTTTTTTTAATTTAAATGGTGATTATATGTATAAAACTGATTCTCCAGCCATGAAAAAATTTGCTAAAATGCCACAAGACCGCTTTTGAAGAACTCCCCCAACCCTTTTCGGGTTGCATTTGCATCATGTCACTTTCATAGCAAAAAATATGTGAACATAACCTCAAATTTTAACAAAATTCTTTTTTTTTTCAAAAACTATACATTTCCTCGCAAATAAAATAACTATGGGGACAGGGGAGCTCCTAAAATCCCCCTCCATTAACATAATACTAAAAATCTTGTGAACGATATTTATAGCCAGCCCTTCATTTTTACTATGCACAATTTTATTTCTTTTAGCAGATTGATAGAAAAATTGAGAATATTATTGTGCGCATCTCTGTACCACTGTCTGTTTGTTAATAACTGGCATTAGGTATTTTTCCCTTACCTAAGTAACTTTCACAGTATGATTGTTTATAGCAACATTAATTCAGTCAACTCTCAAATGGCAATCAAAACAAAACGCCCAGGGGAAAGCGCGGGAACGTTTCGGACGAAACAGCAGATTTTTTTTAAATTAACAGTGTTAGATAGGGACTGTTTCCGACTCCAGCATGGAGTCGAACCACGAGTGTCCACGAGGACACATATAAATAAATACAAAGCCTTTCGGGTTGAGAACTACTCGCGGCAGTATCCCGAGGACGGGGGAAACTTCGAGTATCTCGTCATACTTGAAAGAGAAGATCTTCTTCACCCGATAGGAGAGAGAGAGGGAGATATGATGACCCTCGGAAACATAATGAATAGGAACAATAAGGGCATCAAAAGATTTAAAAGAATCAAAAGATACAAAATTGGTTCAGTCTTTGAGCGGCCGGGTTTGTCAAACTTGGCCATCAATGTAAGGCTTTCCTGAAAGACAATAAAATAAAGGCGACCATTCCGGCAGCTTTAACAGAAGTCACCGGGAGTGATCAAAAATGTACCAAAATATATGTCCAATAAAGACATCTACAAGTCACTAAACTGCTCTAAGGACATTGTTACAGTCCGGCGCTTCATGCGGCGAGCTACAAAAGAAGAAGATGGTTACAGTCCCGGCGAGTACATCCCAACACCCACGGTGAGCATCACTTTCGCCTCCCATGCTGCCAGACAGCGTCGATTAACTCATGGCTGTTCGAGATAAACGCATACACACCTCCTGTCACACAATGCCTCCGATGCTTCAGATACGGCCATATCGCAAAGTACTGTAAGAATTTGCAACGGTGTTCAGTATGTGGACAAGATCACCACTACAAGGAATGTACTAAAGACACAAAAGATGCTATATGGATCCATTGTAATGGTAATCATGTGGCCATATCATCAGACTGTCCCATTAAAAGAAAAAGATTGATGAGAATAAGAGCAAGACACAAAAGGCCTCATTTGCATCACTGTTTGACGAAAAGTCATTCCCTTCCCTAAAAAACCCAATATTATTGAAAGTCTAATGAACTCACCAGAGTTTATGAACTTACTTTTAGAGCATATGCTCTAAAAGTATAAAGAGCATGTTATTAGAAACAACAACAAGAAAACTAATACTCGATCTCATTAATGGATCTAATCCTATGGAATGCCCAGAGTATACTAGCTTTATCCTTAATCATTTTTAATAACTAATAATATACATGTTGCTAAATAAGTAAAACATGGCTTAACCCTAATAAAATAAATAAATAAACAGAGCTGGGAACAGCTACTGACTTTTTTCTACCGGCTGCTGCATGTGGAAAAAGGAAAACACGCAAGCGGCTTCCATACACAAAAAATAAAGAATAACTGCAAAAATAATGTCCAAATTATTAAAAACAACTATTTAGGCCCATTCAATCAGTACAACGTCATCAAATCAATATAAATCAAAGTGAGTGATGGAGATATTAAGGGAGCCGCCCAACTTTGGTTTTCCAGCGATGCGGTCGCCCCTGACGGTCCCGAAACCCTTCAGGCAATGCAATCCAAGCATCCGGCTCCAGCATCAGCGCTTCAGCTCCCTGACCCCCCCCCCCCCCCCCCCCGCTCCTTCCGACCCCGACGCGTGCCTTCTACAACTACCTTTGGCAATGCTACAGCAAGAATTCAAAATTATTAAACAATAATCATCTCTTACAATCTTCAGTTTGGTAATCCATCCGGCCATAACACGCCTAAATTCAAAATTCAACGTATGGTACCTCGACGACGGTACCCTGGGAGGCGACACAAAAACTGTACTTGAAGATTTAAAAACATTGAAAACTGAATTTGGCAAGATAGGTCTGGACCTAAATTATTCCAAGTGCGAGCTTTATTTACCAGAAAACTTACAATCATCTCAAAAAATAATTATTGAACAATAATTTAACAATTTAGCACCTGGCATCAAAATTCTTAGCGAAAAATCACTTCGCCTCCTGGGGTCTCCAGTCCTAGAGGATGGGATCCCCAGCTATATAACTCAACAAATTTCCAAATTCGAGGAGACTTTTGACAGACTGACAAATCTTAACCCCCATATCTCCATATGTATAAATTTAAATATGTCCTCCGCTGCGCCCCCCTATGGAAATACCCTTCCTCCCTTTTATCTCAAGATCACTTCATAAAAAAAACCCTAACAATCATCCTAAATTGCAGTTTCGATAACAATAGCTAGACGCAGGCGTGTCTGCCTATAAGACACGGTGGCCTGGGGATCCGAAATATATCAGATGTCGCGCTTCCAACGTTCCTGTCCTCGGCCCATGGTACACGTGACCTCTTCGGTAAAATAATTAACCCATCACTTGGTGATGTTGAGGTTACGTGCCTAGCCGATGCCAGGAGCGCTTGGACGCAAGCCTGTCCGGGTCAAAATTCCCCATTAAACACAAAATCCCAAAGGTTGTGGGATGAGCCGCTCTGCTTCCAAAAGCGTGAGAGCCTCCTTAACGCCGCAACTAACCCTGCAGAGCGTGCTCGTCTGCTCGCAACCAGGGAGCGAGAGTCAGGGCACTGGCTAACTGCCATCCCCTCCAGACAGCTCGGCACGCTGCTGAAAAGGACCACTCTGACGCTGGCCGTCTGCCTACGACTGGGGTGAAAACCAAAGAGATACATCGTTGCCGCTGCGGTGCCAGGGTATGCCAACGTGGATACCACGGCCTGTCCTGCAAACTACAGCGCTGGCCGTCTCTCTAGACATGCTGCTCTTAATGACGTTATCTGTCGGGCCCTTTCCAGCGCGGGCTTGCCATCTGTTCTCGAACCCCCAGGCATAGCCGGCGACGACGGTAAGAGGCCCGATGGAATTATGCTCATCCAGTGGCAGCATGGGAGGTCGCTGGTGTGGGATGCGACATGTTTTGACACACTAGCGCCATCCCATTTACCAACGACTTCTTCAAGGGCCGGCGCAGCGGCGGACTCTGCGGAGGGTCTCAAGCGGCGCAAGTTTGCCGCCCTCGGGGAGGACTATATATTTGTTCCGTTTGGCGTGGAGAACCTCGGGCCGTGGGAACCTGACGCACGGCGAGTCTTTAAAGATTGCGAAAAGACTTATTGAAGCGTCGGGTGATCCAAGAGCTGGCACCTTCCTCCCCAGAGCATACGCCTGGCTATACAGCGAGGCAATGGTGCCAGCATGTTGGGCACTCTGATCTGAGGGACATTTTCTATTTAATTTAATATTTGTACAAAAGTTAGGTTATTTTGTGTTTTTTGTTTAACTATGTATATTGTTATGTAGCTGTATTAATGCATGTAACTGGTATATATTTTTCTAATAATATATTCATATTAATTACACATAAAAAAAAACAATTGAAAGAAATGATACTGGTAACAAACATATCTAATGGAGTAGCAATACTTATATATAATAGCTTAAAATACAATAACTTTAGTACATTCTTTGATGGCTCATTACAAAATATTTGCATAATACTATAGATTTTTAACAAAACATCAGTATATATTCATCAGTTTATATTGTCCAACCAGATCAAGACCTTACTTCAGCACAGCCAAATTTTACGCACTAATTAAAAGTATAGGTACCTCAACCCAAGAAATTTGCTGGCGACTTTAATGCTCACCATACAGTTTGGGGCTATCATTCAGATTCCCGCGTGGCAGGGATATTCTGGAGGTCACAGATGATAATGGCTTGATCTGGCTTAACACTGGCGCATTAACTACTGTAGGCACGCTCACGTGGTGGCCTAGAGCCATAGACTTGACCTCTGCATCTACCAGCTTAGCATTATCTTGTGACTGGTCGGTTCACAATGATCCGTTAGGCAGTTCGAGTGTGAATTATACCTAAACCCGAAGCTTACAGACAGCGAGAAGTACTCTTTGGTATCAAAATGTAATACATTGGCTCCTAACATTAAATTAACAGACGATCATGAATATCTCCCACAGGATATGATGGAGACTATCGTGGTACCTATAGTAAAAAACAAGACAGGAGACCTATCAGATACTAACAACTACAGACCTATCTCACTCGCAACGGTACTGGCTAAAGTATTTGATGGCTTGCTTGACGACCAACTGGATAAGCATCTCCAGCTTAATGATGGATAATTTGGGTTTAGGTCTGGATTGTCTACAGAAAGTGCGATACTGGCTCTCAAGCACACTGTAAGATACTATACTGAAAGAAACACTAATGTATATGCATGTTTTTTAGATCTCTCTAAGGCCTTCGATTTAGTCTCTTATGATATCCTGTGGGATAAGTGTCGAGAAGCAAACGTACCGATGGAAACTGTAAATATACTTAAATATTGGTATGGCCATCAGATGAACAGAGTCAGGTGGGGGAGTGCTTACTCTGAAAAGTACAAATTGGAAAGCGGGGTGAGACAGGGGGGACTCACGTCTCCGAAGCTTTTCACTTTATATGTAAATAATCTCATTGGTGGGCTCAGCAGCATGCATGTGGGTTGCTATGTAAGTGGGAAAAGTGTGAATAACATAAGCTATGCCGATGACATGGTGCTGCTGAATCCATCAGTGAGAGGTTTGAGAAATATTTTAAGTACTTGTGAGTCATATGCTGAGACCCATGGATTACGATATAATGTTAAAAAGACTGAAGTAATGATTTTTAAGAAGGGAACTAAGTCGCCTAGTAATGTGCCTCCTATAAAATTGTACGGTCAGGAGTTATTGAGTGTTACAAGCTTTAAATATCTGGGACACATTGTAACCAATGACCTGAGAGACGACCTGGACATTGATAGGGAACGGAGGGCGTTGGCGGTGAGGGTGAACATGCTGGCGCGCAGGTTTGCTCGTTGCACACATCAAGTAAAAATTACTTTGTTTAAGGCTTACTGCCAATCCCTTTACACGAGCAGCCTGTGGGTCAGCTATACTCAAAAGTCCATAAACGCCCTTCGAGTCCAGTACAATAACGGATTTAGGAAGCTGCTGGGGTTGCCGCGATTCTGTCAGGCATGTTTGCAGAAGCCCGCACGGACGGGTTTCATGCAATAATAAGAAAACGCGTGGCCTCACTAATGCACAGAGTTCGCGGCAGCACCAAGCGGTATCCTGACTGTTATAGCAGATAGGGTCGATGGACATATTTTAAAGCACTGGATAAAGGTGGTGATCAGCACCTAGCTGGATAAATAGGCTCATCATCATCATCAATCAGCCCACACCTACCCACTGCTGGGTACAGGCCTCTTCTCTACCTCGCTATCCGCCATAAGTTGCTTACTTATTTATTTTAATTTTATTTTAAGGTGTAACTAACATAGATTAGGAAATTCTCTTTTTGTACTAACAATACTATGGCACCGTGTTTTCTGAAAATAAATGTTTTATTATTATTATTATTATAAGTCTTTTCGCCTCCTAGGCGCTCCGGTACTGGACGATTCGTACCACGATTTTGTCTCGGACCAAATCAAGAATTACAATAAATCGTCCAGCCGCCTACTCGACATCAGAGCACACATGGCGTATAGTATTGTAAGATTCTGTCTATTCGTCCCAAAATTTACATACATCCTTCGATGCACGACCATGTGGAAAATGCCGGAACTACTCACCAATTTGGACCAAATGATCGGAACAAACCTAATAGAAATTCTAAATTGCGACATGACTGACCGAAGCTGGACCTAGGCCACTCTACCAATCCGATACGGCGGCCTTGGCATCCGCAGAATATATGACATCGCTCTACCGGCGATCCTGTCCCTGGTTCACAGCACTGCCGGCCTCCTTGTTAAAATACTAAACCCGTCACTCGGTGGCGCAGAGGTCGCGTGCCTGTCCGAGGCTGGGAACGCCTGGTCAGTCATGGCCGGGCCAAGTATATTCCCACCCCTAAATCCCTCCTCACAGAGGCTATGGGAAAAATAAGTATAATAAATAAAAGAACCTCGTGGAATCAAGCGTAAACCATGCAGAGTGCGCTCACCTCCTGGCTTCCTGTGAGCGGGAGTCGTGTTACTGGCTGAACGCGCTCCCTTCAGCGAGCCTGGGATCGTTCTTGGACAAAACAACATTTACACTTTCCGTAAGCCTCGGGCTGGGGCCATTCCCTCCACCACCACATGGTCTTTCCTGCCTTCGTGGCTTACAGACCGAATCTTGGGCACTATCATGCGCTACTTGCCTTCGGCTCTTTCACGCATGCAGTTTCTTGATGCCCTACAAGGTCTTGAATGCGTCCCGGCTGGGGGCCAGAACGAATGAGCAACATCACTGCCGTTGTGGAGGAGGCGTGAACCAGCTGAGCCACCATGGCCTGGCATGTCGCCGCAGTGCGGGCCATCTGTCGCGTCACTCCGCACTGAACGATGTCACCAGCCGGGCTTTTGCCAGCGCAGGCGTTCCCGGTATCCTCGAGCCACCGGGAATTGTGGGGGAAAGCAGCGGATATTCAAGCTATTTTTATTTTACAGAAAAGAACTATTCGAGCAATTTAAAATTTAAAACGCTCACGGCACAGACTCCTTAAAAGAGCTTTTTAAAGAAATTGACATACTAACTGTAGCTAGTCAATTTATTTTCGAAAATATAATGTATTTACGCAAGAACCAAACAACATTAACCAAACTTAGCGATAGCTGTGAAATAATCACAGACTACTTGTGTTGTGCCCCGGTTTAGACTCGCGAAGGTTAGCAATTCTTTCAAGGGTCAATGCATTCTCTACTACAACAAGATACCTCTGGAGATCTTGAAATAGCCATTAAAAGAATTCAAAAACCATGTTAGAGCGACTTTGTCGAAAAAGGGATATTACAATGTTCAAGATTTCTTAAATGACGGGACTGTATGGGGTTAATCTGGCTCAACACAGACCTTGCTGTTAATAATTTTGTAATTATTTATTCCTGCTTATAATTATGATAATGATATATATATATTAGTATTAGTTAAGCACAAGCAATTTTTAAAAGAGATCTAAAAATCTATCTGTGGGAGTTTATACGCCCTGCTTCTCCCCCAGTGGTCCAATGTAGAGAAGTGGCAAAAATGACGATTGCTAAGTATATGTCTATATCTACAGTAATAAAGACATTTGTAATTTGGAATTTGGAATTTCGCGCGATGATGACAAAATGCCGGACGAGATGACACTCATCCCGTGGAAAAACGGGCGGTCGCTTGTGTGGGACGCAACCTGCGTGGACACGCTGGCATAGTCCCACGTACACGCTACCGCCCGTAAGGCTGGCGCGGCAGCGGCGATCGCAGCAGGCAACAAGAGGCGCAAATATGCAGATCTTGGGCTGGGCTATATATTTGTGCCTTTTGACGTCGACACCAGAAAGAGGTCCAGAAGCGCGAGGACTTTTTAACGAGCTTTCCAAGCGCCTGGTCGACGTCTCGTGTGACCAGAGTGCTGGAGCCTTCCTTGGGCAATGGTACCCTGCCCACCGACTGCAGAGCGCTCTGGCCCAGATTTTTATTTCAATTAATTTCTTTATTTTTTCATATATTTTACATTTGTAGATAATATTTACCTCTGATTGAATCTATTATTATTCCGTCGTAAAACAATTTTCGTTAGTAGGTAGTAGTAAAAAAAAATATATAATTGAGGGCAAACCTAAAAAAAACTCAACCAGCGCGTTCCGAATCGCACCATCATCGATTATAGCGTATATGAGGACGTTCCGTCCGAATGAGTTTTAGCGTGATAACGATAGCTCAAAATGGTTGATATGACGTCATGACATGAATGACATCAACATTAACGCCGCCATGTTGTGATATCATTACCCATGCTTCTGACATTACGGTTTACGATGCGTATTTCGTGCGCACACTGCAATCGTTTTATGCTCCCTGGTTTACAGTGGAAGCACGTAAATAGCCCGCATTCTCCGCGGTCATTATACAGCGGCGGAAGCGCGCTTACGTCATCCATCGGTCATTGTCGTTTGTCATGTCACTCTCCAACATTAGAAATAGTTTATCCTCTACTTTACAATACTGAACTACCTCTCGCGCTACGTTAAAATTAAATTAAAGCAATAGATATTCCAAGAATAATTCTCAAACCAATTCAAATTTCACAACAGATACCAAATGTCAATTTGACGTTTTCACACACACTGCACCAACTCTTTTTCGTGAGCGATGTGCGCGCTCTATTATGACGTCACTCATGAGGTCACAACGTCCACTCTGGTGAATTGTATGCGCATTATGAACCGACCTATAGCGCGCTCATAACGCAAATAGCGCTCGTAAGCGCATCGTAAACCGCACCATGGGCGTCAGCACTGTCAGTGTGCCATCAAAATTGACAGCTGTCGCCCTGACAGCTGACAATCAAACTTAAAACAGCAACCAGCAGTGAATTCTGGCGCTCCATAATTGTTTATTCCCTCACTTTTTCACCCAAAACAAAGCTAATTTATGTGCGACTCGAAATATCAATAACTAACAAAAGTTGGGTTATATATAATAGTGTCATTTGTCAGTGACAACGTCTACCGTGATACCGTACAGGTCAAAGCGTTCCGAATGGATATATATGTTGGTCGTCATTTCCCACTCCGAACGGGCATGATGGTCGTGACGTCACGTGAGCGATAATGGCTTTGTTGACGTGACTCGGAACGCGACCGACACAAACTTTTTTGTTTCGCATTTCGCAACAATTTATTTTTCGTTCGTTTTGCCGTCAAGTCCTCAAGCACAACACATGTTCAAGTTTTATTTACTAATTGAAATTTTACTTAATTTACTGTATTATTGGTGATACAAGTCAAGCAGAAGATTATTGAAAATGGTTCGGGTAACTACACAGGAGAACTATGATGAAGTGGTGAAGGAGAATATTGAAGAATTCGACATGACGCCTGCTGAGGCTGTAACAGAAGCTATAGCTCAATTCAAAGCACAGGTACCCCTAAAAATAAAATTTAAACCTAAGAGAACATAGGTTCAGAGTGTTGATAAGAGGGCGGAACCAGCCCCTTGTAACTACATAGCCAGATAATTTCTTGTAACATCAAGAGATTTGTAGGATTATAAAAGATCTTTGGGCCACTATCTATCTATCACCTGACAATATTTTCAGGGTGTGGATCTGTCCAACATTATCAAGGACTTGGCTCTGAGTTCAGGAGACACACATCTGGTCTGCAACACAGTCAAGAAACTGAAGGAAACCTGTTCGGAGAATGATGATGAAGTAATCTTGAAGGAATTACAGGCTCTCAAGGTATCTATACAATGCTGTATATAGGATATCCACTGTTGTATATCTTGTGTACATCAGGAGGCCTATGTACTCAGGTGATGATATCAATTAAGTACTAGCTCTAGCTATTTTCTACCTTATCCTTTGGACCGTCGAACGCCCGCAGCGGGCAAGTTTGCAAAATGAGTCGACCGGCAAGCGACCCGCAGCGGTCGGATTTCCGGTCGTATAGAGATGGGCGCTTTTAAACTAAAAATATAGGTTGGGAGCCGCTTTTGTACTTACAGTTGGTACCCCATACACGAACGTATCTGTAGAGCTATCAAAAACCAGTCCGTGCATAGGAAAAAAATGAGTTCTGACCCAGTTTATCGGAACGATTTCTCGCGCGCTTTCACCGCGTTTTGATTGAATCGCGTTTCACATGTTTTTCGCTAGAAATGTATTATTTTTAATTGATACTAAGGTTGGTGTTGTACATATTGTATAAATAAAACAGAAAGTTAGTAAAAAATCTGTTTAATATAATTTTTATTAATTTTATTAATTAATAAAATAATTAATTAATCAATTTAATTTAAATGCTAGGTTTGACCTGGGACAGCTAGGCTCACGAATACATTATTGTTTTCATTCTTAAACACTAAATTAGCTTGTTTCATGGCAATTCTAATAATATATAGGGTTCCTATCCTTTTTATACAATAAAACGCCGTGAGCGACGTTTTAGTAGGAGCAGGCAACAGCCCGCGGGGACCACCCACGTAGCCCCCTTGCCGGTTGAGCATAATTTTTCAAAATGGCGCCCGCCACGATAAGGGTTATAACATTTATGTAGATATTAGTGATGTAACAAATATTCACATTTATGAAATATTCACATATTTTTGAATGGGAACACATTGAACATCAGAAGAAAATGTGTAAGTATAGGTTTAAATAAAACATGTCTTTTGTTATCAATTATTAAGAAATATTGTATGAGCCTTCAGACCAAGTGCTTTGAAAATCAAATTATTTTATGTAAAAAAAAATTACTTATCTCCAACAAAACATACAATTTCCATAATGCGCAGCCCCGTATTGCTCACTGCACAGGCACAGCCGGTATTTGTTGGGCAATGCAAGGACTGCTAATATGGGTGCATAGAGTAGTGGCTAGGGCATGGAGAACCGGACCACTTCTCGGTTCTCATAGACATTGGAATCAGGTAACCGGTTCTTTAGGTTCTTTTGAAAAAAAATAACACCCTGTTTTACCTGACAGCCCAGAAGGAGGTGTTTTGAGTGTGTATGTGTATGTTTGTATATTTCTTTGGCACACTCTCTACAGACAATGTCGCGTCGCGACATCTTTAGGTGTGTTTTAGACATTCAAAAAAACAAATGATAATGGAAAATAAATCAAATTAATCACACATATTTATTGTGAATAATTAACTTTTAAATCAGTCTTGCAGGAAAAGGAACATTTAAATCAGTCTTAAAATAATAATATTATCACAAACCTATTATTATTATTATTAATCAGACTATTAGTTGTTTCAATTAGACATTCTTTGTCAGTTGCAGGAACGATCTTTGAATTTTTAAGATTACATGAAATGCTAATGTCGGACTTTAGACACTTAAGTCATTAAAGTTTAATGTTGTGTTTAAAATTTAAAGATTGTTTCTGTAGCTGACAGTATGATTGGTAATTGTATTGATTGTAAAACTAGTAATTGAATCTGAATCTTCCGGGTTTCTTTTGTACAGATTGGTAATATGAATGTAGAAAACATAGAACTTTCAAACTTGCATCGCTCAGGGAAGATCATATTCTATTGCAAGTCATTCCTGGGGAAGAAAATATCCTTTCAGGCTCGACGCTCCTTGGTGGAATAGTCATAAGGTGGTCAAATGCTGCTTGAAGATAACGCCCGCGATTTCCTCAGTTATCAAAAAGAGCCATTTTAAGATTAATGAAACCATCTGCTTCGTTTGATGTAATCGTTGTTGCACAAGAAGCTCTTTGGATCTCTTTGTTTAACTCTTCTTTATACGACAGAGGATGTTTTCTTGCATTTCTGTCTCATATTTACTGTTGTTCTGGTTTGGTAACCACTTCATTATCAGCAGTATACCTGTGTCGTACTAGTCTTAGTATTTGCTGGCGCATTTCGTCGCTACGTTGCCGTTTGAATATATTTGAATCTTCACAAGATCTATCGAGGAAATAACTTTTCGGGTTTATAAGATATTTTAGCAAAGAAGTTTGAATCAGCCTCTGTTACATGTAGTCATGTACCTTCTAATTAACGCACTTTTCATTTAGTTGCTCAGGGTGGAATTCATATATTGCTACATCTGCAGTCACGAGTGTAGCATCCCGCTGACACAATTCAGTAGATAGAAGATACTCAAACGGCCTTTTCTGTCGGAAGAACATCAAATGGAAATAGCACAACGATAGTGCGATTCAGAAGGCCAGCAGCGCCATCTAGTTCGAAACGCGAGAAACTATTTCAATCAGTTATCGCAACATACATACCTACAATAAAGTAGTCAGTCTTGGCATATGGCATTATTCAATGGGGAAACTCTGTCGATGTAGACAAGGCGTTTATAGTGCAAAAGAAATGCATCAGGGCAATATGCGGAGTAGGGTCTAGGCATAGCTGTAAAACTTTATTTAAAAAATTACGTATACTTACGTTACCTTGTCTCTACATCAGAAAAATTTGTACATTTGTAGTGCAATACAGGAACTACTTTCTAAAAAATTCAGATATTTACGTGAGACAAACCCGCCACATGCCACATGAGCATGGACTTATGCAGCAAAAATGTGAACTGCATGGCCATTAAAATATTTAATAAGTTACCTGAATCGTCAGATTTGAAACAGTATGAAAGATGTTGTGTGTTTAAGAGCAAATTGACAAACTGGTTGCTGACTCAATGTTTTTATAGTGTGCGTGATTTTCAGACAATAAAAATTAATAAAAATGTAAATCACATGGCACTTAGGTATAGGTATTATTAATTTTTTTCACCCTCTGACATGTAAAATTAAATCGAATCGCCCCTGTATTGTTAAATTATACTTGATAACTTGTAAATATTTGTACACCGTACTATACGGTAAAATACACTGAACGAAATTTAAATACTTAGGTATTATAAATAACATCTATACCTGTATACGTGAATTTAAGCAAATAAACGATTTGAATTGAATTGAATTAAAATTATAGAAATTTGTAAAGAACCAAAGAACCGGTTTTTAAATAATGTCAACCCGGTTTTTTTTCATCCGCTCAGAACCGGTTTTTTTGAAACCGGTTAAAACCGCTTCCATGCCCTAGTAGTGGCCTCAGGGGTGTTGACCCTGGCGCCGGGATCTAGGGAACGTCACGCGTGCCAGATTAAATTGTTGCTCGTGTCTTTAGCGACGAAGCAGTTCTGTCATGACAGGTCTTAATCAGTGACTTACTAGTTATGTGAAGGTTTAAAGGATGGATGAACCACCACCACATAACAGAACTTGTTGCTCTGTATACTCTTTACTTGCTAGCTATGTAAAATTATATGGGCGGATTGCACAACCCTTTGTCATAGAAACAGGTCTAAAGGCCTTCTCTTTACTCGACTACATGTGAAACTCCACTCCTCATAACAACCATGTTAATCATCTTTACTCGACTTGGTAGCCATGTTTAGGGTCAGCTTGCGCCTTCCAACATACAGAACAGGCCATGTTCATTACACTTTACTGAGATTGCTAGCAATGTGACATTTCATTATCAGGTTTTTTTTTTAATGCACCAACATGATCCATCGCTGGGTGGAAGCCATTACGGGCCGTGGAATAGAAGTGTGAACAAAGCCATGGCATTTTCCATCCCGTAGTTCACCAAAAAGGGGGGCTATACAGGGGCCATGTATTTTAGGGAGGGACCTCTTTCTATTTTCTGTCGGGACTTATCGGCTTAATTCAGATCAGCTCAGATATTCATGATCAGAAAAATATGTCCGCGATATCAAAATCCAGCCAAAGTTAATGGCGCCAGATTTCAAGAGGGAATATTCGTATCTAGAAACAGAGATTCATTTCATTACATCACTAGTAAATATCTCACCTTTAAAAGGATGAAATAAAATAAAATAACAGCTGAAAATTTCATTTATAAAGTATTATAAGCTTTTTATCTCATAAATGGCTTGACCTTAATCATTTTTTTTTTTAATCTACATACTTATCATAAACCCTCTTTACTGCGTCCAAAAACCGCACGTTACGACCAGCATAATGTAAAACTACTTGGTAAAAACTCATTTCTTATCTGAAAATTGATACATTATGACCATAATGTACCAATTTTCGACAAATTATGACATTCAAATTTCGGAGGCCGACGCCCGCTTGCGTGCCGCCCC
Source organism: Argyresthia goedartella (assembly GCA_949825045.1). NCBI lineage: Eukaryota > Metazoa > Arthropoda > Insecta > Lepidoptera > Argyresthiidae > Argyresthia > Argyresthia goedartella. The sequence continues at coordinate 3,052,275 of OX463833.1, forward strand.
TAGTTTGTCTGTGTAGTTGTTACCACTGAAAAAGCTAAACAAGTGCAGAGCAATGATGATAAACTAGTCTATGTAACTGTACATAATTAAGCATTAAAACTCTCGAGTGATATTATTATGAATCTCGCCTTCGGCTCGTTTCATAAACCTTTCTTAAACCCACTCTCGAGTTTTAATGCCCTCCATTATGTATCAGTCACATAAACTACTATTATCTCATAAATGGCCTGACCTTACTCATTCAAATGTTTTTATTAGGCAGAGTGTAATGTAGGTAACTAAGTTTGTGAGTTTATAATTTTCAGATAAAAGCCTGTGCCCCGCGCTTAGTACATTCATAGCATTTCATAGGTTACATTAATGTTTAGTTAAGGATTCATCTTATAAATATTTTACAGTCAGAATGCGACAAGGACATTGCGAGGCGAGTAAGGGCAGGCAAAGAAGGGGCGTACAATGTGCTCATAGATCTGCTTGAGTTGAGACAAAAGATGTACATACAAAGCAAGAGTGAGAAGGATGCTGTATTTATTGTGGCAGTGCTGAACACTTTAGTGGCCCTGATGGATGTTCAACCAGACCTGCTTGAAGTTAAGGGTCTTGATTTGATCAAAAAGTGAGTGTCATCTTCTTTTAACCCAACTTAAAAAAGCAGGTTTTAAATAAATGTTCTGTTCAGACATCATATCTAAGTAGGTTAACGCTAACTTCTACTTGTAATAACAACGCTTTCAACCACAATTGGATTTTTTTCTAGTATTTTAAGTTTAGCTTGGTTCCATTTTTTTATTTTACATTGATAATGTTTTTATTAGAGATGCCGCGAATACTCGCTTTTATTCGGTATTCGGTATTCGGCATTACTCGACTTTTTTTTTTGTTATTCGTCGAATACCGAGTAATAGTGTTCATTATTCGATTTTCGGCGAATAGTTGTCTAAATAAAATAAACTTATATTAAATGGACAGAAAAACTATAGATAGTCAAAGTAATTACCTGTATTTATCTTTAAAAACACAATACACTTAGTATTAATATAATCATCATCATCATCATTATTATTATAACAGTTATCATAAATCAGTCATGTTGTGAAGCTTTTTAATTAATATTCAAAGTACAACAGAGATCTCTTTTTACCCTAATTCAAAATGCACCTGAAAAAAAGGCTACCCAATTACAAGAGCGACCTAAAACATTTATTGGCGTATTTAGCTGGCTTTGCTTTGTTGGCTTTTTTGTACCGATTGAAAAAGTTGTTTTTTTATGATAAATAAATGTATGAAGAGAGTATCCCTGCCTAAATTTATTAGAGTTTTAGTCATAAAACCGCATGAATGAGACAACAGTTTAAGGTCAAATCATTCTTTATTTTTAAAATTGGTCCGAATTGAGCAAAAATTAGTCTCATACTGATTAGCAGCCTAGAGCAGGTCTCACCGATACGGAAAAAAATACAAAATAACCCCCACTGCAGAGGGGATAATATTTGATAGCGAATAAGTGATTTTTTATATTCCTTTTTCTATGTCGAATAATAATGGCGAATATTCGACTATTCGCCATGGGGAATGACGAGTAATCGGAATTCGATTATTCGCGGTATCTCTAGTTTTTATGTACACCTGAAAAAGCTGATATGTTTCTGTATTTAGACGAAACTCTACAAGTAAGAAGGCTTTGAAGAAAGTTATTTTTTTTGAGTTTTATCCATGATTATAAATACTTGATATTTCAGCATTCTAAACAACATAACAGATGAAGACATCTTGATAGCGACTTTGAGATGGACAACCATCTGTTGTATGAAGCATGAGATGAACCGGCAGAATATCTTCGCTGCAGACATTGTTGATAACCTGAAGCGGTTACTACATGAACACAAGAATCGAAAGGTAGTTTAAAATATCGGTCAAGTGCGAGTCGGATCGCGCACAGGAAGGGATCCGTACCAGTGTAGATGAAAAATCGCAAAAAAAAAAGGTCCCTTATATTGGGGACCCCCTTTGTTTTTTTTAGTTGAGTATAGTTAATTATACAGTATTAAAAATTATAAATAATATACAAGAATAAATAATTTCAAAACTTTAACATCGAGTTCCCCATACAGTCCCGTCATTTAAGTAATCTTGAACAATGTAATATCCCTTTTTAGACAAAGTCGCTTTAACATGGTTTTTAAATTTGCAGTTACTCAGCGAAACCTTGCATGTCATACGAAAGTTGACCTTAGACGATGACATTAGAGTCGAATTCGGCAAAGCCCACGACCATGCCCGCGAAATGGGCATGCAAATGCTGGAGCCATTGGCTGGATTATTAAAAGGTACAAAATCTCTATTTTTAAGGGATTAAAGGACATTGACAATTTATGCGTGGAAGTGGACGAAGAACTGCCCAGAATGAACACATGGGTCTTACCACAAAAAAAATAACTCACTTTAATTTAACACGTTTTTAATATTTTAATTTAATATTTTTTGTGGGTTACCACAATGGATAGGTTTTTTTGTCAGGCCAATACTATTCTGGAAACGAAAGAGCTTTAAATTATTTCCCAGGAGTCCAGAGAAATACTAATACGCTTTTTCGTTTACTAGTTCTATTTTTTTTTAATGTCACCAGACTGGAGGTCTGTTTGACTCTTTCAAGTTTTTTTTAAAATTCAAATTGGTCAAGTAGTTTGGTTTCTGGTTTAGATTGGTTTTAAAAAAAACTGGAATTATACTGTCATCCAGGTAAACGAAATTGCATGTTATTGCTTTCTAAACTTATAACATTTATTGGAAATGATCGACAATAATCGTAAAGTTTTATTTTTAATTTAGAAAGCAAACAACTGCTGCCCCTTTTTAATTAAAACAAAATATTTGAAAGTTGGATCTCCATTTTTTTGAAAATTTGAAGTCGGGACGGTTGTTTTATTTCTAAATAAACAATACTGGAACTATTAAGTCGACAATGAAAAACAAAATTGATTATTCGTTTTTTTCTTGACTCCTGGGACAGATTTCGGAGCGCTTCGGTTTCGGAACAGTGTTGGCCTGAGGAACAAAATGCACTATGTGCTCATTGTGGGCAGCACTTGCCCCGCACCCTGTCAAATGTCCTTCAAACCAAATTCCAAAGATCTTTATTACTGTAGATATTTACATATATGTACTTAGCAATCGTAATTATATGCCACTTCTCTAGATTGGACCACTGTGGGAGAAGAAGGGCGTAGAAACTCCCACAGATTGATTTTCAGATCTCTTTTAAAATTTGCTTGTGCTTAACTAATACAAATATTACAATATCAATAAGATTAAGCCCCAGGTCCTGACAATGTAGGTAACTGTCAAATTAAGAATCTGCCTCAAAAGGCCATTGTTCTTCTCACCAAAATTTTCAACGCTTGTCTTGCACTAGCATACTTTCCAACAGAGTGGAAAATGGCAAAAGTAATTGCTATAAAAAAGCCAGGAAAAGACGAAGCCATTCCATCTAGTTATCGCCCGATTAGCCTTCTGCCCTCAATTGCAAAACTTTTCGAAAAACTTGTCAACTCACGTCTAATCAAATGTTCCTACAACAAATTAATTGACGAACAATTTGGCTTTAGAAATGCGCATTCTACTGTACAGCAGCTAGCAAGGGTAGCCGAAACTGTAGCCAACAACCAAAATCTGGGAGATTCGTCCGGTATGTTCCTCTTGGATTTGGAAAAGGCTTTCGACACCGTCTGGCATCATGGCCTCCTGCACAAGCTTATTGTGAATGAAGTCCCATTACAACTTGTAAAAATGATCGGCTCGTATCTTTCCAATCGAAGCTTCAAAGTGACAATAGGCAGTGACTCATCATCACCCCGTCCCATTCCTGCTGGAGTCCCACAGGGATCCATCTTAGGGCCGTACTTATTCCTTATCTTCCTGAATGATATTCCCAAGCAAACTCGCACTAGCCTGGCATGCTTCGCGGATGACACCGCTTGTTTCACCTCATCAAATGACGTCGATCTGATAATTGACAGATTGCAACTTTCGTTGGACAAACTGTCGGAGTTCTTTGCAAAGTGGAAGCTTAAGTTAAACTCCACCAAAACCGAAGCAATCCTTTTCACTCGTTCTAGATTTTCACCTACTAGAAACCTACTGATAGATGGATACCCGATCCCGTGGAGCAACACTGTCAAGTACCTAGGATTGGTTCTGGACCAAAAATTAAATTGGAATGCTCAGGTGGCTAACCTACGGCTTAAAGGAACAAAAGCATATAGTGCACTTTATCCCCTCATGAATAGAAACTCATTATTAAGCAGTCATACAAAGATGGCTATATATTCTACTTTAATAAGACCATGTATTACTTACGGTTGCCCCGTCTGGGGTAATACTTCAAAAACAAATCATGACAAGCTTCAAGTACTACAGAACAAAGCTCTTAAACTCTCCTATAATACCCCTTTTCAAACTAATCTGTTCAAACTACACAAAATCATAAACTTACCTACACTTTTAGAATATATTATAAAGTTAACCAAAAAATTTTACTGTCTTACTAACCCAAATCACACAAACAAATTAATCTCTGCAATAGGTCATACTCGCCCGCTTGATCATCGGTATCGATATGTTACCAAGCTACCACATCACTATGCATTGTCCACTGACTAGTCTAGTCGTCGTCATGCGCTCGAATACCAGTTATGACGCTCGCTCTGGCTGACTCGCCGTACATTTGTCGCAGCGTTATTGATAATTACCCGCGACTTTTATAATAAAAGTCTGCGCGAATGATTTAACACTTCCTTAGCAAGTATTACTAAGGACATAGTTCAAAAATGTGTACTGATACAAAGTCCGCATAAATTATCTTAATACTCGGGTAGGATGTAAGAAATTACTAATTAAATTCGGCTGTTATTTTACATAATCTTCCATTTTAAAAGTTTTAATAGGTGATACTTACCTGAAAAATTGTAATTATATCTGATTGTTATACCTAGGAATTGTAATTACACTGGGTACTCCACTACTGTCAAATGTTATTGTGATAATAAAGACCTTTGAAAATCAATCAAATCAATAAGATAGTTAATAAGCAGGAATAAATAATCACAATTTTTTTAACAGCAAGGTCTATGTTGAGCCAGATTAACCCCATACAGTCCCGTCATTAAAGTAATCTTGAACATTGTAATATCACTTTTTCGACAAAGTCGCTTTAACATGGTTTTTATAACCCTAATCCCTATCTCTATTTTAAACCCTATCATTATAGTTATTTCAAATAGAAACATAAGTCAATGATATTTATATGTGTGTAACGTCGCTGTGTCCTCCTACTGTGTGTGTTCCTACGATACCCTAGTGTGGGACCGGCAGCAAGGTCTGTGCCTGTATATAAATGTTTTTGTTTTTTGAAGTATTTGTGTCACACACATTGCTTCTGGCGGCACACTAGAATACCGTGGGAATCAGAAACAGCAGTCACAAACAAAACATCTAAGACCCTGGGATTATTTTTCTCCCTCCCTGGCCGGCGTTCGAACCCGGGACCTCTCTCTTGCGAGGCAGAACCTCGGCCTCTACGCCACAGGGCTGCGGTCTTCCATCCTTCACCCTTTTGCTCGGGGACCCTGAAAAATGTATCGCGTTTTTAAAACTTATGCCAGGGTGCAAAAGCTATGAAAAATCCATTGTACTGAGGGTGTCCTTACCCGACAATAGGGTACCTTCACCATATGTATATTGCACTTTCACCGAAATCCAAAAGAATTTTGTCCATATTTTTACCTGTGGAACTTAGTAGATTAGTCACGTACCGTGTAAGCGAAGCAGCCAACGTAGTCACCTAGCAAGTGAGCGACGCAGCGATATTAGTCACCTAGCGAGTGAGCGAGGCAGCGAGATTAGTCACCAGCGAGTGAGCGACGCAGCGAGATTAGTCTCCTAGCGAGTGAGCGAGGCAGCGAGATTAGTCACCTAGCGAGTGAGCGACGCAGCGAGATTAGTCTCCTAGCGAGTGAGCGAGGCAGCGAGATTAGTCACCTTGCGAGTGAGCGAGGCAGCGAGATTAGTCACCTAGCGAGTGAGCGAGGCAACGAGATTAGTCACCTAGCGATTGAGCGAGGCAGCGAGATTAGTCACCTAGCGAGTGAGTGAGGCAGCGAGATTAGTCACCTATCGAGTGAGCGAGGCAGCGCGATTAGTCACCTAGCGAGTGAGCGAGGCAACGAGATTAGTCACCTAGCGAGTGAGCGAGGCAGCGAGATTAGTCATCTAGCGAGTGAGCGAGACAGCGAGATTAGTCACCTAGCGAGTGAGCGAGGCAGCGAGATTAGTCACCTAGCGAGTGAGCGAGGCAGCGGGATTAGTCACCTAGCGAGTGGGTGAGGCCAAAAGTGAGGTGAGGAAAATATCAAAAAAAATAAGTATTTTTTTTTTTTCAGGCAACACCAAACCACCCCTAGTTTCAGAACTTATGTTGACTATTGCTAGTCTGCTAGTCAGAAACGAACTGTGCGCCGCCATAGCGAACTCCGTGGATGACTTGATGGCGGTACTGACTGATAACTATGACTGTGTGACAGTCGTGCAGCAGGCTTATAAGCTGTAAGTACCGTCACCACTATCATTATCGTAATCTACATCCGATACATATTGAAATATATAAAATCGAAGTATATACGCTTAGAATAAATGAGTTCAAAATATATTAAATCAATATATATGAGTATAGAATAAAAAAGTTAAAATAAAAACGAGTAAATTGTGTATTTAAAGTCAGTCAAATTTATTTATGACTGTAGATATTTTAAATATTCTTAGCAAAAGTCATTTTTTGGCTCTTTTCTCTACATTGGACCACTGTAGGAGTAGAAGGGCGTAGAAACTCCCACAGATTGATTTGTAGATCTCTTTTAAAAATGCTTGTGCTTAAACTAATAAAAATATTACAATATTAATAATTATAATTAATACGCAGGAATAAATAATTACAAAATAGGAATGTGTTAAGCTAGATTAACCCCATAGAGTCCCATCATTTAAGTAATCTTGAACATTGTAATATGCCTTTTTCGACAAAGTCGCTTTAATATGCTTTTTAAATTGCTCAAATGGCAATTTCAAAATCTCCAGAGGTACTTAGGCGGCCCCAAAAGTAGACGGCTTAGCTGGCATATAGATAGCAATACTGGCTGATTTTAATTTTTTTTGTTCGAAAGTTCGAATCTTCTGGCGCTTTAATTTAAAAAAAGAAGAATCTACGTTCTTTTGTTTTTGTTTCATAGCCATTAATCGAGATTGATCTGAGTGATTTGCAAACATGCAAAATTGATCGTCAATATGTCATAAAATACTTTCATTTGAAAGGTATAAGTCCAACCCATATTAAAGTTGAGCTGGATTCTACTTTGGGAGAGTCTGCTTCTTCATTCACAGCAATAAAATATTCGTTCGCTGAGTTCAAAAGAGGTCGAACGAACTGCCATGACGAACATCGTACCAAATGAAGTGACTACACCAGAAATAGTGAAAAAAGTTCAAAAATTAGTATTGGAAGACCGCAGACTAAAAGTGCGCGGTTTGGCAGACATTGTAGGGATTTCAAAAAGTACATAGCATGTTGACTGAAAACTTGGTCATAAAAGCTGTGCGCAAGATGGTTGCCGCGATTGCTCACCATTGAACAAAATCAGCAACGTGAGGAAGTTTCGATGCAGTGATGGTAAAGATTTCAACGCAGTCAGCTGACTTTTTACGACGATTCATCACGATGGACGAAACACTTTGGTCCACCACTTCCCCTGAGACGAAAGAACAGTCGAAACAATTGACTGAAAAGGGAGAACCGGCTCCAAAGAAGGCGAAGTCAGTTTCATCTGCTGGCAAGGTCGTGACGTCAGTATTTAGGGATGCGCATGGAATCATTTTTATTGATTATCTTCAAAAAGGCGAAACCACCAAGCGAATGAGTGAAGAAATTAAGAAAAAAACCGGTCAAGTGCGAGTCTAAATCGCGCACGAAGGGTTCCGTACCACCGTTCAATGGAAGCGATGGTGTGGAGTGAATAGTTTGGATTTTACACAGCAAAATATTGTTTACAAAGTTATTGGTGCGGTTACTTTCACACTCCATGTACGTAACCAGGTGCATCCATAAGTTTGTATGTGGTATTGAATGAATTGTTGTATGGGAGCCCCCTTAAATATTTCTTTTATCCTGTTTTTTAGTATTTGTTGTTATAGCGGCAACATAAATACATAATCTGTGAAAATTTCAACTCTCTAGCTAGCTAGGTTCTTGAGATACAGCCTGGTGACAGACGGACGGACGGACGGACGGACTGACGGACAGCGGAGTCTTAGTAATAGGGTCCCGTTTGGAACCCTTCGGGTACGGAACCCTAAAAACGGCCGCATTTAGCGAAGAAGCCAAAGTGTTGTTTCATCAGAACAATGCACCGGTTCTCAAGTCCACTATTGCAATGGCAAAGTTAATGACTTGAAGTTTGAATTTCTTCCCCATCCACCTTATTCGCGAGATCTAGCTCCCTCGGATTATTTTCTGTTCCCAAACATGAAAAAGTGGCTCGGCGGGAAATGATTTGCCAATAATGAAGAGGTTGAGTCTGCAGTGTAATGGCTTTTGATGAGCTTGACACAAACCACTATAAACAGGGTATCGAAGCTATCGAACATTGCTGGGAAAAGTGTATTGCGTTAAAAGGAGACTATATTGAGAAATAAATAAGTTTTGTTCGAATTATTTTGTGTTAATTTTATTAGGCCGCCGACTTCTGGGACCACCCTCGTATCTTATTGTAGTAGAGAATGCACTGACGCTTGAAAGAATTGCTAATCTTCGCGAGTCTAAACCGGGGAGCAACTAGTCTGATAATTTCTCAGGTAAACATTACAGCTATCGCTAAGTTTGGAAAATGTTGTGAGGTTCTTGCAGACATACATTATATTTTCGAAAATAAATTGACTAGCTACAGTTAGTATGTCAATTTCTTTAAAAAGCTCTCTTTAGGTTCCTTCGTTCTTCGTTTCAAATTATAAATTGCTCGAATAGCTCTTTTCTGTAAAATAGAAATAGTTTGAATATCCGCTGCTTTCCCCCACAACAAGATACCATAGGACATGACTCTATGAAAGTAACAAAAATATACTCGTTAGCCACCCCAACTCTTTGCGATATTGAAAAACGTGGTCGAATTTGCGCAACCCGAAGATAAACCGAATCCCGAGATTCTGAAGTCGTTCGAGTTTGTTCAGTAGATCTTCGTTCGCGCTTGCCCAACTGACATCGGCGTAATCGATTAGCGGCAGGAGAAGGGACTGTGCAAGAGTGATTTTGGTCTGCCGTGGCAGGAAGTACTGCAGTCGCCTGAGGGAGTGGAAGGACGCAAAGACCCGTCTGCTGACCTCGCTGACATGTGGAGACCAAGACAGATGGCTGTCAAAAATAACCCCGAGGTTTTTGGCTTTGTCAGTAAACTCTATTGTGATGCCATTGTACGATACAGGAACAATGGGCTTTTGTAATAAGGAAAGAGTGTGCCTGGTTCCTAAAATCATGGCTTGTGATTTGATCGGGTTTACCAACAGCCCGTATGATGAGGCCCAGTCTTTCACATTCTCGAGGTCAGCATTCAGTGTCTCTACAGATGAAGCTACATCGCAGGGCGAAAAGTGGCGATAAATTTGGAGATCATCTGCGTACAGATGATAAGAAGAAGAGAGGACGTCGGAGATGGAGTTTATGAAGACTGAAAATAGAAGAGGAGAGAGAATACCACCTTGAGGCACTCCTGAGGAAAGATCACACCATTGAGTTTCAGTCTCTTCAGATTTAATTCGTTGCTAACGACCTCTCAGGTATGAGTCGAACCAGTTAGCAGCGTGGAAGGACACATTCAGTGAGCTCAATATTGCGACAAGGATGTCAAAATCGACGCAGTTGAAGGCATTGCTGAAGTCAAGCAGGGCTAGCACCGTGGCCAACTTCTGATCCATCGCTAGCTGTATGTCATCACTGACTTTCAAAAGTGCTGTGGTAGTACTATGCCCTGGTCTGAACCCAGATTGGTACGGATTAAGAAGTTTGTTTGATGAAAGGTAGGAGGAGAGTTGGGAGTGAACTATGGATTCAAGGACCTTAGAGAGAATGGGTAAGATAGATATGGGCCTATAATCTTTGAAGGAGGAAGGATTGGAATTTTTGGGCAGTGGGATGACGAGTGCTTTCCTCCACAGACTAGGAAAGGAGCTATCAGATAGAGAGAAGTTGATAATGTGGGTAATTGGAGGAAGCAACTCTTCAAGGACGCTGTGGATCATTTGATGGCTGACGTTGTAGCCACCAGCAGCTTTGGATGTGATAGCTAGCACTGCCTTTCTAACTGCGCCAATTCCAACGAAGCTGAAGTTGAACGGTGAGGTGCAGACTACAGCCTTTAGCCGTAGACGACGAAGGGTTGCCTCCTTAGCGGCCTGGTCCATCACGACGGGGGGAGAAGAGAAGAACTGGTTGAGACCGTTGAGATCGACATTACCTGAAGAGGATTCCTGGGACTTGCCAACACCAATGGTTTTAAGGAACTTCCAGACCTGAGCTGGGGTGTACATCTCTATACGCTCATGGATGTGTCGTCGCTTGACAGGTTACGGAGGCGTTTGAAAGTTAGAAGATTTTCGTTGGTTGAGTCTCGCTTATATCGCCCTTTCGCACGGTTTCTTTTTGCCATTAAACGCTTGATGGAGTCGGTCAACCATGGGGCAGGGAGATGTTTGACCCTGACCTTTTTCATTGGTGCGTGCTTGTCGAACAGTCCCAGGACAATCGAGTTAAACTTCAGGATTTTGTTATCAACGGTTTCGCTAGTGATGACAGGGGTCCAATCAATAGATGAGGCATCGAATTTAAGGGAATCGAGGTTCACGCCTTTGAAGCTCCGCATATCAAGAAATTTGGCTTTACGCTTAGGGGGCCTGACTTTATATGAAAGATCAACCAGGTCGTGATAGGAGAAGGGGGCAGTAAGCTGACCATGGGAAGCCACCTTGGCTGTGTTGGAGACGATCATAAGATCGAGAAGAGAGGGAGTACAATGTGGTTGAAAGTGAGTAGCGCCAAGGGGTAGAATATGCAAGTCAAAGGAATGTAGAATAGATTCAAGTTTGGCGGAGCGGGCATTATTTTTTAGAAGACAGGTGTTAAAATCACCGAGTATGAGAGAGTCACTATAGAGAGGAGTTAAGTCATTTAGTAGCTTTTCAAAAGATTCAAAGTAATCGATGCGAAGTGAGGGGCTATAATATACACCCAGAAGAATATTGTGGTGATGCAAGCTGATCTCAAGGAAGAGATGCTCAGCCGAACCAGAGTACAGGCTTGGCGAGTGGCTGATGACTTTGCAAGGAATGTCAGAACGTAAATAGATAGCCACGCCGCCATCAGCTTTACCCGTCCTATCATTGCGATAGAGCCTGAACCCTGGCAGAGAATACATGGAGGAAGGAAGAGATGGTTTGAGAAAGGATTCTGAGACAAGAACTCCATGTATTCTCTTATCGCTGAAAGCTTCAAGGATATCAGCATAGCTAGCAGGAATGCTTTGGGCGTTGATATGCACGACATTGAAGTTGAACTCCGACTGCATGAACACGCGTTTCAGGCTGCCGGAAAGTGACGCGCCCGCCCACCCGCTTCCCGCACTGTCAGAGTCACCGGTAGAAGAACATGAGAAAATACTATCTGTAAATTTATATTGATATCCATAAAATAAAATAAATATACTACAATAACTTTAAAATAAGTATATAATATAATATATGTATAAATTAATTAAAACTGACTATTATATACTAGCCTATATGTATAATAATAATCAATAATAAAAGCCTAAACCCAATCACACTGGGCATGCCGGGAAAGTAACCGAAATATACACAACATCTAACTGTAGCTAGTCAATTTATTTTCGAAATGTATACACGCAAGAACCTTACAACATTTTCCAAACTTAGCGATAGCTGTAATGATTAACCTAAGAAATAATCAAAGGCTAGTTGCGCCCCGGCTTAGACTCGCGAAGGTTAGCAATTCTTTCAAGGGTCAGTGCATTCTCTAATACAATAAGATACTCTGGAGATTGGGAAATTGTCATTTGAGCAATTTAAAAAGCATGTAATAATAATAATACCTTGGACACTATTAGCCCCTCAGTTACCACCGGCGTTCCAGTTTTCCGTTATAGGATTAAATTTTGTTACCATGGCATAGGGTTCAAAATTGTGATCCGTCCCAACTACCCTCGGTTTTTGAGTAGTTTACACACATTGCTCTAGCCCCTAACTAGGACTCCCTGTACCTCGGGTACTGGACAACGACACACATACTTATATAGATAAATATTATACTTAGATAGATAAACAACCATGACTAGGGTACAAACATCCGTTCTCATCAAGCAAATGTTTGCCCCCACCGGGACTCGAACCCGGGACCCTTGGCTTTGTAGGCAGGGCACTGCCATGTAAAGCGACTTTGTCGAAAAATGGATATTACAATGTTCAATTGTTCAAGATACGTAAATGACGGGACTGTATGGGGTAAATCTAGCTCAACACAGTCCTTGCTGTTGTTTTTTGTAATTATTTATGGCTAGTATTTAATCGCACATCAAAAATACTGATTTTCACAGCAAAAAAGGATCAACAAAAACACTTTTTATGTTTTAAATATTTAATGAGTGCTTAAGTCTATGTTTTAAGTATTTTTTGTTGTTCTTACATGTTGAACCTAAAAGGGGCTTCGCTTCGCTCACCTCCTTTACCCTTCATCTAAGCTACCGCAGTATTTTACCCTTATATTTGCTGTGCAAATCAGTATTTTTGATGTGTAATATTTGTATTAGTTAAGCACAAGCAATTTTTAAAAGAGATCTAAAAATTAATGTGAGGGTGCTTCTACGCCCTTCTCCCACAGTGATCCAATGTAGAGAAGAAGCAAAAATGACGTTTGCTAAGAATATGTAAATATCTACAGTAATAAATAAATTTTACTTTTACTTTGAATTCCTCGCTACACTGTCGTTTTTTATTATCAAAATACATGCGAGCTATATCTGCAAAAACTGTATTCGTTAATAACATTCAGTTATCCTTACCATTATATTTTATTAAGAAAGTAAAAAACATCTGAAAAGATGATATGGCCAATAATTATAATGCAATTCTTCATTATGCTAATGAATAATAGTAGTTTATGTGACTGCTACATAATGGAGGGCATTAATACTCGAGAGTGGGTTTATGAAACGAGCCGAAGGCGAGTTTCATAATAATATCATTCGAGAGTTTTAATGCCTAATTATGTACAGTTACATACACTAGTTTATCTACACACATATCATAAGCTCTCTTTGATGTGTTCAGGAACCGCATGTTTGACCGGCATTGTGGCTCTGTAGTTGTTTAGCTTGTTCTGTAGCACCAACTTCGGGTGTCGGCGTTCGAAATTTGAATGTCAGTACCAACTTCAGAGACAAACTAGGGGCGGCACGAGGCGGGCGAAATTTGAATGTCATAATGTATAGAAAAATTACACATTATGGTCATAATGTGTAATTTTTCAGATAATAAATGAGTTTTTACCAAGTAGTTTAACATTATGCTGATAGTAACGTGCGGTTTTTGTACGCAGTAAAGAGAGTTTATGATACGTGTGTAGATAAAAATACATAGAATATAATCTTGTCTTCTTCAAACATATCACTGCATGTGGCAGTATTTTTTGTTATCCTGCAACAAGGTCTTCCATTTTGGTAAAATAGTGCTTATCAATCTACAGTCCAACATTGCGATGTTTATAATTTTAACACTAGAAATAAAAATAAACTTAATTTATACTCGTAAGGTTAGGTGATCATATTTGACTTATCTTTTATTTCTCTCCATGTACAAGTGTCCAACTCGTAAAAGTGCATTATTTTTGCCTACTTCCAATAAATTATTTGAGTTTAGATGATCAAATGAAGTGCCACTTAAATGTCATACTGTCACCGTCAGTAACAGCATTAATTTGAGTGGCCGTTGAACTTTGAGTTGTTGGCTGTGCATTCTAATACCCACACATTTTCTCAGCAGATTGGTAGTGCGACCTCAAGAATAAACATCTTTCATTATCAATGTACAATGACTTCTTCTTCACTATGATCTCATTTTCCAATCTCGATCTCTCTTGTATCAACTCTGCCCTTAGTTTTTCAGTCTCCAAAGACCTGTTCTGCAACAAACTCATACTGTGATTTAAATCGCTTACTTCTTCAATAAGACTTATCAAAGAACCTTCTCTGCAGTTCTCTATATTTGGCCTGCAACTCTTTGTGTTCAGTCTTGTCTGAGCCACTTGAATTCTTTGAGAGACCTTCAGCACCTCATTGTGTAGAGTATCAAGGATGTTTTCGGTTTCGACGATTTTGAGAAGCGTTATTTGAAGCTGTTTTTCCAGTTCGATTTTGACCTGCTCAGTCCTGGCGATTCTTTCGCTCAATTCCTTATTAACTTTAACATCTTGAGTGCGTAAGTCCCTCGAGGAATTTATTAAAGCTGCATCAACTCTAGCTCTTAATTCCTTAGATTGATCCAATGCGTTTTTGAATTGGTTCAGTATGTTTACGGTATTCTGTTCCCATATCTGTACGTTAGATTGTCCTTCCATTAATTTCGTAGCACCAGAGGAATCTTTCACGTTTTCAGCCTTCGTTTCCAAATCGGCATTTTTTGATTCATATTTGAAAGCCAACTTTTTGTGACTCCAGTCTCTTTCTAGTTCTTCTTTCGCTGTCACATTCATATTCATCTGGCTTTCTATCTCTCTTAGCAGGTCATTGTGTAGTCTTGTAACATTTTCTATCAAAGTAGACTCCTCAAATAATGCTTCTTGCGGTTCGTCAAATACCAAATCTGACTGCATTCTATTGCACCGTAATGTAACACATTCTTCAGTGATATACTCTGGTATCTTCAAAGTATCCATTGCATTTTTGGTCTGCTGCCTTTGATGCTCCAGTACAGTTATTTCACAATCTATATCTCTTATAGCTCGTTCTAATTCGGATTTCCAGTAGTTTATATGTCTTGCGCGTTGGCTCAATTGGTCGGTGCTTTCGGAATAATCATTGCATGATGTTTGATTCGCTTTGATGATGCAGTTTTTTGTGGTTGATGTGTTGTTGTCAGTTATTCCGATGATGTCTCCTTTTAAAACATGTTGGTTGTGTTCGTGCCATTGTCTCACTGATGTTTGTCCGTAGTTTCGTGTCGCGAATGATAATAGGTCTTTGCTTGATGACATTTTGTTTTATTTATTGATAATTTTGTCAGAATTTCTTAAATTAAGCCTATTTTATTCGAGTTATCCAGCAAATTGGTCACACTTGTGAAGTTGTGATTATTAAATCGATGTCATATTTGTATCATAGCGGCCTAAGTTGATCGATGGTTGCCGTGGATACTTACTTACGCAGAAGAACTGGGTGACCCCGTGACCCTAATCATAGATAAACGTTGGCGCAACTGTACTTCTACCACCCCGAATGGGACAGGCCTGCCTCTAGGTACATTTCGACCACATCTCATTTCAGCTTTTAATTTTTATTCGATAAGTTCCCATTAGGACAAGTTTACATTTTACCCACTTCTCAATTTCACCACATTTCGGCTGTGATTCAAGGGCTCATGCACCCACTTTACTTAACCAACCTCCCTCTCACCTTAATAACTCTATTGGGTCCTGCCCACGAGTTACGAGGTTATACGTTTTTGAATCGGGAAGCTGTCGAAATGGGGAGTGTTCGAATCAGGAAGTGACTTCGGAACTTTCGGTCGGAATGACCACTTCCGAAAGTTCCGAATTCAAATGGGAACTTGTCATTATGAACCTTTTCATAATGGGAAGTGGTCCAAATGAGCCTAACGGAAGATATGTCGTTAGCGGTAAATTATGAAGGACGACCTCAGTGGCGCAGCGGTTGTGGCTCTTACTACCATGCGAGTGGTCCCGGGTTCGATCCCCGGCTGGGGGTAAAAAAAATACCCCAGGTCTTAGATGTTTATGTGTGTGACGTCGATGTTTCTGGTCCCCACGACACAGGGTATCCTAGTGTGGGGCCAGAAGCAATGCATGTGCCTGTGTGTAAATGTTTATGTTTATCTTCTGTTGACAGAATAACCGCCCTCGCTGGCAATGACGACGTGAAGAGAAAGCTCGTGAACAGCGGGATGGCGCCCGTCATTGTAGCACTGCTCCGTCGGCATTCGGTAACTATCTGATCCAGCATCACCGCATCAAGCTCCGCCCACATCGACCCATCGCTGAGCACAGACCTCCTCTTACTGGCACAGGGCCATGAGGAGTGGTGCTGTAGAGAAGAGGCCTATGCCCAGCGATAGGGCGATGTGGGCTGAGGAGCACGAATTATATAGTTTTGTCAAGGCTCCGTACCCGACGGGTGCGAAACGGGACCCTATTACTATGCCTGCGCTGTCCGTCTGTCTGTCTGTATGTCTGGGCTCTATCTGATGAACCGTGATAGCTAGAGATCTTTATTTCTGTAGATACTTAGACTTAGCAAATGTCTTCTCTACATTGGACCACTGTCGTAGAAGCGGCAACAAAGTATGAACTATATCAAATTTTATAAATAATTTATTGTTTGGCTGGTTCTGTAGTAGTGTCGCGAACGGCATTATCGTAGAAACGTGAGGGACAATTAAAAGGGTGTCCCCATACTAGAGACGTGTTTTAAGACTTACCGCGATATAACAAACTATATCATGATTCAAATACGATCGTAGATTTAGCGCCTTATCGTTTGTAGTGGCGCAATTGGTTTGATATCGGTTACGCAATTGGTTTGATATCGGTTACGTAATTGGTTTGATATTGGTTACGCAATTGGTTCGATATCGGTTACGCAGTTGTTATGATATCGGTTACACAATTGGTTTGACATCGGTTATGCAATTGGTTTGATATTGGTTACGCAATTGGTTTGATATCGGTTACGTAATTGGTTTGCTATCTGTTACGCGATTTTAGGGTTCTGGGTTTTGAAGTCACGCTCGGACATTATATTATTTTTAACACACTTGCTCGTGAAGTGACCCTTATGACGTTCGTTTTACAATCATAATGCTGCCTATTATACACGCGTGTGATAATAAACATGACCGTACAAGTGTGGTAATGGATATAGTTTTAAATTGATCAACTACGGATAAGTAATGACAGCAAAGAGTTTTTATTATAGAAAAATATTACGTTAATTGACTTTTATTATTAATTAATACATGTTATTGTGAAAATAAAATGACTCAACATTAATTTTCAACAAATTACAAGCAAACTAAGAAAACAGAGATGTATTTCGTTTACTATGATAAAATTTAATATTTGGCTGTTCGACTGGCTTTCAACGAGCTAGAGTCAACGAGCGAAAACAAAAAAATAAAGTGCCCGCCATTTTCATCCAGTCTTCAACGAAGAAAACTTTTCAATCGTTGTTTTCACTGTGAAAATGTCGAGTATTTACTAATATCTTACTTGCCTGTTTTTTTTTTTATTTTCCTCACAAGTGTGTTGAAAAACGTCGTATGAGACTCTTGAGCAATCGGTAATAACATACCTACTCGGTTCTTTCCTGATCTCGCAAACCTCTGGTAAACCAACCTCGTACGTTAATACCAACTTTGTTCCCTTGTTTCATGATCATAATGCACTATTATCTACACACGTATCATAAACCAACTTTACTGCGTCCGAAAACCGCATGTTAAGACCAGCATAATACTCTACTATTTGGTAAAAACTCATTTCTCATCGGGATATTGATACATTTTGACCATAATGTATAAATTTTCGATCAGAATATTTTTTTATTTAATAAATTATCTTATTCAACGTCAAAATTATACTTACTTATAACTACAAGTCAATTTTGATCAAAGTATGACATTCAAATTTCGAACGCCGACGCCCGCCTGCGAGCCGGCCCTAGTTTGTCTGTGAAGTTGGTACTACTGAACAAGCTAAACAAGTGTAGAGTAATGATCAATGCCACAATGCTGGTCGAACATGCGGTTCCCGAACACATCAAAGAGAGCTTATGATATGCGTGTAGATAAACTAGTGTATGTAAAACTCGCCTTCGGCTCGTTTCATGAACCCACTCTCGGGTATTAATGCCCTCCATTATGTATCAGTCACATAAACTACTATTTTTTTGTTTTCTTGCACGATGTCACGAATTCCTGTGTGAGTCCGACCCGCACTTTTCATGGTGTTATTTACAAAAAAACATTCGATTAGTTATCCAGTAAAAAGCAAACACGCAGTATTAGTTAGTGATGGACTTGCTGCTGTCTTATCGCATTGCTTCACAGAGCGACGAGAAAGCCTCCAAACTGTCCCTCAAGTGCATAGCAGCGCTGGCGCTCCGTGAGCCGCTGCACAGTCGGCAGTTCCTGGACAACGGCGCGCCCGAGGCGATAGTCGACTGCCTGAAACAGCACCCGGATAGTGCGGCCGTGCAGGTGACTACAAAAACATACATATATAGCTGGCCCCACACTAGGATACCTCCGTGAGCCGCTGCACAGTCGGCAGTTCCTGGACAACGGCGCGCCCGAGGCGATAGTCGACTGCCTGAAACAGCACCCGGATAGTGCGGCCGTGCAGGTGACTACAACAACATACATATGTAGCTGGCCCCACACTAGGATACCTCCGTGAGTCGCTGCACAGTCGGCAGTTCCTATACAACGGCGCGCCCGAGGCGATAGTCGACTGCCTGAAACAGCACCCGGATAGTGCGGCCGTGCAGGTGACTACAACAACATACATATGTAGCTGGCCCCACACTAGGATACCTCCGTGAGCCGCTGCACAGTCGGCAGTTCCTGGACAACGGCGCGCCCGAGGCGAAAGTCGACTGCTTTATTCTTATTGCTGATGTTCTGAGGTTAGAAATCAAAATGCAGCTAGGTTTATGCAGATAAATAACTAGTATATTAAATGGATAGGGTTCAAGGGACGCGGAATGTCCTGAAGCTTGATGCAGGGTGGTCAGCCGTAGCGAGGCGATTGACTCGCGCCCCCGCGGACCTAGTCTTGGCTTTAGTGCCAACATATATGGAATTACATCTGACCTATTTTATATTAAACGACCCGAATGGCCGAGGCGGCTGTGACCCTGCCTACGAAGCCAAGGGTCCCGGGTTCGAGTCCCGGTGGGGGTAAATATTTGTTTGATGAGAACGGATGTTTGTACCCTAGTCATGGTTGTTTATCTATCTAAGTATAATATTTATCTATATAAGTAAGTGTATCGTTGTCTAGTACCCAAGATACAGGGAATCCTAGTTTGGGTTTCCTATTAAATGTTTGTAAATAGTGTCCAAGGTATTATTATTATTTATCTGTTATAAATAAATGAGCTCTGTGGTCTAGTGGGTAACACGCTTGCTACCCACTCAGGAGAGGCAGGTAATTTACCATAGTTGAAGTACATTGCCGGATGTTCCGTGTTTCGGGTGACATGTTAAGCTGTAGGTCCCGGGTGCTATTGTTAGTAGTGGTAAAAAACCCTCCATCAACCCGCACTGAGCCAGCGTGTTGCGAGTATGGCTCAATCTTACTCTTATCCGGGCAAAGGCCTGTGCCCCACGGTGGGGACATCAACGGGCTACAATTATTAATTATTATATAAATAAATGGCTTATGTTCAAACGATCAACAAAAACGCTCCTATTTTACTATCAATAAATTCGAAACGACCGCCAGAATTAGTAAACGATCACCAAATTTTTTTCATGCTGTATTTTACGTACTTAAGTTTACGTTTTAAGTATTTTTTTGTTGTTCTTACATGTTCAACATAACACGAAGGATAAAGGGAACTTCTTCACCTAAGCTACCGCAGAATTTTGCCCTGATATTTTCTGCAACTTTTGGTGACACCCATTTTGGGTAGGAAAAAATTATTTTGGTGGTCATTTAAATTGTTCTCTAAATAAATTAAACTCAACAGATATAATCTTAAATTTGTTTTTTACAGAAAAACGGCTGCTGGGCGATCCGAAACATGGTGGCTCGCTGCCGCGACCAGAACGACAAGTTCACTTCGATCGGCGCCGAAGCCATACTGAATGCCGCCTACAGCAAGTTCAACGACGACTTCGGATTCGACATCAAGTCGGCGCTGAGGGACCTCGAGTGCGACGTCACGTTGGACGAGCAGTGGACTGGCAGAGGGGGCGAGATTGAGAGGGATAATTAACACAAAAACATTGCTGCTGGCCCCACACTAGGGCCCAGGACACAGGACAAAGGGCACTGTGTCGTGGGAACCAGAAACAGCGACGTCTCAAACGCTATAAACAAACAAGACCCGAGACTTGCGCACGAAAAACAACCAACGGAGGGACCATAAGCGTGTAATTCTGTAGCCGAGCGCAACTGGAGTCGTGGCGCGTGTGAGCGAGACAGCGAGCGCAGCTAACTAGCGAGTGAACGAGATAGCTGTACGTACCTACTTCGATCGCTCACTAGTCAGGTATACAGTGAACTTTTCCGCTCGATACTTCTCGGTATTAGTCGCTGAAAGCGATCAAGATGTCCTGGAAAATTTGGCACAGTTTAAGGGAAAATCTGAAAAAAGTTAATTGATTTTCGATTTGAAAAAGGGTGAGAAGTGAAGAGCGATAAAGTTAAAATAATCGTATTAACTATGTTGGCTGCCCAAAACAAAACGAAAACATACGACTACAACAGAGTAGCAAGGCCGTAGGCGGAGCCATGTGTAAAAAAACGTGCTACATCTTAGAATAGCACTACATGAAGAGGCTAGTTCAGCGTTATGAATACCCCAACATCTGCTAGGACGCGAGTCCGAAGGCCGAGCCATGCATTATACAAACCTTCCATATCATAAAACAGTGCGAAGCCGAAGGCCAAGCCATGTGTGACAAAACAGCATCATACGCAAGGAAAGTGCGAGGCCGAACGACGAGCAAAGCAAAAACGAACACTAATCACAAATAACAGAAGCGCGAGGATGTAGGCCGAGTCTTGTGTTGGTGAATCATGCTGCAGTGCTCTCGGTTACACAATTGCACCTCAATGATATCATCGGATCGATTCGTTAGCGTGGTATTTTGCCTCGATTTTCTCTTTTGTTCAAAATAATTTAATTTGCAAAGATGATTTGGTGCTTTAATGAAAAACTGCCTAATATAAAATGTATTTATTTCAATAAACACTCAACAAAATCACTGTCGTCTTATTTTAATCAGATGTTAAAGTGAAAATCACATTAACAAATTGAATAAATAATAATTACAATTGTTATTTATAGGTATAGTTCTAGCAAATCACGATGTCGGTTGCGCTTTACTTGGTTGGTGGTAAACACGTGTCTGTAAACGCGCTCTCGCTCTAGCACGCTCGCGGCTGATCGCTCCGTCACACACGCACACTACCCACACAAGTGAAGCCCAGTCGACTTCGTGAATAGAACTATATGTACCATTTTGTTGATATTCGCAGGTGGGATAAAACTAAAAATAATCTCGTATTTTAACCTACCGTTTGTAAGACCGGCGCAAATTCTTTGTTGCATTTTTGGAAGCTTAAATTGATGGACTCAATTTGAAATTGGCCTGTCACAAGATTTTGTTACAATAACAAAAAGTAAATTAAGAGATTCGCTTTTGTTGATGAAAAATGCAACCAAGAGTTATTAGCTCATTAAAACTAACACAAAGAACAACATACACAAAATTGCGTCACGCCTTTTACCAAACGGGCTGGCAAAAGCACAGTTGTTAAGCCATTTAATCTAAATCTTACTAAAATCTTAACATAATTTTGTGGTGGGTGGGTAACGTTTGAAGGTGAAGTTAATGATCACAATTCACTTGGATTAACATTAATGGCAGCATATACCATAAAAATACAATACATCAAACAAAATTGCATTTAATTAAAATGCTTATTCTAAGGAATGCAAATGGCAGAATGGAAAGTTAAAAGTCTAATTAAACTTTATTGTCAACTATTTGACTTCGCCGACATGCCATGATCATACTTAGAAGAGGACGTCCAAAAATAACTTGGTGGCTATTTCAGATGAAGGAGCCTTGAGCCACAGGACCATTACTAGCTCTACTCTGAATCTCTGACACCTATCTCGACACCTTACAAATTGATGCTTTGAAGGATGTTCGCCTAACTCAATTTGACGTTAGACCCGTCAGCCGTCTGATTATGTAACTCTGACATCTGGGAAATTATATCGGAATCCCTTTCAAATATCGACCTATCATAATCGCCACAAAAGACAGTCGTTTAAAATAATCATGTTTCATTGGTCGATTTGAAAATTGCGATTGCAATTTCTAGATGTCCCCATGGACCAACCATACGAGAGGAAAGACAACCGTCATTCTTTGAAGCGTAATTAGTTTAAATGTTGTCGCTAGATGGAGCTACTAGTTCGAAAGAATATAAATCTATCGGATCCACAATTTTGTTCTTAATAGTAAAGGTAGTATCGTAGTGGTGCACTTAATTTTGGAGAGATGGGGGTATAAGCGTTCATTTACGCGTCTGAGCACGCATTTAAATGCGATGCGACACGTCTCGTCCACATGCGTTTGTATTGTGTAGGTGTTAGGTACTGTGTGTATGCGTTGATTTGGCCGCTCCCTTGTAAACCATAGTAAAAGCGCCATCTCTGGTTTTTCATCGATATTACGATGGATTATACTACGCCGTCAGCCTAAGCACCCAAAATCTATTGCATGGTATAGCTAGCGAGCGAGATAGT
Source organism: Argyresthia goedartella (assembly GCA_949825045.1). Classification (NCBI taxonomy): domain Eukaryota; kingdom Metazoa; phylum Arthropoda; class Insecta; order Lepidoptera; family Argyresthiidae; genus Argyresthia; species Argyresthia goedartella. The sequence continues at coordinate 3,075,164 of OX463833.1, forward strand.
AGTGACATCTAGAAATACTACAGGATTTTGGCATTCTAGCAGAGGACGTTTTTTGTATAGGGTGGTCTGTCCTCTCGTATTGTTGGTCCGTTATGTCACTTAGGACAAAATAAGGCTAATGTATATGTCGCAGTTTGGTTAAATCAGACACTTAACTAACTCTCTAGACCTTTAATTAAATGCCGACGTTTAACCAAACATCTTCGAAAACGTTTAACAGTCTGTCTTACCGAAAGCTAGCGTGTTGGAAAACAAGATGGCGTCACGACAACAGCTGATTTGCACAGCTTATATCAGGGCAAAACATTGCGGTAGCTTAGGTGAAGGGTAAAGGGGGTGAGTGAAGCGAAGCCCCCTTTATCCTTCGTGTTAGGTTGAACATGTAAGAACAACAAAAAATACTTAAAACATAAAGTCAAATAAAAACATTTATATTGTATATGTCTTGTTGCCTAGGAACTTTTCGACAACTCGTTAAACGTTTCGATCACTCACTTGTCTGTCGGAATTAAACGAATAATTAATTTAAAAAAATAATGTGACTTGATTAAACGTCGGTATTTAATTAACGGTCTAGAGAGTTAGTTAAGTGTCTGATTTAACCAACTAACTGCAATATATATAAATTCTGATTTTTATACAGCTAGACCAACATGAAAGTTGGATTCGCGCTTTTTACTTTTGATGTTGCAAGCTTTATAGCTACTCCTAGTGTTGCAAGAATCGATTCAGTAAAATTGAAGACATATCGATTCAATTAGAAAATAGGTAGGTTCGTCGATTAATCGATCGATCAATTATTAATATAGGAATGGGTATTATTCGAATAATCGTAACGAATGAATTGGCAAACTGTGACTCGCCAACTGTCATGTTGGTCTAGTTGTATATGTCACCGTAAGATAGTCAAAACCTTTAGTTGATCAACTAACGGTATTTTTCTCGTAAGTTGATCAATTATCGACAGATAGTAAACTGTAGCGTACTGCGTACTATATGACGCGGTAGTTGATCAACTAACTGTTAAAACCGTTAAATAGTAAACTGGTTTAAACTTGAATTGCAAACGAAATACCAGGGCAAACACTGCGGTAGCTTACGTGAAGACTAGAGGGGGCGAGCGCAGCGAAGCCCCCGAATAGTCTTCGTGTTAGGTTGACATGTAAGAGCAAAAGAAACGTAAATTCTAAACCCTGTCGGTCTGGTTTACTATCTGTCGATAGTTGATCAACTACCGCGTTAGTTTTCAACTGACGGTTTTGACTATCTTCCGGTGACATATATAAATAAGCTGTCATTTAAAGCGACTGATATTTGAATTTTAAAGGAGTCAAAAAAAAAACAAGAGATGTATAAGTCCCTCTGCAGTCGCAGCTACTCAGAACCGGTTGGTAACTGGTGACAACGGAAACGAGTCACAAACAGCCCTCAACCAGTAGCCGGAGCGAGTTACTAGTTCCGCTTCGTCCACGCACGCGAGAGAAAGCGAGATTACACAGTGTACTCCATCGCTCGCGGCACAAACTTGCCGAGGTCCCACTTCTTGTAGTTGATGATGCTCTTGCCGTTCATGATGGTGTGCACTTTGATCTTCTCGTTGTAGACCAGGCTCGTCAGCAGCTGGAGGCGAGGGGATATTGTTAGCAACACTTATAGACACAGATTACACTAGGGGACAAAATATAAAACCTCCCCCAACACTATAAGTGAAACCTGAGAATGAGCCACTCGCGTACGGACACCTAGTAAGGATTTGCATTAAATTTTAATTTACCTAACGTCCACTCGCGCATGAACACCTAGTATGGACTTGGAATAACATTTATATTTATTTTTATAAAATTGTTACTTCTACCCACTATTTTTTATTTCTGGCAATACTGGCCGGAAATAGAGGATAAACGTATCTTCTCTCTGGTATCTCAGACTTGATTGGTCGACTAAGTAAATGAAAAAAAAAAACGGTAATGTGGCTGGCCGCCTTGACAATTTGGCTTTTTATAGCCATATTTTGTTTTTTATTATGGCTATTGTGCGGGTTAATTAGAATTGAAAGACTTCTTGTTACCCGACTGAGCTAGAAGGAGGGTTATGTTTTTCGACTGTATGTATGTTGTATGTATATTTCTTTGTAACGCTCTGTAGCTAAACTGCTTGATGGATTTTAGCTTCAGAGGTGTCGTTAGATTTGTCTCAACTGTGAGTGTGACATTGAGTATATCAACAAAAAAAAATGTCCGTGTTTTTGCGACATAACAAGTCTTAATACTTTTTTTGAACCTATATAGAGTGGGGTATCAAAATAAAGGGTCTTTAAAACCATTTTACTTCGTGCATTAGAACATAAAAATGGCATTTTGTGCAGCGTACATCCAGCACAAACACGAACTTTACAAGCATGAGAAGTGAAATAGTACATTTCGTATGAGTTCGCAAAAGAAGTTTAGGGCACGATACGAAGGCGAGGGTCGTAGTAAGGTTCGTATAGAAGCCTTTCGAACGATGAACGAGTTACGAAGAGAATAGAACCCAAAATCAAGCGGCAAAGGTGCTATTTTGAGGTTAGAAGGCGGAAATGCCCTTAAATGCACTTGGGACAAATGGAGCAACATGTTTAGGCACACAAGACTCTTGTGTATGCGAGACACGTACGCACGTTCTGACGTAAAATGACGCGTAGCATGTTGCGGGACACTGCACCGTTGCTGTGCCACGTAAATTGAGCGTTGCGCGACAAAGTGGGGGACGTTTTGTCCCCTGGTGTATCTGAGGCACAAGTTCGGCAGCTTCGCCTCAGTCAGTGTACCTTGGGAGTGAGCAGGAAGTACTGCGCGCTGTCGCACTCTGTCGTCACCTTCACGAGCAGCTGGAACATCTTGCGCTCGTTGATCGGGTCCATGCCTTGGTTTATCTCGTCGACGCACCTGCAACGAGATATTAAAGTTGCTTGAGTAACACAAAACTGTTCTGGCTGTCACCTCGTGTTGTACTTATTAGAATTATGTCGGCGACGGACATTAAAATGTTTTTTTTACTATGTTATCACGTAAGTGAGCTGTGTCTTGAGTGATAATAAACGTCATTAAACCTTAAACCTTAAAACACCCAACTTATCCGGTTCGGAATGATGTCGTTTTATATGACTATACACACCTAGAACAGACACACAATTGATCCTATAAAGGTTCCGGTTTCCTTTTCATGCTACGGAACCCGAAAAAGATTAAACAAAAACACAGCGTCACGGCTTTTTCCAAACGGGGTGACAGAGGCATAGTTGTGCCCACGTTTAGGTTTCCTCGTAATGTTTGCATCACCGTTAGAACTTCCGTATAATGTATTTTAACTTCTATTTAATCTCGCTCGACATCGATCTCAAAGCATCGCAGAACTTCAAACATACACTGAGAGCTACTGGTTTGCTGTAGTAGACTCCGATGGATCTTCCAGGTACCTTGACCACCGGGGAAGCTGAAAATATTGTCTAATGCAACATACAAAAAGAAGTGAAAGCCCACCAAAAACATTTTCATCTAAAATGTTGCCAAGACGAGACCATATAGCTCGCACTGTCAAAAAGTTATCAGATCTCTTGTAGAACCAAGCTTCTAACTCAGGACGCCCTAACTCTACAAGCCCTAACTCTACAAGCCCTAACTTAACAAACTCTACACCTTAGTCGAAATATGTGGCTTGGCCGTTTCCCTACAGTCACGTGGGATGGGCATAAAGAGAAAAAAATATTCACTGTTCGTTACTTTTATTTAATACTATAGTTCTTGTACTAAAAATAAATGTTGGTAAAACGAAATAGATTAGTTTATTCGTACCTACAAGAACTATACTCGTTACTACAAGAACGGATTGTATAAACAAATCTCGTAACTATAAGAACGGATTGAATGATTGGAAAATATATTTGTTTATTGGTACCTAATAATAACTACACTCATTTCTGCAAAAACTATTGTATAACCGAAAAGTCATGAACAATAAATTATTTTTATTACCTTACGCCCATGTGACGGTAGCGAAACGGCCAATTAACATATTGCGATTAAGGTGTGGAGTTTGTAAAGTTAGGGCGTCTAGAGTTAGAAACTTGGCTCTACATGAGATCTGATAACTTTTTGACAGTGTCAGCTGGCAGGATGTTATTTACCTGAAGGGCACCGTGGTGAGTCTCTGCAGACTCATGAGGTAGAGCGCGGTGCTGAGAGCGCGCTCCCCGCCGCTCTGCGCGTGGCGGGTCAGCTGCTGCAGCTGCTCGGTGTCCCGGAAGCGCACGAGTATGCCGATGCCGTATTTGTCGTAGTCGTCCTGTAGTGGGGGACAACATAATGATTTATGGACACGAGTTTGACACGCATATCTTCCGTGTCGCGGTTAATGTTGTCGCTGTCCCGTGAGCGAAAGGGCGTTCCGTATCCTTATTAAGCTCGAGACGCCTTAGAGTAGTCCCGTGAGCGAAAGGGCGTTCCGTATCCGAAGGCTGCCGAACAGGCCACTCTTATTAGGCCTCAGCTGTCCGTCTGTCAGCCTGTTAGCTGGCTGAATCAAACGAACCGTCAATGATTTTAAATTTCAGTTAAAACCGGTGTCAATTGATAGGGAAAATTATTACTAACAAAAGTATGTGTATTGAATTCTGTAGACGATGCACTTTAAACTCAATTTTGTCGCAGTAAAATTTTCATTATACCTGACGTTACGTTATATTGAGAGTAGCATGCTTGACTTCCTTTCCGGTGCGACGAATTTAGCCCTAAACAGCTCACTTCCTGTTTAAAACTCCTAAAATACATGTCATATCCGTTTGGAACCTCAGCAACATTGCGCGCGTAAAGTTTCAGAAATGGCGGCAATTGTAGCCAGCGTTATTGCGCGCGCTCAATTTTCAGGTCATTGGCGTTTTGGATTTCTTTCCGTGCGCACGCGTTAAACAAATTTGAAAATATTCCAAGTTACTTTTCGAAATACCCTTGGAATTTTGTTGCGGTTATAGTGTTAATTGTTCAGTGTAACAGCAAAAAATAATCCGTTTAATAAAACCGTCTAAAAACCGCGCTAAATAGCCCCGCGTAGTGAATCATCGAGGAGTGATCGCTACAGCAGTTCCACTTCCACGTCTCCGGAGAGGAGGAGCAGCCGGGGGAGAAGACATCGGGGGAGTAAGAAAGATTTCAAGGACAAGTAATCTGGAAAAAAATCGTTCCAAGATTCAGCTAGTAACATCTCGGCAATGCATGATCGTATGCTAAACCGATCGAGTGATGCAATGTTTAGTAACTCACACAATCTCGCAATAAGATATGTTTAATTCTGACATTGAATTTGATAGGAATATCACTCCCTTTGATATAGGAGTGATATTTATAAGTAGCTATTTGTAACTACCCTCGAAAGTACAAACATTGCATTCATCCGAATCTCACGCTGAGAAAATCATAAGTAAATCCAATCCAATCAGGTTAGGTATTTGCCGTTCGCATGAGTTACAAACTTTTATTGTTCTGTGCTGGGGTTCAATGAACTCGAGTGCGCCAAGTCCTTAGATGGCAACCAGACTTTGCGGGAACGCAGTGACCGCCCATGGTTATACCACATGGTTTGATAATAATAATAATAATAATAATAATAAATCTTTATTTCAGGATGTAAAATCCCATATCGATAGATACCTTAAAACTAGACATAGATATAAAATATAACAATAGTAACTCTAGCCTAGCTAGGGATTTTGGTCTTCGGTCTCGCTTCCCTATAGCGTCGGTAGACAATGCCCTCCGGCCAGTTATCTTTGGCCAGGAACATTGTCTTGAGATCGGCCGGCACCCGAAGTTTGAAGGACAGAAAGTCCTTGGGTCTATCTGACTCCAAAAGATCAATCTGCACCGTCGAAACCTCTGTCGCCTGCTTGGGACTGCGCGGCGGATTCTTCTTCAGCCTTTCCAGGATGTGACGCTCGATGTCCTGGCAGGTCATGTTCACGTCGAGCCGGGAAAGGTAGATTAGGGCCGTGGGAGCGGCAGCTTTGAGGCTGCACTCATCGGCGGGGGCGGTGCCACGCTGATTGCGGCTGCGTCTGGAGCGGCGCTTCCTGGTTTGAACCAGGATGAAACCTTCCCCATCAACTGTCGCGTTCGGCGGGCCACGAGCGGGCCTGGCCGGCTGCGCGCGCGGCGCAGCCTGCAGCTTCTGTTGTTCGGCGGCGGGCGGTGCGGGGCGCGGGCGGCGGCGGCGGGCACGGCGGGACACAGCAGCATACGTTTCTTTTTGGGCTTCCAGTGATTTGGATGAACCAGAAGAGACCGCATTCGGTGCTGGTCGGCATGGCTTCGTGACGTCACGAAGCGGTGCGGTGTTCGTCAACGCGGGCTTAGCAACCCGCGTAACTGGGTCAGTCGCTTGTTGGGCATTTTTGCTGACCGTCGCGTTGTCGTCGCGCGCGTCGGCTATTCGCTGCGTCGGCAGCGAGGTATTGGCCTGACGCAATACTAACAACTCACGTTTTAGTTCAGTGCAAATGCCTTCCGAAGTCTCCAACTTGCTCCGGATGTCGGTGACGTCAGCCTGTAGTCGCACGATATCCTTCAGCAGCCGGGTGGCGTCGACGTGGTCGAATGTCACCGGCGGCAGCTTGTTCAGGTCGCGGGCCACGTAGGTCGGGACGTCATCGGGTTCGGTCTCCTTGAACACCCGGAAGATGTCCTGAAGATCCTTCTTCCCGCTTGCAGCACCCCTCCGCGCGACAAGGCGCACAGTGGTGATGGCGGTTTCTTGCAGCACAGTCTTGGCGGCGGCGATCTCAACCTCCTTGAAGCTGGTCGAGCAGATCTGCTCCAGGGAGACCTCGTCCATCACGTCCAGCTTCTGTTGTACGAAGGCGAGCAGCTCGTTCACCAAGATGGTGTCCGCGCGCTTGGCTGGTACAGCCATGGCGTAACGATATTGCGAAAACTAGGTTGTCGCTAATTTACGGGGCATCGTCGCGTACGCTGCTAGGAAGCGTCCGTTCGTGCCGGTGTCACAGTAGCGAATGATGAAGCAGAAGGAGGCGCAAAAAGAGATATTTTCGACGGTCACGTCTTGGCTTGTTGAGCACCAAACAGATTCTGGCTACAGGGATAAGGTATGTAATACAATCAACGAGAGGTCTTCCGAGGGGGAATGTAATAAAATCGATTCTTATCAATTGCGAACTATTGACGTTGGACGAGTGGATCTCTACTCAATCTATACTCAATGCATTCACGACCATCGCGTAATGGTAACCTCGTGCAAGATTTTGCCCTCGGTGGATATTCCATAACTAATCCCAGTTTTAAAGATTTTATGTCCGAGGAAGGAGAAACCTGGAGATTTTTCGTGAGTTTGCCCTCCAGAGCAAGGCAATCAGAGAAGGTAAGCGCGCGCAGCGGTGTCGCGCCCCCGCCGCCCGGAGCCGGCATACGGTGGGCGCTCCGGGCCGCCAGCCTGCGCAAGGCTGGTGCGTGCGCGGAGGGGAGGCAGGAGGTGAACGACGACGCGGCGACTACGAGCCGCAGCCCAATGTAGGTGCCGCAGCCCAGTCTGAGCGCCATAAGTACACCAATCAGCGCGGCTTGGCTACAGAGAAATTGAAAATCCCGCGTGAAGTGACCTGTTGATCAATCTTCGATGGTAATATACCGGTGATACAGTTTCTGCAACTTAGTCCACCTGCAAGGTTTAAAGCGACATTGACCTGCAGTTACGTCAGCCGTTCGCGGTTATGCCGGTATGCGGTGCCTGCGCGTAAGGGGGGACATCGCTACTAAACGCTCGTGTGAGTATGAAATGAATCAGATTATGCGAGACTGTTCAATAAAACATCTTGCGCAAAGATGTAGATATCTGATGGCTGGTTGTCGTGCATTTCTAGTATCCCGGACTTGAGATCTAACTCAGTCTCTGCAACGTTTCCATCTGTGCAAGGTTCAAAGCGACATTTTCATACAGAAACATCGCCTGATGTTGGTAGAACGAGGCGGACAGAGTGGAGGCAAACAATTTTCCTACAGTTTTATTGTAACGTTTTACTCATTTACGTGATATCTTAACCCTTTTTAAGCCAGTGACGAAAAAATATAAAATCAAGACTATTTTATATTCCATTTATACTAATTACTTTATGTAACTTTCTTTACTTTGAAGTCAATAATTTCCATTTTAGCGCTGCTGCTTTAAAGGGATTAAAAGGGAGTTCTAAACATTAGGTATGTGGCTGGAGGTCCAGCTATCTATATAATACAATACTCAAAGGGTAAAAGGGTAATCATAAACTACTCTTATTGTCGTGTTGGTCTTACCTTTAATAAGTTAAACCACATTGTTAAAGAACTTTGAGTAGGTAGCTACCTAGCTTATTTCCTCCAACCCCTAATATAACAACGCGTTACAATCTAACAGAGCCGTCGTTTTTCAACCCGACTACTTTCATCAATCCGGCAGTATGTGGTCGGCAATATGCCTACTTCACTGCTTAAGACAATTATCATTGTAGCAGTCACCTTTCAGATTCACTATCCAAAGATAGTCGCTTTACTTCGACATATCCCAAGCGAACAGCAAAGGCAGCTTTAACCAAGTCGACGAAATCGAGGTAATCTAACCATAATGTGTCTTGGATGTGGCCGGTGCGGCATACAGCCCACAAGCAGAGTTCCTTAATATTTCTATAGCTGTTCCGTACAGTACCTACATAGTAAAGGAATAATAATTATAAAGTGAGTAGCAATGGAGTATTGAATATCGGACTGAGCATGATAAACATTAGCATATTGAGCGTGGGCGCCATTGTGCCTCTGCCGCCCCGTATGGGAAAAGGCGTGACGCTATGTTATGTTAGGACACCAACGGTATTTCTACCAGTGAACTAGCTTAATGACAGTTTTTCAAAACTTTTATAACCATTACACATTATTATTTTAATGAAGGTTATGGCCATGCTGGATTATCCCAGTGAAGTATGTACTTTTATGGTTCAGTCCTAGGTAACATGGTTTCACATAATGTTGTCTACACAGCTGCGGGTAATAATGAAAACGCGTTCAGATACTTGTATTAGGTATCTGATCAATGATAATTGAATACGATGGATACTAAACTTCTTTATCACTGTAGGCATTTACAAATATGCTTATTACGCGTAAACTTGTCTTTTTCACTATGCTTGCCCACTGTAGAAGCATCTTCAGTTTAGTCAGATAGCCACACCACACTAGCTCCTGTAATAGAATCAGCCACATCTAGCTATTCTTCTCAGAATTGATACGAAAAGGTATTTAGATTAATTGAGTAACTTTATTATTAAAGTCAGATTACAGACTCGCCAGTCTTTGTAAAGACCAATCATATGTGGAAGTACATAATCAGTGGTAATGCATCCAGGAGGCGCACTCCCAATTCAAAATACAGCAATTGTAATTTGATTATACCTACTGCTAATCACTAATTTCATCAATGTTTTGTGTTTAAATCAGATTGGCCCTGTCTGTGCAAGGTACAAATTATAATAACTCATTTTCACACGTATTCGATTCGGCACGCCTACGTCTCTAGCTCAGAGTTTCGTAGGTCAGGCGACCGACCTGATATCCTGACCTCACAACTGCAGTCTTGGTAGTCGTCGAGGTGAATGGCGAGCTAGCAGCCAACCACCGAGCATCAATCTCGGTGAACTTGTACGTAAGTGATGACTAAAGGGAAAACCTACTGGAGGTAAAGCTTTGAATATTCTTAGATTCATATAGATCAGATGAGTCTTAATAGCCAGAAACTAACTAACCAAGTCTAACCTAGCCAGCCCGAAACTCGGCTGGCTTCAAAAGATGACTTCATCAGACCTTTCTTAAGTCTGTGTTTGTTTATATCTATTTGCCTTATTTTTGAGTTGCATTTGCGCAGCCTATCTTTGCATCACGTACACGATGATGCATACACATTCAGTATCATAATTTATATAAGGTTTCCATAAGTAAACTACTAGTCATATCACATTGGCGCTTTTAACCCAGCAGTCGATACCAAACACTACTCAATATTAGGCTTAAAGCCAGGTAACGTCAGGTATAATATAGCAATTTTACCTGAAAATAAAATTGTTATTATACATACTTACCTGGCTTTAAGCCTAGGTAAATCATTGCCTGCTGTGCACATTAATGTGCATTGCATGATCGTGACACATTCTTAGACACGATCAGCTCTTTATTGAGTTGCCAATGACCTGAAAATTGAGCGCGCGCAATAACGCTGGCTACAATTGCCGCCATTTCTGAAACTTTACGCGCGCAATGTTGCTGAGGTTACAAACGGATATGACATGTATTTTAGGAGTTTTAAACAGGCAGTGAGCTGTTTAGGGCTAAATTCGTCGCACCGGAAAGGAAGTCAAGTATGCTACTCTCAATATTAGGCTTAAAGCCAGGTAAGTATGTATAATAACAATTTTATTTTCAGGTAAAATTGCTATATTTTTTCAAAATGGGGGACCGTTAGGTTTAGGTATGCCAAAGATGTTAAATGCTCTCTATTCGCGCTAGTCAGTCAGACGACCCGAATGGCCGAGTCGGCAGTGACCCTGCCTACGAAGCCAAGAGTCCCAGGTTCGAGTCCCGGTGGGGGCAAATATTTGTTTGATGAGAACGGATGTTTGTACCCTAGTCATGGTTGTTTTTCTATCTAAGTATAATATTTATCTATATAAGTATGCGTGTCGTTGTCTACTGTACGAAGATACAGGAAATCCTAGTTTGGGGCTAGATCAATGTGTGTAAATAGTGTCCAAGGTGGTATTATTATTATTATTATTAGTCGCAGGGCGGGTCATACAATTCGTTATCAGACTGTCCGCCTGTCTGTCTGCTTGTCTGTCAATACCTCTTTTCTCAGGAACGGGTGGGGTGTATCAAGTTAAAATTAACATCGACTACTTAGGTCTGAGGTCTGTTGAAGTTGTAACAAAAACAAACTTATCAACAACGTTTTCCTGAACTTTCAGGAACGCGTGGAGATATCAAGTTGATATTAATATCGATTAGGTACTCAAATCTGTGGTCTTTTGCATATAGCTTGATACGTGCAAGGGAATCAAGACCTGTAGGACACTTCCCGATGACCTAGAATCGTGAAATTTGGCAAGAAGGCTAGGCTAGGTCTTATAGTACAATTAAAGGAAAAAACCTGAAATCGTAAATTTGCAGTTCCTTCACAAAAAAAAATGCGAAACTCGCGATACTCGCGATGCGCGAGTTCAACACATCGGCCGATTTTTTTAAACGTTTGCACCTCAAATATTTAGTTTTTTTTTAATATGGGCTTAGGAATCGAGTTGAGTCGCTAAAAATAATTATCGAATATCTGCGCTTTTGAGAATAATTTGTATTTGTATTTGAATACATGAATATAACAATATTCAGTTTCTACATACAGCCGTCATTCAGTGACCATGCCTACTAAGCCAAGGGTCCCGGGTTAGAGTTCCGGTGGGGGCAAATATTTGTTTGATGAGAACGGATGTTTGTACCCTAGTCGTGGTTGTTTATCTATCTAAGTATAATATTTATCTATATAAGTATGTGTATCGTTGTCTTGTTTACTTGTTGTTTTTTTTTACATCTTCAAGACACCACAGACCTGATTGATCGATCTTAATTTCAACTTGATACCGCCGCGCGTTCTTGAGAGATAAGCTCTTGACAGACGAACAGACAGGGAGCGAAGTGATCATATAAGGCGTTGATTAGACGCTCAATCAATTCCATCAATCAACTATCAATCATGACTGATGGTTGATTGATGTTGATTGACGGAATTTTAATCGACATTAGACGCTCAATCAGACTGATGGTCAGTCAGATACAAGATTTCACAAACAGTACACGTGTCCACTCATGATATTATGGATATTCATAGAAGAAAAGCCTGCATTGCAATTTTGATTGCGATTTTAAGCAAAAGACGCGTAAAAAGAAAGCGTTGGCTGAAAGATTGGTTATTGAAAAGAGATTTCTATACCCATATAAATCTAATAACTGTAATCCGGGATTCGAAGGACGATAAAGACTTCGCAAATTATTTTCGCATGAAAGATGCGTGTTTTGATAAACTTTTGGTTCTGGTTACACCGTAGCTAAAAAAACAAGAAACCTGTATGCGAAAAGCAATAACCCCTGAAGAAAAACTAGCAGTAACTTTGCGGTATCTTGCAACTGGCAGAAACATTGAGGACATAAAATTTTCAGCTGTAATGTCACCAGCTGCAATTATTGAAGCAATCATGGATACATGTCGAGCGCTTATTTATGTTCTACAAGATTACATGAAGGTAAGTGTGATATTAAACAACAGTTTAAGTTAGTATGTTGTTATCTTGTTACTTTATTTAAGGAACTATTACTTAACTATTACAGTAAGTCATAAGCAGTGATCAGAATACCAGATTTCTCGGCAAAGAGCGAATCAAAATTTTCGGGCATTCACGAGTCGTGAATATCCTGGAAGTTTTGTGACGCTCTTTGCCGAGAAATCCGGTTCGGACTTGATAATTTATTTTTTTAATTCACCTTATTCCAATCACTGTTAACAAAATTTAAAAATTAAGGTTTAAATTGAGAAAACAGTGCAAATACATCTTGATGACTTCTTGAAGATGGTGTAGGACTATTTGGAATGTGTAGTGTGTATTCGTTTGAATTTAAATCAGATATTTGAGATTGCTGATCACAATGATAGTTAGAACTTATAATTATTTGGGACGGGCGAGCCTCTTTGTGAAGGTCTGTTATTATCGTTTGTCATTATAGTCCTGACTACAGGGCCTGTTTGTTGTGTGGCTAGATCAGTTGAATATCTAGCATTTCTAATAGCATCAATTTGTTGAGATGCTGGTGATGGCGGAGGAGGTGTTGGACTGTAATTTTGTGTATTGAAGTTGTTAATAGGCGCTCTCTGTTGAGGCGAAGGTGAGGGTACAGTAATAGGATATGAGAATGACGATGGAGGTGGTGGTGATATTATCGTACAATCATTTGAACAGCCATAATGTGAATATGGACTGTAATTTCCTGCATCAGTGGTCGCAGCAGCTGTCTGATATGGTGAGGATGAAGGAGGATCATTGATTCTTACTGAGTGCCTATTCAAATTGCCGAGTTCAGCTTCAAACAAAATATCGTTAATTGCTTTTTTTGCGTAAAGTCGTTGAATAGGATCGAGTCTATCTAATGTGTTGGACCATTCCAGTGCGATGGGATTAGGTAAATTGACTTGTTGACTACATGGTTCGCTCAAGGATTCGCAAACACGAATCAGCAACTCGTCGTGATTTATCTTTTTCTTTTTTGGTTTTGAAGCTTGTGAAGGCTGAGCAATCGTAGAGCTTGATGAAAAAGACCTTTCTTGAGTAATTTCTCTGGATTGTTGGCTAGTTTGCTGATTTGTTTCGTCTGTTTCTGAATCTGATTGTATCTGTAACAAAAAAAGTACATAATTTACATTATTCATTCATTTACTTTTAGGATATAGCCTAATTGAACAATGTATATGTAACTAACAATAAAATAAACTTATGTTTACAAGACTACATTTAAAAAAATAAATAAAAAACGATATAATTAATAATTTTGCTGTCATTTCAGATAACATCATCTGAAGAAGAATGGAAAGATATCGCAAGGGATTTTGGAGAAAGATATCAGTTTTGGAATTGTTTGGGGGCACTTGATGGAAAGCATGTTTCTATTCAGAAACCACCGAATTCAGGCTCGTTGTATTACAACTACAAAGGCTATTTTAGCATCGTTCTTATGGCTTTGGCAAATGCAAGAAAAGAATTTATAATGATCGATATTGGTGCTAATGGCCGTGTTTCTGATGGTGGAGTATTATTCTACACGAAATTCTGGGAATTATTTCAACAAGGAAGCCTATTCTTGCCAGAAGCAACCGCATTACCAAACACATCAGATGCTTTCCCCTATGTATTCATAGGTGATGAAGCGTTTGCATTGGGTAAAAATCTTATGAAGCCCTATCCTCAAAATGCTTGTAATAATGACCGAAAAACGTTCAACTACAGACTTTCTCGTGCTCGTTCTGTAGTAGAATGTGCCTTTGGGATACTTCGATCAAAATTTGGAATCTTCCAGGGGAATATTAATTTCGAACCCAGTAAAGCGTCATTGCTAGTTGCCACATGTTGCTACTTACATAATTATTTGATGAAAACATCACAACAACAGTACTTGACAGCAAGTTGGAACATTGAAAAACCAAATAGTGAGCAATTATTAGACTTAGCGCCTACTAACAACCGAAACCCCTCAAGAGATGCGAAAATAATAAGAGAAATTTTTTGTTATTATTTCAATAATGAGGGTAAATTATAATGTACTATCGAACCAACTGAATCATGACCCACTTGCCTGATAATTCGTTTGAAACTTTCAAACTTGTAAGATCTATCTATCTGTCAGTGTCTAATCAAATGATAACAAGTTCGTTACCAAGGAAATAAACCTTCAAGCAAATTTCGACCTACTTGCATTTAAGGGGTTTAGCAAAATAAGCTTATGGTGGGTCATGATTCAGATGGTTCGATTGTACCTACATCCTATATGAATAAAAATATTAAAATATAAAAACGCAATTTTACTCCTACTACGCCTAGGTATAATGCATATATCGCATAGTATCCCATTCTCAAACTTATTTGGTTTTAAAGCAAATCGATCAAGTACTAAAAAATTCAAGATGGCGGCGAAGAAGGGGCATTTGTAACACAGGCCGAACAGAAAAGAGACATATCTCAGTTGTTTTGTTATTTTAAGTGTATCAAAAATATATATTTTTATATTCAATATCAGTAAATAAATAAATAAAATAATAAATATCCCTGGACATTTCACACAGCGCCATCTAGCCCTAAACTAAGCAAAGCTTGTACTATAGGTACTAGACAGCTGATATACTACTTAAATACATTATTTTTTTGTAAATACATACATATTATACATCAGTGGCTTACATGTAAATATAACATCTTCAGGCGCAGTATGAAAAAAAAAATAAGTATAGGTACTGGATAGTATTAATGTTAATATATCAACTATAATCATCTGGAAGCGCTTGAAACAATTGCCACATAGAAATAGGTCACCCATCCAACACCCGTCTCGGACAGATGTTGCTTAACCCACACGATCGTTTCCTATGTTCGGATGCCGTTCGGCCCTAGACGCTTCTAGATAGTAAATATAGTAATAGCAAAGAATATATATAAAATATAGCCACTGATATTGAATATAAAAAATATTTTCAGGGACTAAAGTAGGTAGGTCTTTTAGTCCTTAGTCACTTTCACTACTATTCTAGCTGACAGACGCAACTACAAGAGAGATCGATATTGAAACACAATAACCCTAGATGTACCTATATAAGGTAACTACCGTGTACCTACCTGATGGGTCGGCTCGGATTCTTGTTGCATCGCTACAGGTTGTTCCAATTTTCTTAGAAAATGTAGTTATGGGAAATACCATATTTTAGGTGCGTAAATTTCATCTGTCCCAGCACCAGATCTTTTAGATGATATGATTTTTTTCAGCTCTCTCCGGTAATTTGATCTGATGGCATTTATTTTCTTTTTTACGTCCTCTAAGGTTGCATTCGGTTTTAACTTTCTTAAAATTGGTAATAGCTTTGCATAATTCGCATTCCTGAAATCAAAAAAAAAATACATATATTTAATTCATTATCATAAAAAAGTAACATTATATTTTAACCATTGCCGATATGATCAGTGGCAGGGTGAGAGCGCCTAATTCCGCACACCTTCATGTATCGCACACTTGGCACAAAAACTTCAGTGTCTATAGATATACTTAATTTAAATTCACGTTCTTTCCGGGAAATTGTACTCTATTTCATAGACAATAGAAGTAAAAAGTGTCCCATTGTTTTCTTTTTTGTTACCATTTGTCCATCCATTTCCTTTGTATGGTGGTAACAAAATTGGAAGTCTTAAAAACAAAAAATAATACTTGGCCACGTTTTTTTCTCCTATTGGGGTGAAAAGAGCTCGTGATTTTGAGTCGAAATGATTAAAAAAATCAAGAAAATAAAACATAAAAATGGAAAAATAAAAGAAACGCTGATGAAGCTGCTAAATAACTATATGTGTATTTTTATTAATAAATCATGTTGAATAAACAAGCAAAGATGCAAGTTTTCAGCTTTTTCCAAGTTTAAAATGTGTGTGCGATATAAGGGAAAATAAGCTGCCAAGTGCGAGTTGGACCCGCGTTGAGAGGGTTTTGTATAACAATAATAGGACTAACACCAACAAAATACCCTAAAAGTACCCTTAAATTATTTTTTTGAAATATTTTTTTTATACAAGCTTTGGACTCGTGATTTTGGGCAAACGAAAATGGGCATGAAGGAAAATGGGGTCCCTGGGGCTAAATTAATTAATAGCTTCGAAACCCAAACAAAATCGCTTTATTTTAGTACGTTATAGTAATCTCAGATAGTTTACCTACTGCAAAAAAATATAACTTACACCTAACGTTGTTCATATAAATGCTATAGGAAGTTAAAAGTGAAAAAAGTTTGACGTGTGCCTTATTAGGTGCTGTCACCCTATACCATGTTCGCAATCGGTGCGTCGCTTGGGCGGCGCGGGCGGCTTCCTCTGATCGATCAAAGGAAGCCGCGCCGCCTGAGCGAGTCGAGCGACGCACCGATTGCCAACAGGGTGTAAGTACCTAAGTAAGTACCTATATTATTTTTATGTTGTCAACAATAACCTAAACAAATTATATGTAAAGATCAAAGATGGTAGGTACCTTTTGTACTTGTTAGTGTATAGAGGATTCTTGGTGTCCCATAACTGAGATAGAGTTTCAAAGGATAAAATAAAATCTTTTTCGATCTCAATATTAGATGAGAGCGGCGGCGGCGATGTGTCATTGTCACTGCGCGAGTGTTCGGGCGCCTCTTCGGCGCGAGACAGGTCCGGCTCCATCGCGTTCCGCACGCTGACTGACGAGTGATTGATGAAATGCCATTACACGATCATTCAAAAGTCATGATTGATGGATGATTGAAGGAAATTAAATTTTCGTCAATCAACCATCAGTCACCATCAGTCATCGCATTAGACGGTCAGTTTTTCTTCAATCACAGCATGATTGATGGTTGATCCCGACCTTCCGTCCCATTTCAATGATCCCAATGCTATCAACCAACACTTTCTTAACGTACCTGGGGAAACGGAGGTCAGTATCTCATACTTGACGTACTATGAGTTCAATAGATTTGGCAACTCTACTTTTCATCTCGAACCAATTAGTCAGACTAAACTTTGGGGGATCATCAAGGGGCTTACGTCTAACGCGAAAGGGGCAGACAAAATTACCTTAAGTATGATTATTTTAACACTTCCCAATACCCTGGACATAATAACATTCATGATTAATTATTCCATTCAATCATCAACTTTTCCCGATCTATGGAAGGCTGCGATACTCCGGCATATACCTAAAAAAGCAAACCCCGCAGACGTTAATGAACTACGGCCAATAAGTCTACTTTGTTGCCTCTCTAAATTACTAGAAAAGGCTGTATCAGTGCAACTTACTCGATATCTGGAAATTAACAGAATCCTCCCTTGTTTGCAATCTGGATTCCGAAAATCCCGGAGCACTGCCACGACCCTACTTGACGTAGTAGATAATATTATAGCTTCCCAAGATATAGGTAACGGTACACAGTGCTGACTTAACTTGATTTTTCCCGGGCGTTCGACGCTATTAATGTTGCGCTGCTATTGTCAAAATTATCCTTTTATGGTTTCGAATCAAGCACTGTTGCCTGGTTTCATAGCTACCTAGAAAACTGGACCCAGCGTGTGGAAGTTCGCAGAGGAGACGGCTCCGTCTTGTCCTCAGCTGATTCTCCGATTACGAGAGGCGTTCCACAAGGATCAATACTTGGCCCCATACTATTTATATTATATAGCGCTGACATTACTCGTTGTTTAGAGAACTGTTCCTATCATTTGTACGCAGACGACTTACAAGTATACTTATCCTTTAAACCAGACGAAACCTCTGCTGCTACTGAAAAGATCAATCAAGATCTCCATCGTATTGTCGCGTGGTCCACTCAAAATAGTCTAATGCTTAACCCCAATAAATCAAAATTTATGGTCATTGGAAGTAAAAAACAAATAAATAATATAATTTCTCACAAGCCTGAAATCAAAATCATGGAAAAGAGCATCGAAAGGGTTGACGAAATTCGTAACTTGGGGTTGCTGATGGACAGTACCCTCAGATTTGAGAAACATGTCGCAAATACAGTGCGTAACTGCTTCTATCGATTGAAAATACTGTAAAAAATTAGGCCTTTCCTCAGCATAGATCTTCGTGTGCAGCTGTGTGAATCCCTTGTGCTTTCGAAACTAAATTATATGGACACGGTATATGACGCGCGCCTCCTGAACCGATCTGAACGTCTACTTCAGCGTGTTCAGAATGCGTGCGCTAGGTTCTGCTTCAACGTACCCCCCCGCGCTCTTGTCACCCCTTATATCAATAAGTCCAATCTTCTAAAACTTAGCGCTAGAAGAAATCTTCACTTTGCGACGCTGTTGTTTGGAAGATTTCAGGTTCCGGAATACCTTTACTTAAAACTTAACTGGTCCCGCAGGAACCCGACTAACTCAAGAGCAGCCACGTTTCTGCTGTCGTGTCCAAGACACAAGACTGCTGCATTCCGTGGTAGTTTTCGCTATGCTGCAACCAAATGCTGGAATAATATACCACCCCCGTTTCATGATCTGAAATCAATTAGCTCCTTCAGACACAAGCTCAAGGCACATTTGTTAGCAGCACAAAAAACCATACTATAGGACAGAGCACAGTTGACTTCACCAAATACCTCTACATAGGTATACATATATACAAAATAGGTCTACCCAAACTCTCACTCTCTCGCAGTCTCACATATTTCCACTACTTAAGCTACACTAATCACTTACCCCAACATTTAACATATGACTGTATGATTGGATTGTTTGTATGTCTGTTTTTTAACATATGATTGGCTTTATTTATATTATTTTATTTTAATTTCCGATCGTTTCTTGTTGTTGCATTTTGCCACTGGTGCATAATTATGCTTGAGCTCTTTCTGCGTCTTTACTTTTACTCAGATTATAAGTTTAGTTTTAAGTTTCTAGTTTTAGGAAATGGTGTGAGCTGAAAACCAGCGTTACGTGCAGCTCACTGCTACACGTAACACATGCTGAGCTCAAACCATTTTGGCATCTAAAAACCTCAACCCCGAACTGTACTATGGTTTCTTTTTCTTTCTGTATATCCTTGTGTTTATTTGTCAAATAATATATTTCTATTTCGATTTATAAAATTAATATAAACAAGCTCGGCGAATTTTTATCTAAAAACCACCTACTTCTATCAAATAAAATCTATTTTTAAAAACATTATTTCATATTAGTAAGTAAGACATTAGAAGCCAGATAAATGGTAGATAGTTGTACTAAGCAGAAAGTAATTTATGACTGGTTCGAGTGCTTATATAATTATGTGTATTAAAAGGCACGAGAGCAATATACATTAAGTAATGCGGGGTGCATAATCTGCTTTTCTTTCAACTGCTGCAAGGAAAGTCAGCGAAAAGTTAGGTTTTTCTTGTTTTGTTTTTTGCCTAGAGTTGAATTACTTCCGGAGTTAGGGAAATGTCCGTGCCACTTCACCACGTGCCACGCTCGTATTTCTCAGTGAAAATTAGCTGTTTACTTTCCCGCCTTTTTTTAAATTAAATTCTTTGTGGCCAGCATTTTTTAAAGCCTAGCAAACCCATACATAACACGCAAAAATGAATACATGGTACACCACGATTAATAGTACATTACGATATTAGAGCGTTAAGATGTTATAACCAATACGCACGTATATCGTACGACGTTTTTTAACACATTTGCGAGGAAACATACGCCAAAACTACATTTTCGGAAAATATAGCAATTTTACCTGAAAATAAAATTGTTATTATACATACTTACCTGGCTTTAAGCCTAATATTGAGAGTAGCATACTTGACTTCCTTTCCGGTGCGACGAATTTAGCCCTAAACAGCTCACTTCCTGTTTAAAACTCCTAAAATACATGTCATATCCGTTTGGAACCCCAGCAACATTGCGCGCGTAAAGTTTCAGAAATGGCGGCAATTGTAGCCAGTGTTATTGCGCGCGCTCAATTTTCAGGTCATTGGCAACTCAATAAAGAGCTGATCGTGTCTAAGAATGTGTCACGATCATGCAATGCACAGTTATGTGCACAGCAGGCAGCGATTTACCTAGGCTTAAAGCCAGGTAAGTATGTATAATAACAATTTTATTTTCAGGTAAAATTGCTATATTATACCTGACGTTACCTGGCTTTAAGCCTAATCAATATTAGGCTTAAAGCCTCGTCGATACCAAACACTACTCAATAGTAGTGTTTGGTATCGACTGCTGAGTTAAAAACGCCAATGTGATATGACTAGGAGTTCATTTATGGAAACCTTATATAAATTATGATACTGAATGTGTATGCATCATCGTGTACGTGATGCAAAGATAGGCTACGCAAATGCAACTCAAAAATAAGGCGAATAGATATAAACAAACACAGACTAAGAAAGGTCTGATGAAGTCATCTTTTGAAGCCAGCCGAGTTTCGGGCTGGCTAGGTTAGACTTGGTTAGTTAGTTTCTGGCTATCAAGACTCATCTGATCTATATGAATCTAAGAATATGCAAAGCTTTACCTCCAGTAGGTTTTCCCTTTAGTCATCACTTACGTACAAGTTCACCGAGATTGATGCTCGGTGGTTGGCTGCTAGCTCGCCATTCACCTCGACGACTACCAAGACTGCAGTTGTGAGGTCAGGATATCAGGTCGGTCGCCTGACCTACGAAACTCGGAGCTAGAGACGTAAGCGTGCCGAATCGAATACGTGTGAAAATTAGTTATTATAATTTGTACCTTGCACAGACAGGGCCAATCTGATTTAAACACAAAACATTGATGAAATTAATGATTAGCAGTAGGTATAATCAAATTACAATTGCTGTATTTTGAATTGAACTGATTATGTACTTCCACATATGATTGGTCTTTGCAAAAGACTGGCGAACAACTCTGTAATCTGAAAGTTACTCAATTAATCTAAATACCTTTTCGTATCACTTCTGAGAAGAATAGCTAGATGTGGCTGATTCTATTACAGGAGCTAGTGTGGCTATCTGACTAAACTGAAGATGCTTCTACAGTGGGCAAGCATAGTGAAAAAGACAAGTTTACGCGTGATAAGCATATATTTTTTTAATTGAATACGATGGATATAAAGAAGTTTAGTATCCATCGTATTCAATTATCATTGATTAGATACCTAATACAAGTATCTGAACGCGTTTTCATTATTACCCGCAGCTGTGTAGACAACATTAACTGAAACCATGTTACCTAGGACTGGACAATAAAAGTAAAATATACATACTTCATTGGGATAATCCCGCATGGCCATAACATTCATTAAAATAATAATGTGTAATGGTTATAAAAGTTTTGAAAAACTGTCATTATGCTAGGTTCACTGGTAGAAATACCAGGTTGGTGTCCTAACATAACATAGCGTCACGCCTTTTCCCATACGGGGCAGCAGAGGCACAATGGCGCCCACGCTCAATATGCTAATGTATATCATGCTCAGTCCGATATTCAATACTCCATTGCTACTTTATAATTATTATTCCTTTACTATGTAGGTACTCTACGGAAAAGCTGTAGAAATATTAAGGAACTCTGCTTGTGGGCTGTATGCCGCACCGGCCACATCCAAGACACATTATGGTTAGATTACCTCGATTTCGTCGACTTGGTTAAAGCTGCCTTTGCTGTTCGCATGGGATATGTCGAAGTAAAGCGACTATTGAGAAACAACTAAATAAATAGTGGAGATGTGAAAAATCACGATGTAGGTATATATAATCTCAAATTTATATTAATGTCCTGAGAGACTCGAGGACTGTCATCAGCTCCTTTTGGATAATATACTGAAAAGTGCATTCTTACAGCCACTTACCCAGTGAATTATGAAGACCTGCGCGGTCCAGTGACACGTAGGTCATTTGTGAGAAGTAATGTAGATAACTTCTCTATATGGCTACGACAATATCCTGGTGGATAACTGTCTGAATAATATTAGCAGACTATATCTTTGGATAATGAATCTGAAAGGTGACTGCTACAATGATAATTGACTGAAGCAGTGAAGTAGGCATATTCCCGAACATATACTGCCGGATTGATGAAAGTAGGCGGGTTGAAAAACGACGGCTCTGTTAGATTGTAACGCGTTGTTATATTAGGGGTTGGAGGAAATCAGCTAGGTAGGTACTCAAAGTTCTTTAACAATGTGGTTTAACTTATTAAAGGTAAGACCAACACCACAATAAGAGTAATTTATGATTACTCTTTTACCCTTTGAGTATTGTATTATACGGATAGCCGGTCCTCCAGCCACATACCTAATATTTAGAACTCCCTTTTAATCCCTTAAAAGCAGCAGCGCTAAAATGGAAAGTATTGATTTCAAAGTAAAGAAAGTTACATAAAGTAATTAGTATAAATGGAATATAAAATAGTGTTGATTTTATATTTTTTCGTCACTGGCTTAAAAAGGGTTAAAAATGAGTAAAACGTTACAATAAAACTGTAGGAAAATTGTTTGCCTCCACTCTGTCCGCCTCGTTCTACAAACATCAGGCGATGTTTCTGTATGAAAATGTCGCTTTGAACCTTGCACAGATGGAAACGTTGCAGAGACTGAGTTAGATCTCAAGTTTCGCCGGGATACTAGAAATGCACGACAACCAGCCATCAGATATCTACATCTTTGCTCAAGATGTTTAATTGAACAGTCTCGCATAGACTGATTCATTTCGTACTCACACGAGCGTTTAGTAGCGATGTCCCCTTACGCGCAGGCACCGCATACCGGCATAACCGCGAACGTCTGACATAACTGCATGTCAATGTCGCTTTAAACCTTGCAGGTGGACTAAGTTGCAGAAACTGTATCAGCGGTATCGTACCATCGAAGATTGATCAACAGGTCACTTCACGCGGGTTTTCAATTTCTCTGTAGCCAAGCCGCGCTGATTGGTGTACTCATGGCGCTCAGACTGGGCTGCGGTACCAACACGTGGCTGCCGCTCGTAGTCGCCGCGTCGTCGTTCGCCTCCTGCCTCCCCTCCGCGCACGCACCAGCCTTGCGCAGGCTGGCGGCCCGGAGCGCTAGCCGGGCTCCGGGCGGCGGGGGCGCGACACCGCTGCGCGCGGGCGCGGGCTTACCTTCTCGGTTTGCCTTGCTCTGGATGGCAAACTCACGAAAAATCTCCAGCTTTCTCCTTCCTCGGACATAAAATCTGTAAAACTGGGATTAGTTATGGACTATCCACCGAGGGCAAAATCTTGCACGAGGTTACCATTACGCGATGGTCGTGAATACATTGAGTATAGATTGAGTAGAGATCCACTCGTCCAACGTCAATAGTTCGCAATTGATAAGAATCGATTTTATTATTTTCCCCCTCTGAAGACCTCTCGTTGATTGTATTACATACCTTATCCCTGTAGCCGGAATCTGCTTGGTGCTAAACAAGCCAAGACATGACCGTCGAAAATATCCCTTTTTGCGCCTCCTTCTGCTTGATCAAACCATGAGGTATAACCATGGGCGGTCACTACGTTCCCGCCAAGTATGATTGCCATCGAAGGACTCGGCGCACTCGAGTTCAATGAACCCCAGCACAGAAAAATAAAAGTTTGTAACTCATGCGAACGGCAAATACCTAACCTGATTGGATTGGATTTACTTATGATTTTCTCAGCGTGAGATTCGGATGAATGCAATGTTTGTACTTTCGAGGGTAGTTACAAATAGTTACTTATAAATATCACTCCTATATCAAAGGGAGTGATATTCCTATCAAATTCAATGTCAGAATTAAACATATCTTATTGCGAGACTGTGTGAGTTACTAAACATTGCATCACTCGATCGGTTTAGCATACGATCATGCATTGCCGAGATGTTACTAGCTGAATCTTGGAACGATTTTTCCAGATTACTTGTCCTTGAATTCTTTCTTACTCCCCGATGTCTTCTCCTCCGGCTGCTCCTCCTCTC
Organism: Argyresthia goedartella; assembly: GCA_949825045.1. NCBI lineage: Eukaryota > Metazoa > Arthropoda > Insecta > Lepidoptera > Argyresthiidae > Argyresthia > Argyresthia goedartella. The sequence continues at coordinate 3,099,454 of OX463833.1, forward strand.
CGGAGACGTGGAAGTGGAACTGCTGTAGCGATCACTCCTCGATGATTTACTACGCGGGGCTATTTACCGTGGTTTTTATTAAACGGATTATTTTTTGCTGTTACACTGAATTAACACTATAACCGTAACAAAATTCCAAGGATATTTCGAAAAATAACTTGGAATATTTTCAAATTTGTTAATCGCGTGCGCACGGAAAGAAATCCAAAACGCCAATGACCTGAAAATTGAGCGCGCGCAATAACGCTGGCTACAATTGCCGCCATTTCTGAAACTTTACGCGCGCAATGTTGCTGAGGTTCCAAACGGATATGACATGTATTTTAGGAGTATTTTAGGCTAAATTCGTCGCACCGGAAAGGAAGTCAAGTATGCTACTCTCAATATTAGGCTTAAAGCCAGGTAACGTCAGGTATAATAACTTGGCATTTTTCATGTTTTTCCACTTCAAGAAATTTTCATACGTGGTTATGTATCTGTCCTTGGATATTGACGGCAGCAAGCTGTCGCATGCGGTTTGTGCTTCTGTTAGTATATCCGGTGGAATTGAAGTAATATATTGCTCATCTTCATTATTGAAAGTTGTCATTTTTAGATAGTCACATATATAATACAAGTACAAAGAAAAGAAAATTTGAGAAAAATGGCGCGAGGATTATTTTCTGCCGTGGCTGCGTGAAAATGTTGGCAAAGACGCTAGAGCATGCAGCCAAGTTTTTAAATTACCGAATAAACTGTTTTATTTTAATTTTAAATAAACTCAATCTGTGAATGCACACTGTCTACTGACTGGCGCCGCGCGGCGATTAGTTCGAAATTTGAATAGCAACAGCGCGCTGCTCACTAGCTGGAGTCGTGCGGCGGCGATCAGTTCCATATTTGAAATGGCAAATAATACTGTTATGGAATTTGTATGGACTATAACTTAACTATTTGCATTGGTAACACACGCGTTTTTTATGACCCGCTTTACATATTTAAAACCGGTGGAATTACATCAGCTTTACGAGCAAGGGTGTTAAAAAATCAGTGAACGATTCGGCCAACCTCGGAAATTGTCGTGAATCCCTCATCTCTCACTAGAGAGAGAGAGTTAGAGAGAGAGAGAGAGAGAGAGAGAGAGAGAGAGAGAGAGAGAGAGATCGGATTTAGGCGATGATATCCGAGAAAAGCCGAATCTTTAACAGATTTTAATCGTATTGTAATGATACTTACATCGCTGCCCGCCTTGTACAGTTTGATCTCGCCCGCGCAGCCGAGTTTTTCAAACATGGCGCCGAAACTAACGTCAATGTCGCGAACTAGCTTCTCCAGTGGGGGCAGCCAGGCCGACCTGGATACAAGGACAATACAGAGCCTGGATTATTTGATTTTGCTTACATTTTCACATATATCCTGTTGAATAGACCACATGCATCTTAAAAATATAATACTACGATTTATTGCCAGAAATCGCGGAGTCAAATTGACCCATCAGCGTCTAGAGTTTTTTTTAGTCTTTTCCTTCTTTCTCTTAGAAAAGGATAGGGACTCTTTTTTGTTCCTTTTCACGTTACTTTAAAATAATAATAATAATACCTTGGACACTATTTACACACATTGATCTAGCCCCAAACTAGGATTCCCTGTATCTTGGGTTCTAGACAACGATACACAGACAAATATTATACTTAGATAGATAAACAACCATGACTAGGGTACAAACATCCGTTCTCTTCAAACAAATATTGGACTCGAACCCGGGACCCTTGGCTTCGTAGGCAGGGTTACTGCCGACTCGGTCATTCGGGTAGTCGCAGTTTTTGTTTTAAATAAATACAAAATAAAATAAACACGAGAAAAGAAGGGACTTTTCTGTTTTTAGGTCTCAAAATATTGTTAAATTTCCTATTACGTATACAAAATCGTACACATGATGGAAATAAAACTGTTGAAGAAATAACTGAGGCTGACAACATATATAATATCTTATTATTGCGCTATGTATCGTGAATATGTCGCTCTCTTTTGCTCCTCTTCAGTGACGTCGGAATGTTACGGCACAAAGTAATCTTGGCACCCGCGAGGAATGCGTTTCGCCTCCCTCTCACGCTCGCTCTCGCCCTCGACGCGTCGGTGACGGACGCTATGATGTATGCGAGCGAACATAACTTTGGCGTATAGTATCCAGTATAGCTTCTTCTTTGCTTAGCTTGATAATATACCTTATCAGATATCATTTGACAAGCCAACACTGAATATTTTATTTAGTGTATGGTTCTCGCGCAAAGCCTTCGACAACCCAGTGGAGCCCGTTTTTGGTTTTGTTCTATGTCAATTGTCAGGCGTTGTTGATCTGATCAATGCTGGATTGGAACCTTACCTTAGCCACGATATTCTGCCGCCTTTAATTAGTATCCGCCGTTCCTCGCGAAGCAAAATGTCCTCGACACCACGTGCTGGCGCCGCGTGGACTGTGACCTGCGACCCTCCAAGGGCCACAAACCGCCGATCCTCAGTGCAATCCTTGCACTGAGAGTTGCATACACACTGCACAATTGTTGTAACCGAAGCACAGCAAACCGATTAATTTGAATTATTTTCCGGGACCGCAATGAATCGCGTTCCGAGTCCGGCGACCGAGAGAGGGTGTCCGCTCATGCGTACACTAGCGCCACCGTAGGCGCACACGGCCAGGCAGGGAAACCAATACATCAAAGAATCAGAACCACAACGCCCGACCATACCCCCCCCCCCCCTAACCAAGGCCCCCTTGGTTCCTATACCTCTAAGGGTAACCGACACAACTTAGAAATGGGCCGAAGAAGTGTCCCATTCTGAGTCGTTACTACCGCAACCCGAACAACACCGTCTTTTCCGGGTAATAACTTAACTAACCGACCGCGCCGCCATTGTAAAGCAGGATAGTTATCCTCCTTAATTAAAACTAAATCATCCAACTTTGGTGGATCCGTATGATCAGTCCATTTATACCGTTTTTGCAACGTATGAAGATATTCCGTTCTCCATCGCGACCAAAAATGTTGAGACATCTTTTGGATTTGTTCATACCGTGATAACCGAGTCATTTTAACCTCTTCATATGGATATTCCGGAAGCGAAACCAACGGTTGGCCGATCAAGAAGTGGCCCGGGGTTAATACTTCATAATCAGTTGGATCCGTACTAAGTGGACATAGAGGCCGAGAATTCATAACCGCTTCTACCTTAGAAAAGAAAGTAGCAAGTTCTTCAAAGGTTAACCGAGTTTCACCGAGCACGCGCCGAGCGTGAGTTTTTGCCGATTTGACTGCCGTCTCGAAAAGCCCACGGTGATTTGGACTTGACGGTGCGTTAAACAATCAGTTAATATTATTTTTCGTAAGACTACGTTCTAAATTTCTAAATCTAAATTCCGAATGATTATCCCTTAAGAATATATACAATTCTTTTAAATACCGATCCGCAGCACTATAATTACTACCGCAATCAGACCTGACTAACGAAGGCAATCCCCTACGTGACGTAAACCGAGTGAAGCATGCCACGAACGCCTCTAGTGACAGGTCAGCCACTATTTCCAAATGCACAGCCTTTGTAGCTAAGCACACGAAAATACAAAGATAACACTTTAGTATCTTTACATTCCGTAGTGAACTAGACTTTATATAGAACGGCCCACAAAAGTCTGTTCCCGTTCCGAGAAATGCACGCACGCCCCTTACCCGATCCTCTGGCAAATCTGCCATGAAAGGTTGCGTTGGTCGCGCCCTAGACCGAAAGCACTGAATGCACTTGAATGTGATATGACGACATACACGCCGTGCCGAAACTATCCAGTAGCCCCGAGAAAGAATAGCCGCAAGCGAGTTTGCCCCGACGTGGCAATAAACCTTATGATAGTGTGTAACTAATAAGTCCGTGAATTTACTCTTTCCTGGTAAAAGGATTTGATGCCGAGAGCTATACGGTAATTCCGAAGCCGATATCCGACCGCCGACCATAATTATGTCATCCCTATCAATGAACAAATTAAGATGTTTACATGAAGTTCTTATAATCTTGCCTGTTTTTAAAGCATTGATTTCTTCCGCAAAGTGTTCTGATTGTACCATCCGAGTTAAACACAGTAATGCATTTCTACGTTCCAAAGTAGAAAGGTTTTTTCCGAGTGACCGATCGGCTGACTGAGTTTTACAATTTTTTCCGAACCGCAACAAGTAACCTGTCACATTTAATAGCGTCTCATAAGAGCTATACCTATCTAGTAAATTAAATTCCGATTCTACTACTCCGACATTAACCACCTTAGACTTAAGACCGGGCAGCATATCCGATGGAAAATCCGTACAATCCGTAGGCCATTGTTCCCGTGAACAATGTAACCACCGCGGCCCCCACCACAGCTGGTGCTGCAGCAGCTCAGTAACCGACGTCCCACGTGATTCTACATCCGCACAGTTCATATCACTGGGAACATGTCTCCAGTTGATTTTAACCTGCGAGGCGTTTATTTGACAAACCCGATTTCCTTCAAACACCTGTAATTTGTGAGCCGGTGTACGTAGCCACGCCAGTACTATAGTACTATCGCACCACCCTACTACCTCATCAAACTCAATAATGTCCGCCATCGAAGATACCACATGATTAATAAGTTTAGTTAACAATGCGGCACCATTAAGCTCTAGTTTAGGTATTGTCTGTTTTGTCCGTAACGGAGCTACCCTGGACTTGGCCATGAGTAACTTCACGCATACCCTACCCTCCGTGTCAACCGACCGCAAATAAACCGATGCCGCGTACCCTTGCGACGAACCCAATAAATACCAAAATCGACGAACCCTATAATTTTGAAAACCACCGGAGCTATCCACCCTAATAGATCATATAACCGAGATACCATGGACAATATACTACGCCGAGTCACCGTTTTATCATTTGGTAGATTTACCCAATATGTAAAACTATCATCCCGAGGATTCCATTGTATACCGAGAACCCTTATGAGTCCTGTCTCATCCGTGTCATCAAATGTATGAAGCGTTTCTAAATGGTCTAAAGGTAAGCCTTCTAATAGTTCAGGCACGTTAGATGACCATTTCCGAAGTTCGTAACCGGCCGTGTGCATAAGTTCTGTCAACTCAGTTTTTAATGTCAATGCCTCTTGAATAGAATCCGCCCCACCGTTCAAGTCATCAACATAACTATTTGACCGAAGTAACCGAGCCGCCCGAGGGTATTTAGCCTGCCCATCATCAGCCAGTTGATGAAGGCTCCGTATTGCAATAAAGGGACTTGACTTTAAACCGTAAGTATTTGTAGTCAACTCGTAAACAAGCAGGGGTTCCGTAGGAGCCGATCTCCAATACAATAGTTGATATTTCCTATCAGCAGGATTAATCCATGTTTGTCTAAACATCATTTTTACGTCCGTCGTAAATACAACCCGATACCGCCTAAAATTTAGAATTATCTGAGTTATATCATTTTGTAACCGCTCACCCGAATATAAACAGTCCCGAGAAGCGCCCGAGTTTGTTTGTACGCTGCCGTCAAATACAAGGCGAATTTTTGCCGTATCGCCCGATTTTTTAAAAACTCCGTGATGTGCAAGAAAATAATGTTCCTCTTCCGAATGTATGTTGAAATAAGAAACCGCCATATGCCCGAGTGCTAAATATTCCGCCATAAATTGTATGTATTTTTCCCGATATTCAGATTGCCGAGCCATTCTTTTTTCAAGAGCTGAAAACCGCCGTAATGCCGTTTGCCGAGAGTCACCCAGCCGAGAGTGACCTGGGATAAGTGGTAGCCGGACCACATATTTGCCGTCCTTATCCCTATACGTGGTTGAAACATAAAAGTTTTCACAATCCACGTCCGCCGGATCCCTAATTTTGCTCATAAGGGGCTCTTCTGTCCGCCAGAACCTCTCTACAGCTTCCAATAAAGTCGTTGCCACGATTTTTCCGATATCACTCGACGCTGCCGAGTCACGACATGACGTCACAGGGCCGAATACTGCGAAGTCAAAAATAGTACCCAACGCATGGGGTCCGCCGCCGCCGCCGACTCCTAGATTAACCTTATAACCAGTAAGGATCTGACCTAAGATGTCACAACCGAATATGACGTCTATCCCAGACGAATAATAACCGTCGCTATCCGAATCCGATATTTGTATATCTCCTTGGGATATACACAGCTTCCGAGCTAAATATGTCGTTGGCTTCTTAAGAACCGCCGCCGTAACCGATAATATTGGGTGACCAGATTTTTCTGGTCTAAAACTAAATTTCACAACATGTTGACTACCGTTAGTACTAATACCGCCTATACCTATCATAGGTGTTTGAGTGTAATACCGTTTCAAACCTAGGTTAGTAACAAGATCACTCCGAATAATAGTTAATTGCGATCCGAGATCTGCAGCCGCGTAGCTACCTTGCCTGTCCGCGAGTCATTATTATTATTACCGTCCGTGTAACCGCGAGGATATCCCAATCGCTGTCCTCCGCCCGACATCGCCATGCAAAGCGCGCGATGGTGTCCCGTATGACCACAGCACCCGCAAGGTTCATTTCGTGTATAAGACGCCGCCCTATGTTGTCCGAAACACCTAAAACACATGCCGTTTGTCCTTACCCATTCTTTCCGTTCGAATGGCATCATTTTATTACTGAAAGAAATATCTACACTCGTTTTGTAGAAACTCCGTTAGTTGCGCAAACGTAGGTAATGTTTTGTTGCCGCTGCCGTGAGTACGTTCGAATCTGCTCTTTACCTCAAAAGGCAGCCGCGATAGCCCTATATGTAAGAGCATGTAACTCCATTCATCGACCGGTAAATTCAAACACTTTAGAGCGCGAGTTGACTCCAGTAACGGGTTCAACATTGCCGTCCGTAATTCCGTAACCTTAGTTAATACCGGCAAGTTTAAAATCCGCGAAATATGTGAATCCGCCAACAACCGTATGTTTTCGTACCGACCTTTCAAAATCTCTAGACCCGTGTCCAGAGAATCATCCTCCATGGGTAAATGTTGTAATATAGATTTAGGTTCCTTATCAAGATGCGTTATCAAGTAATGATATTTTTCCGTCCGTGAGATATCTTTCCGAGTCATGACTAACGACTTATACAAGCTAATAAAACCTGTCCACGTAAAAATGTCACCATTGAACGTGGTCAGATTTATAGTAGGTAGTCGTGGACGAGACTGACAGGTAGATTTAGCCGCACTATCTTCTGTTGCCTCATTCGCGAAAACCAAAAATGCCGCATCCAACCGATTATACATCTCCGTGGCGTTCTTGTATTTGTCATCATAGCCCCGTATCTTTTCCGCATCCGAATCATCCTTGAGAACTAATAGCAAGCCCTCATATGCCTCGGTTAACACAGTAAAATGATCTTCCAGTTTTCTCAACCTAGCAGAAAGCACAGATCCCGACTGTGTTGCATTTTCTAACAACGCAATAGAATTAGTTAGCCAATCGTATTGAATTTTGAATTTACATTCATAAGCCTTAGCTTAGTGGCCATAGTTGCAAACAAATGCGAACCGCCCGAACCGAGACAACTGCCGAATTTTTTCTACCTACCCTACAAGAATGTTATCCGCAGAACTACTGAATTAATCCCGAGTACCAATGTGATATTGTTTTATATCTAATTTCCGAATTTAGTTGACCGACCGCCGTATTACCTATGACCTGCACTGAGGTAATAATCAGAGTAAACAAGGTCCGATTTTCACTCGCGCGCTCGCGAAGTAAATATGAACAATGGCCGCCGAATTGCTCACTTGCCGACACGACACGACAATGAATGAATATGGCGCCGCAAAAATACGTAACTAAACCGAACCGAAATGGATAACCGTACCGAAAAATTGATGGTTATGATTCCAAATATGAACAATGGCCGCCGAATTGCTCACTTGCCGACACGACACGACAATGAATGAATATGGCGCCGCAAAAATACGTAACTAAACCGAACCGAAATGGATAACCGTACCGAAAAATTGATGGTTATGATTCCAACGAACAATTATCGACTATTAGAACTGTAAATCCGGCTCGAAGTGACCAAAATTATGCTCGCTCAAAGCCTTCGACAACCCAGTGGAGCCCGTTTTTGGTTTTGTTCTATGTCAATTGTCAGGCGTTGTTAATCTGATCAATGCTGGATTGGAACCTTACCTTAGCCACGATATTCTGCCGCCTTTAATTAGTATCCGCCGTTCCTCGCGAAGCAAAATGTCCTCGACACCACTTGCTGGCGCCGCGTGGACTGTGACCTGCGACCCTCCAAGGGCCACAAACCGCCGATCCTCAGTGCAATCCTTGCACTGAGAGTTGCATACACACTGCACAATTGTTGTAACCGAAGCACAGAGTCCGAGATTCCATAAAACCGATTAATTTGAATTATTTTCCGGGACCGCAATGAATCGCGTTCCAAGTCCGGCGACCGAGAGAGGGTGTCCGCTCATGCGTACACTAGCGCCACCGTAGGCGCACACGGCCAGGCAGGGAAACCAATACATCAAAGAATCAGAACCACAACGCCCGACCATATGGAAAAGACTAACAATGGTCAAAGAAACTTGTTTCTTATACACACACATGCACAATCTCATGGTAATACACATTACATAAGTTTTATAAGTATGTGTGACTATGTCTGTCCTGGTGGCCTGCCTGTACCTACCTACAACCTCGTCACAATATTATGATACCTACCAGAATCGGCAATGTATATAAACATTTAAAGTCTCATATATTTTCTCCGGAACTTTTGGGTAACACAGTTTTGAAAGCTAGCAACACTGTTTTCTTTGCTGCCAACTTGACAGCGAAGGTAATTTAAAGCTGAAACTCTCTTTTGACACCTGTCACGTAAGTGTACAAAACGACAGCAACACTCACTTGATTTCGTTCATTTTGTCCTCAAGCTCCTTGTTGAGAGAGCTAGAGTCGTTGACTTCTGAGCGAAGCCTTTGTATCGTCTTCTCTCGGTCTTCGTACTCTTTGACCACCTGAGAAAGATAAGATAAGATGATATCATAGTAGGAGCAGTAGAGCGCTTATTTGCACGCAAATTATATGTGACGATGAAACTTTACTAGTTGCTCGTTGCGGCGGCTTTGCAAGGCGATTTTTGTTTAGCATATATATAATACGCATCAACCCTCAGATTAACGAAACTCTTTGCATAAAAAAAACTCTGTACATTGCGCATAGTGAATTACTCTATGGTAGTTGTTTTGTCAAATAGGTCCTATACCATAGAAAAAGTAAGCAAAGAGTTTTGTTAATCTGAGTCCGCTAGCAATACTGACGACGGTTCCAGGTCCCGCGGTTGGAATCCTGCCTGGGAAAAAAAACCCCAGGTCTTGCATGTTTATATGCTTGCGACGCGGCTGTTTCTGGTTCTCACGACACAGTATCCTAGTGTAGGGCCAGAAATATATATGTTATGTTGATAGATAGATAGATAGATAAAGCGTTTATTCAATCGTCATAATATACAAAACAGAACACAGAAAATAACAAGTAGACATGGAATAGAAACAACAATTAAGTAGTTCAGGGTGATCAGACGTATAAGATATTACAATTCAGGAAAAAAGCGTGCGTTCTATCGTGGCGAGTTGTGTTCGGCGATGGTGAAACGGTTCCGGCTCAGCATATGCTACAGGAAGACCTGTAGCGCTGGTATTCTGTCGGAACCAGATTAATTTGGGTGTGATATTTAAGGTGTTGATTTGTCTACGTGGTTAATATTGATTAAATATATAAATATGATAAAAAGGAAAGCTTTTCGAAAGAAACTAGGGAATATTTGTGTTTAAGTGTGAGATGTGATTTGTGAGAAAAAAATATACACATTTTTCAGTATTGGGAAGGGATGTCGCATTTTAATATTCGAGTTAAGTACAATATATTATTATTTTCAAAAATGAAGGGCCCAACGAATAAACGGACATAGCCTCAGACCTCCGTCCCTTGAAAGGCCAGTAAATACTCTCTATAGGAGGATTTAAAGCCGTTTAAAGAAACTTGATACCTGCTCGTCTCCCCGATCCATGCAGTCGATCCTGGTCTGCAGCTCGATGCAGTGCGCCTGCAAGGCGTTCAGCTGCGAGGGCAGCTCGTCGAACTCTCGCTTGTACGGGAACTGCGGGTCCTGCGGCAGCTTGTCCCCGGAGGAGCGCTTGGCTTCGGTCAGCTTCTGCTTGGCGGTGGACTTCGCTCGGTTGAGCAAGTTCTCGATGTTCTCTAGGGTCGCCTGTGCAACAAATAGGCTGTTGGTTAGATCAATACAGTACGGTTTACGATGCGCATTTGGTACGCACACTGCAATCCCTGGTTTACATTGTAAGCACGCAAATAAAAGGTGAAAGGCTGTCTTCCGGGGCAAAAATATGTGTACACAGCATGTTATAAAAAAAGAGTATGTGCCTAATTAAAATTAAACATACAATAAATCAAAGAACACTAAAGAAGAAATTAACAATTTAAACAAATGAAATTACACATAAAACAGTTTCAACAAATAAACAATTTCAGTCATTTAGCAAAATCTGCAGAATTTTAACAATTTACAGAAAATAGAAAATAATTTACAGAAAATATTATATATGTATAGTGCACTCACAACGCAAACAGCGCTCGTAAGCGCATCGTGAACCGCACCGTTAGTATGCATGACAGGGCTGCACAAATCTTACAAAATGGTAGCCCTAGTGCATGACGGGAGGGGACGCCCGCTGTATATAACCGGATGGTCGATCCACAACTGTGACTACGATCATACTGACGATCCACTCAATCACAAGTCAGTGACTTATTACAATACGGTATTTGGCAAGGTAGTCCAATAAATCTAGAAAAGTGCCTCAAAATGAACCTATTTCAACAAAAAAAAAATGACAATGAGAATTGTATATTTCCAGCAATTGTATTTTATAAACTCAATTTTTTGTTAAAAAGACAGCATTTCACTAGGACGTCACATGCAAGTATTTCATAGAACTCGTGAACAAAATTACCGTTTTGACAGATCCTAAAAAGTATATATTTTGACTAGCAGTCAAATACCGTATTGTGGATACTGCCGTTATGGTCTACCAGTCATGTATGCTCAGTACTGAGATATTGCTTAAGGCGGCAGTCTTGTGTTCTTGCAGTAATTATCCGAAACTAAGACCTTATTTTTAGTTATTCAAAAGCTACAAATGAAATTTATTTAACATCACTTTACAGAGTGGGGTTTCGAGTTTCCAAAACATATTAGTTTTTTTACTTTGATGTTACTTTTAATTGCTGTGTTAGGCTTTAAATATACCCGTGTTTACGTTCTGCGCGTTGAAGGTCTAATTCATGCACACGTCACGTAAAAAATATGGCAAAAAAACGAAATGTATACAGATAACATTGATTCTTAAATCCTCTACAATAATCTTACCTGCTTATATTTTAGAAAAAAGCCTTAGTTTTCTTATTTTAAGTGGCTTAATTAGTGGTAATTTTAAGAAATCGACCATATCTAAAACTTATTTTTTCTTTTAAAAAACATATTTTGGAGAAGTCACAATTTAACCACTTACGAAGCAACTATTAAGTTATGAAATAAAAAAAAAACTGTATTGAAAAATACATTATAAGTACCTTTTAACTTCTTGAGTGTTTATAAACAAATAGTACGCGCCGAAATTTCAGTCAGTTCCGCTGGGACATCCCAGCGTTCGGACGTGTGATTTGTAGCTTGTTTTGCCTTTACCTCTCGCTCGCACGGAAGCTCTCTCTCCCACGCGCTACTCTTACCCCGGTGCCGGGACGCGGCCCAGCTCGCATTGAAAGTTGCTCTACTTGAAATAGTGCTTGACTATACTGTCAGTAATTATCGAGTATGGATCGGAAAAGAAAGAAATATCCCTGTACCAATAAAAAGAAGAGTAAATTAAAAGTTGAAATAATGAAAAAAAACCGTTTAAATAGGTAAGTTGAGTTCTACTTATATAGCTTATTGTATTTACTTTCCGAATGAGGACCATGAATAAATTTAAATATTATAAGTCCAAAACGTCTATTATTTTAGTTTACAGTATTTTTTTGAATATTTTAGTTTACAGTTAATTGCTTAGTTATTTCAAAACATGATCAATAATTCAAATTATCATAATACATATTTCATTCAAGTTTTTAATTGGTTACATGGTCTTAATTATTTTACATAATCTATATACCTATAATTCACAGTAAAACCACACCAACTGAGTCTTTGGATCGTCAGCCAATGTCAGATATTAGCAACAATCCACTTCAAGTAAAGGATATTGTGCATTGGTAAGAAATCTATCTTGTTTTAATAAAAAACAATACTTATTTATGGGCTTCTCCCACTTGCGTGCGAGCAGCGAGTTGTCGTCGCGTGGTCCACCCGCCGTCCGTGCGTGGACAGCTTGCAATGTATATTGCCTTTTGTATTAAAATCGAAGCAGTCATCCGGTTATAAATATTTAAAATGTGTAGTGCTTACGAAATATTGAGTTGATTATATTTTATAAATAAGCAAAACATAACAGCAATAACCTTACAATTTGATTAATTTCAGTGATGAAGAGATCAAAACTCAGTCTTCTAAAGATAGCATTTTAGTAGAAACGGAAAATTCCACACCAATGCTAGCTAATGTCGAATTAGCAAATGAGAATGCGAACAAAGAAAATTTGGTAAAGTTGAAAAAATATGATTTACATTGATGAATGACATTGACTTATATTACCCATCATAGTATAACTAAATATGTTTTTTTTGTTTTTAGGTAATCAAGAAGAGGCTTAAACGAAGAGCAAACAATAGCCTACCTTTTAGAAGGATTTTCAAAAGAAAGGTAATATAATATGGGCACAGGAAATGTGAATCATAGCACTAAGGGCCATTACTCCGCCTCAACTTCAGAATAGCTTCTACTTCGTTACCTTTTATTATTTACCTTCACAATAACCTATTTCTTTTCAGTGCCAGCAACCTGATCACTGCTTTGAATTTGAAACCGAACGCGAAGATGCAGTCTGTGACAAAAGTGACTCCTTTGTTTTAGATGGACGTAGAATTGTTTCTCTTAGTCATTTCTTGGCATCTTTGCAAGCGATTGCAGATCACAGTGCAGCATCATTCGGATGCAGATTTTCAAATTTAAAATGCATTGGCGAGACCAGAAAAGGTTTTATTTCAACTCTTCAACTGAAGTGTGATGTTTGCAACGTAATATTTGATATAAGCACTGATGATCCCGCTTCTAATTATGATATAAATCATGGTGTTGTCGCCGGCACCATCAGTTTTGGCTGCGGGCTTGAAAATTTAAACGAATTGAGGGCAAACGCTAACATACCCGCTATGTCAAAAAGTTTGTATTCTAAAACTAGCCAAGTTGTCTATGACTGGTATCACAAAACGGCAGAAAAAGAAATGCACAAGGCAGGAGAAGAGGAAGCACAACATGCGAAAGACATTGGTAGCGTTGAAAGCGAAGGAAATCCTATGATAGTTGTAATTGCTGACGGATGTTGGTCCAAACTATCATTTCGAAACAATTATGCAGCTGCATCCGGCGCTGCAGCAATAATCGGTGCCTATACTGGAAAACTTTTATACCTAGGTTTAAAAAATAAATACTGCATGATTTGTGCTCGAGCAGCCAATAAGAAAACTGAGCCAAAAGAACATACATGCTATAAAAATTTCACAGGAAGTTCATCCAGTATGGATGAACTTCCTGTGAAAGGCTTCAAACAATCTCTTGACACGCACGGTTTGATATATGAAAAATTGATATCAGATGGTGATTCAAGCACCATAAAAAAAATTTTGAGTAGCAACCCCTACAAAAATGTAAAAGTTGAGAAGATCGAATGTCGTAATCACCTATTGAGAAACCTATGTAATAAGTTAAGACTTCTCATAAAAGACACTCAAATTCCGATCCAACAAAGAACACTTTTTACAGAGGCAAAAATAATGAAATTGAGGAGATACGTCGTACGTGCAATAAAGTTAAGAAAACATGCGGAGGTTTCACAAACCGAAAAGGTATCAAATCTTAACGGAGATATTTACAACGCCTTACGCCATGCTTTAGGAGATCACACAAAATGTGAAGATCAGATATGCCCTGCAACTGATAAACTCGACATAGATGTGACGCAAAATTTGCAAAACACGTCTCTTTGGTTGAAAATGAGCCAACACGTCTCTTATTTAGCATCAAATGCAAAAAGCCTTGTTTATGACGTCGACAGCAACGCGGCTGAAACATTTAACTCAGTTATAGCCAAATATGTCGGAGGTAAGAGAATAAATTACACTCTCAGAAATTCTTACCAAGAAAGATGTTCAGCCGCTGCGATCTCTTTTAACACAAAATCATCAATCACTGCAGTCAACAGGTTTATATTTAATAAGCCTACAGGTAAATACACAAGAATATATGAGACGCATAAAATGAAGCCAAGAAAATATACAAGACAGTTTAGGAAAAGGTTTTGTGCTGCTACAACAAACGACCCAGACTATGGTCCAAACGCACAACGCCCGGACATGTCGGAAGAAGATTTTGAGGTCAAAAAACAATATTTTTTAAGAGATTTGGAGGTCGATACAGATGAGCGAGATGCTATTCAAAAAAATAATATCCAACAAAGTAGTAGCCAAGACTGGATAGAACAAAGAAAAAAAAGACTGACCGCTTCTCTTTTCGGTAAAATCTGTAAAAGGAAAAACAGTATAAGTTGTGCTCCACTAGTAAAGTCCATAGTCAAACCGAAAGATTTATCTAAAGTTCCGTCGATTGCGTATGGTAAAGTAAATGAAGAGAAAGCCATTTCCCAGTTAGCTCATCAGCTAAAAATTAAAATCAAGCGATGTGGGTTATACATTCACAGAAGCAAATGCTTCTTGGGTGCCACTCCTGATGGCATTTATGAAGACGAAGAAGGAAAAACAGGCATTATAGAGGTGAAATGTCCATTATCTGCTAAAGATATGAATCCTGAAGACGCAATTAAAGAGAACAAAATTAGGTTCTGGAAATACGACACAAAAAAGAAGTCGTATAAAGTAGATACAAATCACGATTATTATTATCAGATACAGGGGCAGCTAAATGTAACTGAGCAAAGTACTTGCATATTTGCGGTTTGGACGGGTGACCAGCAACCGATGAAAGTAGAATACATCGTAAGAGATAGGGGTGTTTGGGAGTCGAAAATGGTCGGTCCTTTGACACAATTTTATGATCAATGTCTTCCGCCAGAACTGATTGACTCGCGCCTAGAACGTTCAATGCCAATTAAAAATCCACCGCACATAATAGCAGCAATAGAAAATAAAAATCAAAATAATTCCAAAAAGAAGATTAATAAGAAAAAAAATACTAAAATTGAGGTCTGCGTAACAATTGACGGATGAAAAAAAAGGCAAAAAATTGACATTAAAATTTCTTAAATCCATAGACTAATCAGCCAGGCCACAACATGCCAGCCATGCCACAACAATTTGTAAATATTTTGTAATTAGCTTTTGTAGACGATCTTTGTAGACTGCTGTAAGTCATTTTTTGCAGAAAATCCTGTAAATATGTTATTCTTGCAGTTATTAATTTTAATTATAATGCTTTTGGAAAATCCATGTTGTTTATTTCCAAGGAACATACTTACATTGTATACATAGATAGAACACTTATTTAAATGTATATGGTTATTGTACATCACATACATATACATGTAGATATGCGAAAAAAAATTTTTTTTTGTCCGTGCAACGAACTAATAAGTATAATAGTTTAATACTTAAGTACTTATCAATTCGTTGCACCGGCAGCCCGTGTTATTTTATTTCGTTGCATGTGATAGTTGTGATGTTCAAAGATTTTTAAAGAATATAGCAATTTTACCTGAAAATAAAATTGTTATTATACATACTTACCTGGCTTTAAGCCTAATATTGAGAGTAGCATACTTGACTTCCTTTCCGGTGCGACGAATTTACCCCTAAACAGCTCACTTCCTGTTTAAAACTCCTAAAATACATGTCATATCCGTTTGGAACCTCAGCAACATTGCGCGCGCAAAGTTTCAGAAATGGCGGCAATTGTAGCCAGCGTTATTGCGCGCGCTCAATTTTCAGGTCATTGGCAACTCAATAAAGAGCTGATCGTGTCTAAGAATGTGTCACGATCATGCAATGCACTGTAATGTGCACAGCAGGCAGCGATTTACCTAGGCTTAAAGCCAGGTAAGTATGTATAATAACAATTTTATTTTCAGGTAAAATTGCTATATTATACCTGACGTTACCTGGCTTTAAGCCTAATATTGAGTAGTGTTTGGTATCGACTGCTGAGTTAAAAATGCCAATGTGATATGACTAGGAGTTCATTTATGGAAACCTTATATAAATTATGATACTGAATGTGTATGCATCATCGTGTACGTGATGCAAAGATAGGCTGCGCAAATGCAACTCAAAAATAAGGCAAATAGATATAAACAAACACAGACTTAAGAAAGGTCTGATGAAGTCTTCTTTTGAAGCCAGCCGAGTTTCGGGCTGGCTAGGTTAGACTTGGTTAGTTAGTTTCTGGCTATCAAGACTCATCTGATCTATATGAATTTAAGAATATGCAAAGCTTTACCTCCAGTAGGTTTTCCCTTTAGTCATCACTTACGTACAAGTTCACCGAGATTGGTGCTCGGTGGTTGGCTGCTAGTTCGCCATTCTGTTCGACGACTACCAAGACTGCAGTTGTGAGGTCAGGATATCAGGTCGGTCGCCTGACCTACGAAACTCGGAGCTAGAGACGTAGGCGTGCCGAATCGAATATGTGTGAAAATGAGTTATTATAATTTGTACCTTGCACAGACAGGGCCAATCTGATTTAAACACAAAACATTGATGAAATTAGTGATTAGCAGTAGGTATAATCAAATTACAATTGCTGTATTTTGAATTGGGAGTGCGCCTCCTGGATGCATTACCACTGATTATGTACTTCCACATATGATTGGTCTTTGCAAAAGACTGGCGAACAACTCTGTAATCTGACTTTAATGATAAAGTTACTCAATTAATCTAAATACCTTTTCGTATCACTTCTGAGAAGAATAGCTAGATGTGGCTGATTCTATTACAGGAGCTAGTGTGGCTATCTGACTCAACTGAAGATGCTCTACAGTGGGCAAGCATAGTGAAAAAGACAAGTTTACGCGTAATAAGCATATTTGTAAATGCCTACAGTGATAAAGAAGTTTAGTATCCATCGTATTCCATTATCATTGATCAGATACCTAATACAAGTATCTGAGCGCGTTTTCATTATTACCCGCAGCTGTGTAGACAACATTAACTGAAACCATGTTACCTAGGACTGGACCATAAAAGTCAAATATACATACTTCATTGGGATAATCCAGCATGGCCATAACATTCATTAAAATAATAATGTGTAATGGTTATAAAAGTTTTGAAAAACTGTCATTATGCTAGTTCACTGGTAGAAATACCAGGTTGGTGTCCTAACATAACATAGCGTCACGCCTTTTCTCATACGGGGCGGCAGAGGCACAATGGCGCCCACGCTCAATATGCTAATGTATATCATGCTCAGCCCGATACTCAATACTCCATTGCTACTTTATAATTATTATTCTTTACTATGTAGGTACTCTACGGAACAGCTGTAGAAAAATTAAGGAACTCTGCTTGTGGGCTGTATGCCGCACCGGCCACATCCAAGACACATTATGGTTAGATTACCTCGATTTCGTCGACTTGGTTAAAGCTGCTTTTCCTGTTCGCTTGGGATATGTCGAAGTAAAGCGACTATTGAGAAACAACTAAATAAATAGTGGAGATGTGAAAAAATCACGATGTATATATAATCTCAAATTTATATTAATGTCCTGAGAGACTCGAGGACTGTCATCAGCTCCTTTTGGATAATATACTGAAAAGTGCATTCTTACAGCCACTTACCTAGTGAATTATGAAGACCTGCGCGGTCCAGTGACACGTAGGTCATTTGTGAGAAGTAATGTAGATAACTTCTCTATATGGCTCCCACAATATCCTGGTGGATAACTGTCTGAATAATATTAGCAGACTATATCTTTGGATAATGAATCTGAAAGGTGACTGCTACAATGATAATTGTCTGAAGCAGTGAAATAGGCATATTGCCGACCATATACTGCCGGATTGATGAAAGTAGGCGGGTTGAAAAACGACGGCTCTGTTAGATTGTAACGCGTTGTTATATTAGGGGTTGGAGGAAATCAGCTAGGTAGGTACTCAAAGTTCTTTAACAATGTGGTTTAACTTATTAAAGGTAAGACCAACACCACAATAAGAGTAATTTATGATTACCCTTTTACCCTTTGAGTATTGTATTATATAGATAGCCGGTCCTCCAGCCACATACCTAATGTTTAGAACTCCCTTTTAATCCCTTTAAAGCAGCAGCGCTAAATGGAAATTATTGATTTCAAAGTAAAGAAAGTTACATAAAGTAATTAGTATAAATGGAATATAAAATAGTGTTGATTTTATATTTCTCCATCACTGGCTTAAAAAGGGTTAAGATATCACGTAAATGAGTAAAACGTTACAATAAAACTGTAGGAAAATTGTTTGCCTCCACTCTGTCCGCCTCGTTCTACCAACATCAGGCGATGTTTCTGTATGAAAATGTCGCTTTGAACCTTGCACAGATGGAAACGTTGCAGAGACTGAGTTAGATCTCAAGTTTCGCCGGGACAACCAGCCATCAGATATCTTCATCTTTGCGCAAGATGTTTAATTGAACAGTCTCGCATAGACTGATTCATTTCATACTCACACGAGCGTTTAGTAACGATGTCCCCTTACGCGCAGGCACTACCGGCATAGCCGCGAACGGCTGACGTAACTGCATGTCAATGTCGCTTTAAACCTTGCAGGTGGACTAAGTTGCAGAAACTGTATCAGCGGTATCTTACCATCGAAAATTGATCAACAGGTCACTTCACGCGGGATTTTCAATTTCTCTGTAGCCAAGCCGCGCTGATTGGTGTACTCATGGCGCTCAGACTGGGCTGCGGTACCAACACGTGGCTGACGCTCGTAGTCGCCGCGTCGTCGTTCGCCTCCTGCCTCCCCTCCGCGCACGCACCAGCCTTGCGCAGGCTGGCGGCCCGGAGCCGACTCCGGGCGGCGGGGGCGCGTCACCGCTGCGCGCGGGCGCGGGCTAAGTGTAGCAGGAGGTCGAACTCACGAAAATGCACGCAGTTGCCGTGACGTCGTTTGTCTCCTGATTCCACTCCGCGCGCGCGCCAGCCTTGCGCAGGCTGGCGGCCAAGAGCGCTAACCGGGCTCCGGGCGGCGGGGGCGCGACACCGCTGCGCGCGGGCGCGGGCTTACCTTCTCTGTTTGCCTTGCTCTGGATGGCAAACTCACGAAAAATCTCCAGGTTTCTCCTTCCTCGGACATAAAATCTGTAAAACTGGGATTAGTTATGGACTATCCACCGAGGGCAAAATCTTGCACGAGGTTACCATTACGCGATGGTCGTGAATGCATTGAGTATAGATTGAGAAGAGATCCACTCGTCCAACGTCAATAGTTCGCAATTGATAAGAATCGATTTTATTATTTTCCCCCTCGGAAGACCTCTCGTTGATTGTATTACATACCTTATCCCTGTAGCCGGAATCTGCTTGGTGCTAAACAAGCCAAGACATGACCGTCGAAAATATCCCTTTTTGCGCCTCCTTCTGCTTGATCAAACCATTTGGTACTACCATGGGCGGTCACTACGTTCCCGCCAAGTATGATTGCCATCTAAGGACTTGGCGCACTCGAGTTCAATGAACCCCAGCACAGAAAAATAAAAGTTTGTAACTCATGCGAACGGCAAATACATAACCTGATTGGATTGGATTTACTTATGATTTTCTCGGCGTGAGATTCGGATGAATGCAATGTTTGTACTTTCGAGGGTAGTTACAAATAGCTACTTATAAATATCACTCCTATATCAAAGGGAGTGATATTCCCATAGTCTGTGGATATTCCTATCAAATTCAATGTCAGAATTAAACATATCTTATTGCGAGATTGTGTGAGTTACTAAACATTGCATCACTCGATCGGTTTAGCATACGATCATGCATTGCCGAGACTTTACTAGCTGAATCTTGGAACGATTTTTCCAGATTACTTGTCCTTGAATTCTTTCTTACTCCCCCGAAGTCTTCTCCTCCGGCTGCTCCTCCTCTCCGGAGACGTGGAAGTGGAACTGCTGTAGCGATCACTCCTCGATGATTCACTACGCGGGGCTATTTACCGCGGTTTTTATTAAACGGATTATTTTTTGCTGTTACACTGAACAATTAACACTATAACCGTAACAAAATTCCAAGGATATTTCGAAAAGTAACTTGGAATATTTTCAAATTTGTTAAAAGCGTGCGCACGGAAAGAAATCCAAAACGCCAATGACCTGAAAATTGAGCGCGCGCAATAACGCTGGCTACAATTGCCGCCATTTCTGAAACTTTGCGCGCGCAATGTTGCTGAGGTTCCAAACGGATATGACATGTATTTTAGGAGTTTTAAACAGGAAGTGAGCTGTTTAGGGCTAAATTCGTCGCACCGGAAAGGAAGTCAAGTATGCTACTCTCAATATTAGGCTTAAAGCCAGGTAACGTCAGGTATAATAAACTTATACAAACCATAAAATACATATATATACCTACACATTATAATAAATTAACATACAAATATTATACGAGAAGAGCACATAATGGCATTAATTAAATTTTTGTTACGAGATGAAACTCGTAGTTAAATAATAATTATATACGCGTGTAATAAAGTAGAGCAACCTTCTCGTGCAGTTTCTAACGTCTAAATGCAGCGGGGGGAGCACCACTTCAACTAACGTCACTAAGTGTCGCGACACTGTCGCGCAAAACGAGACCGCGCCCTTAACTTTATGGGGAAATTTCACAAAAGAAATGCTTTAGGGCCATATGGGGCATGTGTTGGAGGGCTTCTTGTAAGCCACTTTAAAAAAATCATAAAATACTCACATTTCCTTGCCTATACACATTTTCGAAACATGCAAGTTTGTTTGAAACATTTAGAGCTGTTTAAGCAACGGGTTATCACTTATAGACGAATAGGTACTCAAGAACCACCTGAACTTCCCGGTCCTCGCTTAGAATTATTTAGGAGAAACTGTGTTTATATGGCAACACAGATATACAATAGTGTACCCAAAAGTATTCAGGCTCACCCAACACAATCGTTCTCTACGAAACTGTTTACTGAGCTCGCTTCAGAAGTATTCAGGCTCACCCAACACAATCGTTCTCTACGAAACTGTTTACTGAGCTCGCTTCAGAAGTATTCAGGCTCACCCAACACAATCGTTCTCTACGAAACTGTTTACTGAGCTCGCTTCAGAAGTATTCAGGCTCACCCAACACAATCGTTCTCTACGACATTGTTTACTGAGCTCGCTTCAGAAGTATTCAGGCTCACCCAACACAATCGTTCTCTACGAAACTGTTTACTGAGCTCGCTTCAGAAGTATTCAGGCTCACCCAACACAATCGTTCTCTACGAAACTGTTTACTGAGCTCGCTTCAGAAGTATTCAGGCTCACCCAACACAATCGTTCTCTACGAAACTGTTTACTGAGCTCGCTTCAGAAGTATTCAGGCTCACCCAACACAATCGTTCTCTACGAAACTGTTTACTGAGCTCGCTTCAGAAGTATTCAGGCTCACCCAACACAATCGTTCTCTACGACATTGTTTACTGAGCTCGCTTCAGAAGTATTCAGGCTCACCCAACACAATCGTTCTCTACGAAACTGTTTACTGAGCTCGCTTCAGAAGTATTCAAGCTCACCCAACACAATCGTTCTCTACGAAACTGTTTACTGAGCTCGCTTCAGAAGTATTCAGGCTCACCCAACACAATCGTTCTCTACGAAACTGTTTACTGAGCTCGCTTCAGAAGTATTCAGGCTCACCCAACACAATCGTTCTCTACGAAACTGTTTACTGAGCTCGCTTCAGAAGTATTCAGGCTCACCCAACACAATCGTTCTCTACGAAACTGTTTACTAAGCTCGCTTCAGAAGTATTCAGGCTCACCCAACACAATCGTTCTCTACGAAACTGTTTACTGAGCTCGCTTCAGAAGTATTCAGGCTCACCCAACACAATCGTTCTCTACGAAACTGTTTACTGAGCTCGCTTCAGAAGTATTCAGGCTCAGCCAACACAATCGTTCTCTACGAAACTGTTTACTGAGCTCGCTTCAGAAGTATTCAGGCTCACCCAACACAATCGTTCTCTACGAAACTGTTTACTGAGCTCGCTTCAGAAGTATTCAAGCTCACCCAACACAATCGTTCTCTACGAAACTGTTTACTGAGCTCGCTTCAGAAGTATTCAGGCTCACCCAACACAATCGTTCTCTACGAAACTGTTTACTGAGCTCGCTTCAGAAGTATTCAGGCTCACCCAACACAATTGTTCTCTACGAAACTGTTTACTGAGCTCGCTTCAGAAGTATTCAAGCTCACCCAACACAATCGTTCTCTACGAAACTGTTTACTGAGCTCGCTTCAGAAGTATTCAGGCTCACCCAACACAATCGTTCTCTACGAAACTGTTTACTGAGCTCGCTTCAGAAGTATTCAGGCTCACCCAACACAATCGTTCTCTACGAAACTGTTTACTGAGCTCGCTTCAGAAGTATTCAGGCTCACCCAACACAATCGTTCTCTACGAAACTGTTTACTGAGCTCGCTTCAGAAGTATTCAGGCTCACCCAACACAATCGTTCTCTACGAAACTGTTTACTGAGCTCGCTTCAGAAGTATTCAGGCTCACCCAACACAATCGTTCTCTACGAAACTGTTTACTGAGCTCGCTTCAGAAGTATTCAGGCTCACCCAACACAATCGTTCTCTACGAAACTGTTTACTCAGCTCGCTTCAGAAGTATTCAGGCTCACCCAACACAATCGTTCTCTACGAAACTGTTTACTGAGCTCGCTTCAGAAGTATTCAGGCTCACCCAACACAATCGTTCTCTACGAAACTGTTTACTGAGCTCGCTTCAGAAGTATTCAGGCTCACCCAACACAATCGTTCTCTACGAAACTGTTTACTGAGCTCGCTTCAGAAGTATTCAGGCTCACCCAACACAATCGTTCTCTACGAAACTGTTTACTGAGCTCGCTTCAGAAGTATTCAGGCTCACCCAACACAATCGTTCTCTACGAAACTGTTTACTGAGCTCGCTTCAGAAGTATTCAGGCTCACCCAACACAATCGTTCTCTACGAAACTGTTTACTCAGCTCGCTTCAGAAGTATTCAGGCTCACCCAACACAATCGTTCTCTACGAAACTGTTTACTGAGCTCGCTTCAGAAGTATTCAGGCTCACCCAACACAATCGTTCTCTACGAAACTGTTTACTGAGCTCGCTTCAGAAGTATTCAGGCTCACCCAACACAATCGTTCTCTACGAAACTGTTTACTGAGCTCGCTTCAGAAGTATTCAGGCTCACCCAACACAATCGTTCTCTACGAAACTGTTTACTGAGCTCGCTTCAGAAGTATTCAGGCTCACCCAACACAATCGTTCTCTACGAAACTGTTTACTGAGCTCGCTTCAGAAGCATTCTCTAATTAGCTGACCATATTGTGGGGGATAATAGTACCCATGATTATGAACAATTTCCCCAGGACACATATGGTTGCAAACGAAGAAAACAATGTGTCTCCCATAGTAACTTGTAATCAGCTGATCGGGTCAATGTACTGAGGGCCTTTTTTTTTCATTTGCGACCATATGTTTCTTGGGGAAAGTTGTTCATATTGATGGGTACTATCATTCCTCAAAATATGGTGAACTAATTAAATGTCTCCTTGTATAATAGTATTTTTTGTCTGGCTATTTAAATGTCACTTCCCACGACACAGGGTATCCTAGTGTGGGGCCAGAAGAAATGCATGTGCCTGTATGTAAATGTTTATGTTTAAATAGCATCCGTAATGAGAATTCGATGCCCATTTAGCAGATTATATTTCACCACCCAAGGGACATGAATGGACTACGCGTAGTGCCTGCTCTTGTCTATCACCGCAGTTCAAACTCACCTGAACATTCCTGAGGTCGTCTTTCAGTTCTCTCAACTCGGCTTCCTGGTTGACGATGGCTTTTCGGCTGAGCTCCAATTTCACCTGAGAATATGATGATTATAATACACAATATTATTATGTTGTTCATTGGCAATAATTAGATGAACATATAATGTTTGAATAAGAAAAAACGTGTGGGTCGGACTCGCACAAGAAGGGTTCCGTGCCATCGTACAAGGAAATTTAACGACTAAAAACAATAAAACAAAACCAAAAAGAGAATAATATTATGTCCGTGGTCCATGAGAACCCAGAACCCCAAGGTTGAGAAACCGATATCAAACCAACACCACAACCATGTGATATGCCGCGAAATCTACGTTCACTACCATGATATTCCCCCACTTAATTTATACAATCTCGCGTAGTTCATTATTAGTTGCTGAAGAGGCAACAGAAATACACATTCTGTGAAAATTTCGTCTCTCTACCTATTACCGGGTTCGAGTCCCGGTGGGGGCAAATAATTGCTTGATGAGAACGGATGTTTGTACCCTAGTCATGGTTGTTTATCTATCTAAGCATAATATTTATCTATATAAGTATGTGTTTCATTGTCTAGTACCCAAGATACAGGGAATCCTAGTTTAGGGCTAGATCAATGTGTGTAAATAGTGTCCAAGGTTTTATTATTATTATTTTATTATTAACTCATTTCTACATGTATTTGATTTGCAACGAGCCGACGTCTCTAGCTCTGAGGTTTGTAGGTCGGGCGACTGACCTGATATCCTGACCTCACAACTGCAGTCTTGGTAGTCATCGAGGTGAATGGCGAGCTAGCAGCCAACCACCGAGCACCAATCTCGGTGAACTTGAACGTACGTGCTGACTCAAGGTAAAACTTACTGGAGGTAAAGCTTTGCATATTCTTAGATTCATATAGATCAGATAAGTCTTAATAGCCACAAACCATAATTGTTTACAAATTCTGAAGGTGAGATGCCAAGTCTAACCCCAAGAAACTCGGCTGGCTTCAAAAGGTGAAATTCTGAAGGTGAGATGCCAAGTCTAACCCCAAGAAACTCGGCTGGCTTCAAAAGGTGACTTCATCAGACCTTTCTTAAGTTTCTGTTTGTTGGCCTTATTTTTGTGTTACATTATGCGCAGCCTATCTTTGCATCACGTAAACGATGACGCATAAACATTCAGTTTCATAATTTCCATAAGGTTTCCATAAATTAACTCATAGACATATCACATTGGCGTTTTTAACTCAGCAGCCGATACCAAACACTATTCAATATTAGGCTTAATGCCTATATTGAGTAGTGTAATGGTAGTTTGCATGCAACATTGGAATCTGTTCCAAGTAATTTAAATTAGTTCATAAGACAATAGAGGAAATCTCTAGCATACAAGAGCCACTTAATATGTCAAAATGTAAGCCCCAGTTAAATATTGCCCATCAAAACCTCCAGGGGCTACCTGGCAAAGAACTTGTATTAGAATTATTAGATATTATTTGTGTTACAGAACACTGGTTGAAGGAAAGTATGATATCTTTTAAAATAAATAATTACAAAATTGTCAGTTGTTACAATAGAAAGACTGCTGATAGAGGTGGTTCTTTAATCTTAGTAAAAAATAATATTAAGGTGAAACAAGGGAAAGATATTCTTGCACTTACTGTTGAAAGACAAATAGAGGTATCCTGTGTTGAGTTAGATAGCCATATTGTTGTTTGTGTCTACAGGCCACCGAGGGATGAAAAAGGCCATGGTAATTTCGAAATATTTGAGAAAATTATGGAGGAAGCCCTCACTAAATTATGTAATAACAGAAAAAAGTTAATTATTTGTGGCGATCTTAATGTAGATTTGCTTGTAGGAACAACAATGAAACAACGATTAATAACTTTATTCAAATCGTTTAATTTATGTCATGTATTTTTAGAGCCGACTAGATTTACACTTACCAGCCAAACTTGCTTAGATAACGTTTTTTGTGACTGTGCATTCACAAGTAAAAGTGTAATTAACTGCTTACCTTCCGATCACAGTGGTCAAACAGTTTCATTCCCAATTGCTATTAAGGACAAGACTGGTCCATCATTTTTATAGGCCTATTACATCCCATAGACTAGAGACATATACGAAAAACTTAGATATAAATTTGCCAGTACCGGATTTTAATGAACAGATCCCAAACAAAATCTACTCAGACTTCTTCAACATTATTCAGACAGTATTCAATAAAGTTTTTAAATTAAAGAAAGTCAGTGACTACAACGGTAAATCTAAATTTAATGACTGGGCAACGTTTGGAATTCGTAAAAGAAGAGTTATCTTGTATGACCTTTATGATCAAAAAACCTATAACTTTGATCGAAAATTTCATGACTATGTTAAAAAATATTCCAAAACTTTCAAGTTAGTTTGTAGAACTGCAAAAACTTTACATATTCATAATTCATAATTCTTTATTGCACACACATATTCAATTTAAAAGGTAACATTAGGAGAAATCATATGTACAAAGGCGAGCTTATCTCTAAAAAGAGATTTCTTCCAGCAAACCAAGGCATGAAAGGGAAATGTATCATGAAAGGGTAGGCAGTGTACAATATCTAATATCTAATTTATACTAAAATACATATAATATAAAATACGGAAAAAAAATACTTATATACCAGACTACTAAATACAATACATACATATACCTGCAAATATAGTTTATATATTATAATGATATACCTACATACTATAACTCTCACGAAAGAGAGAGGAAGTGCTCTTTTACCCGGTTTTTGAAAGAGACAATAGTGGGAATGTCTCTTATAGTGCAAGGTAGTGCGTTCCACAGTCGGACCGCCTGCAGCCTGAATGAGTGCTCATATGCCGAGGTGTTATGCCTTGGAGTGGCTAAGAGTGAGACCGTGTGAGATCTCCGGTGCCGATCTCCTGAAAAGAGATACTCAAAGCGTTCTCGAAGGTAGCTGGGGTAGCGCGGGTTTTTCAATATATTGAAAAGATAAGAGAGAATATGAGTGTCTCGGCGACGACGAATTGGAAGCCACCCCAACTCTTTGCGATATTGAGAAACATGGTCGAATTTGCGCAACCCGAAGATAAACCGAATCCCAAGATTCTGAAGTCGTTCGAGTTTGTTCAGTAGATCTTCGTTCGCGCTCGCCCAACAGACATCGGCGTAGTCGATTAGCGGCAGAAGAAGGGACTGAGCAAGGGTGATTTTGGTCTGCCGTGGCAAGAAGTACTGCAAACGCCTGAGGGAGTGAAAAGACGCAAAGACCCGTCTGCTGACCTCGCTGACATGTGGAGACCAAGACAGCAGGTTATCAAAAATAACCCCAAGGTTTTTCGCCTGATCTGTATACTCTATTGTGATGCCATTATATAACACAGGAACAATATGTTTTTGTATCAAGGAAAGCGTGTGCCTGGTTCCTAACAGCATGGCTTGTGATTTGGTCGGGTTTACCAACAGCCCGTATGATAAGGCCCAGTCTTTCACATTCTCGAGGTCAGCATTCAGTGCCTCCACGGTTGAGGCTACACCGCAGGGGCAAATGTGGCGATAAATTTGGAGATCATCTGCGTACAGATGATATGAAGAAGAGATAACGTCGGAGATAGAGTTGATGAAGACTGAAAATAGAAGAGGAGAGAGAATACCACCTTGAGGTACTCCTGAGGAAAGATCACACCATTGAGTTTCAGTCTCTTCAGACTTAATGCGTTGCTGACGACCTCTCAGGTATGAGTGGAACCAGTTAGCAGCATGGACGGAGACAGTGAGCTCAATATAGCGAACAGAATGTCAAAATCGACGCAGTTAAAGGCATTGCTGAAGTCAAGCAGGGCTAGGACCGTGACCAACTTCTGATCCATGGCTAGCTGTATGTCATCGCTGACTTTTAAGAGTGCTGTGGTAGTACTATGGCCCGGTCTGAACCCAGATTGGAAAGGATTGAGAAGTTTGTTTGATGAAAGGTAGGAAGAGAGTTGGGAGTGGACTATGGATTCAAGGACTTTGGAGAGAATGGGTAAGATAGATATGGGCCTATAATCTTTGAAGAAGGAGGGATTGGATTTTTTTGGCAGTGGGATAACGAGTGCTTTCTTCCACAGGCTAGGAAAGGAGCTTACCGAGAGAGAGAGAAGTTGATGATGTGGGTAATTGGAGGAAGCAACTCCTCAAGGACGCTGTGGATCATCTGATGGCTGACGTTGTCGCCACCAGCAGCTTTGGATGTGATAGCTAGCACTGCCTTTCTAACTGCACCGATTCCAACAAGCTTAAAGTTAAACGGTGAGGTGCAGACTGCAGCCCTCGACCGTAGACAATGAAGGGTTGCCTCCTTAGTGGTAGGGTCCATCACGACGGGAGGAGAAGAAAAAAACTGGTTGAGACCGTTGAGATCGATATTACTTGAAGAAGATTCCTGGGACTTGCCAACACCAATGGTCTTAAGGAACTTCCATACCTGAGCTGGAGTGTACATCTCTATACGCTCATGGATGTGGCGTCGCTTGGCATCGCGGCACATGCGGTTGCACAGGTTGCGGAGGCGTTTAAAAGCTAGAAGATTGTCGTTGGTCGGGTCCCTCTTATATCGCCCTTTTGCACGGTTTCTTTTTGCCATTAAACGCTTGATGGCGTCGGTCAGCCACGGGGCAGGAAGATGTTTGACCCTGACTTTCTTCATTGGTGCATGCTTGTCGAAGAGCCCAAGGACAATTGAGTTGAACTTCAGGATTTTGTCATCAACGGTCTCACAAGTCATGACAGGGTTCCAATGAACAGATGAGGCATCGGATTTAAGGGAGTCGAGGTCCACACCTTTGAAGCTCCGAATATCCAGAAATTTGGCTTTGCGCTTAGGGGGCCTAACTCTGTATGAAAGATAAACCAGGTCGTGATAAGAGAACGGAGCGGTAAGCTGACCATGAGAAACCACCTTGGCTGTGTTGGAGATGATCATGAGATCGAGTAGGGAGGGAGTACAATGTGGTTGAAAGTGAGTAGCGCCGACGGGAAGAATATGTAAGTTGAAGGAATTTACAATAGATTCAAGTTTGGTAGAGCGGGCGTTATTTTTAAGAAGACAGGTGTTAAAATCCCCGAGGATGAGAGTGTCACTATAGAGAGGGGTCAAGTCACATAGTAGCTTTTCAAAAGATTCAAAGTAATCGATGCGGAGTGAGGGGCTATAATAAACACCCAGAAGAATATTGTTGTGACGCAAGCTGACCTCAAGGAAGAGATGCTCAGCCGAACCAGAGTACAGGCTTGGCGAGTGGCTGATGACTTTACAAGGAATGTCAGAACGTAAGTAGATTGCAACGCCGCCATCAGCTTTACCCGTCCTATCGTTGCGATAGAGCCTGAACCCTGGCAGAGAATACAAGGAGGAAGGAAGAGATGGTTTGAGAAAGGATTCTGAGACAAGAACTCCATGTATATTCTGATCGCTGAAAGCTTCAAGGAGGTCAGCATAGCTAGCAGGAATACTTTGGGCGTTAATATGTACGACATTGAAATTTAACTCCGACTGGGTGAACACGCGTTTCAGGCTGCTGGACAGTGACGCGTCCGCCAGGGAGTCGGCACTTCCTGTACCAAGAGAGTCACCGGTGGAAGAACATGTGAAAATGCTATCTGTAAAATTATATATGATATCCATAAAATAAAATAAATATACTACAATAGCTATAAAATAAATATAAAACTAATCTATAATCCTTGCCTTACGAGGTATAACTCTAAATTAATTAAAATACTAAAAGCCTGAACCCAGTCACACTGGGGTTGCTGGGAAAGGAATCCATTTCATCATTACACATTACACAGTTTGAGACAATACACTAAAAACGAACAAGCCGGACCGTGAAACGAAGTTTTTGTAGTTTGAATGGGACGTCATCTACATTTCGTTCCGTTCCGAAAACATGAAAACAAAATAAACATAGATAAAATCAGATATAAATCGAAAGTCGAATCAGACAGAAATGACGTCTCATATTAAGTGATAACAAAGTAAAAGATACATATAGAGTAAGTGGAACACGCCCCACACGTTCCGTTGAAAAATAAATAGACTCAATACATTTATATTATTAATCTGTGATTGACACATGCATGACATTTAGAGATTTGTTGTTTTGAGCTATGTTTTTTTTTATTGATGTGAAGTCAAGATTTTTTTGGAAGAATAAGCGTTATTGAATAGACATAATAAATTATAAACCTACCTACATGCTAAAACAAGAATGAAGAAAGTCCTTATAATCCGCACAAATAAGGAGAACACTTCGGGCACTGCTGCCCGAAAAACTGCAGTTTTTCGGGGAAATGTGACGAAGCGACCTACTTCTTGGCTCCTGGCGGCGGCGGCACTCCTTTGCGCCTGTTGCTGGGGGGACGTTTGTCCATGCCCGACGCTGCAGCAGCCGTGGAAGCAGCAACCGAGGACGCAGCAGTAGCTTTGGGCGCAGCAACAGCAGGGGTCGGCTTGGCAGGCGTCTCGTCTCGCCCAGATTGAGGGGTGGAAGGAGGAAACTTGCTGGTGTACTCCAGCAATTCCGCCATACACTCCACCTTCCGCCTGGTCTTGTCTGGGAGTAATATAATGATCCTGCCCTCCATCGTCCAACATTTTTGCACACCGAAGTGTTTCCTGGCGGCCATAAAAACAGTGTGTCTGGACTTAATGATAAACTCTGTCATAGTGATCCCCATCCCCTTTAAGGAAGTCTTGCCCTTCCAAGCCTCAGACCGCGAACTGAATGAACTGAACCTGACAAGCAAGGGGCGGGCTTTTGATGCCTTTCCTTTAGGGCCAAGTCTGTGGACAACACTTATATCTGACACACACTGCGGCGACATCTTCATTTGGTTGCATAATACTGCTTTAGCAACTTCGTCCGCCTGTTCTTCTGCCCCCTCGGACAGCAGAAGCAGAAGCACCTTCCATGAAGCAGAAGCACCTTCCGCCTACTCCCCATCTCGAGCCTGTCCTGACCCACAAGTAGCAGCTCCAATTGCGAGCGCAACATGTTGAGGCAGTTCCAAGTAAAGGCCCTGAACTCCATGAACTCGCTGCTGATGGTGCTGAGATCAGGAGGGCTGCTGGACATCGACATGGTAGAGACCTCCCGCAACTCCTTTTCATACTGCGACATCCGGGTATTGAAGGTTTCAGCAATCTTGTCCATGTTGGCGCTTAGCTTTGTATACAAGTCCATGTTGATGTTGTGAAATTGTGTGAATATGATCCAGGTGAGAGTAAATTATTTATCCAGTGTAATGGTAGGTTCAGGCTTGAATTTAACTAATAATATCTGGCATTTAATAGAAGAATTTAATATAAATTTAATATACTATAGAAGACACAAAATTTTGTTGATGTTGGTCTGACTACCCCCAAAGGAAAAAAGTATTAATTATTATAATTATATTATAATAATTAATACTTAATATTAATTTCAGAAAAATTCAAAATTCTAATAATAGAATGAAAACAGTTTGGCAAATAATAAACCGTGAAACTGGCAAAGTTATACCAAGGGACAATGATTTCTGCCTAAAGATAGGTGACGATGTTGTTAAATCCAGCCCTGATGTAGCTCGAGCTTTTGAAACATTCTTCACCAATGTACCCTTACTCACAACAGATCGTCTAAATTCATCTCTCCATATGAAGCAGACTTTATTAAAAAATAACACTAGCGTCAGTAAGGTATATTTAAAATATCATCATGTATATCCCCAGGACATTGTCAAAACGTTTGGATTACTTAACTTAAAAAATACGGAAGACCTGTGGGGTATATCAGTCAAAGTCATTGGTTCAGTAATTTTAGTTATAGCCGCCCCACACTTAGCTTATATATTCAATAAATGTGTTGACGATGGGGCTTTCCCAGACCTCATGAAACACAGTAAACTGATACCTCTGTTCAAGTCGGGAGATAAGGGCGATCCTTCAAATTTCAGACCAATATCTGTTCTTCCAACACTAAGTAAAATATTTGAAAAGATTATAAATATTTATTATATATATATATATATACTCAATCAAATGCTCTCACACTTCAACCGTATAAAACAACTCCACGCCAAACAATACGGTTTCACTAGTGGTAAATCGACTACGGATGCAGGTATTACGCTTATATCTCATATTTACTCTGCATGGGAGGCCGCACAGGATGTTATCTGAGTTTTTTGCGACCTGTCGAAGGCGTTTGATTGTGTTGATTATAATACGCTATTAATTAAATAAAATCATTACGGAGTTAGAAATAAAGCGTTGGATCTACTAAGATCATACCTAAGCAATATAATTCAAAAGGCAGAAGTTAACGGCGTAAAATCTGATGGATCGGGTGTTAAAATTGGCGTTCCACAAGGTTCCATATTAGGCCCTTTCTTATTCCTGGTATATATTAACGATCTGCCTTTTATGGTGGAGAAATTAACTGACATAGTGTTGTTTGCTGATGATACTTCAATGGTCTTCAAAATTGAACGACAAAAAAGAAATTTTGATGATGTTAATGATGTATTGTCTTTAACCTTGAATTGGTTCACAGTTAATAATTTATTGTTAAACGCTGGTAAAACCAAGTGTATCTAATTCTCACTTCCAAATGTCAGGCAAGTTGAGACCAGTTTTGTGTTAGACAACAGCACGTTAGAATTAGTAAATGATACGAAGTTTCTTGGAATAACCATTGATAGAAAATTGCAGTGGGGACATATAGATAAATTGGCTGGTAAATTAAGTTCTGCGGCTTACGCTGTTAGGAACATCAGACAAAGCACGGATGTGGCTACATCTAGACTAGTATATTTTAGTTACTTTCATAGTGTGATGTCCTATGGTATATCTTGTTGTGGGGGAAAGCAGCGGATATTCAAACTATTTTTATTTTACAGAAAAGAGCTATTCGAGCAATTTATAATTTAAAACGAACAGACTCCTTAAGAGAGCTTTTTAAAGAAATTGACGTACTAACTGTAGCTAGTCAATTTATTTTCGAAAATATAATGTATGTACGCAAGAACCTTACAACATTTTCCAAACTTAGCGATAGCTGTAGTGTTAACCTAAGAAAAAAACACAGACTATTTGCGCCCCGATTTATACTCGCGAAGGTTAGCAATTCTTTCAAGGGTCAGTGCATTCTCTACTACAATAAGGTACCTCTGGAGATTTTGAAATTGCCATTTGAGCAATTTGAAAAGCATGTTAAAGCGACTTTGTCGAAAAAGGGATATTACAATGTTCAAGATTACTTAAATGACAGGACTGTAAGGGGTTAATCTAGCTCAACACAGAGCTTGCTGTTAATTTTGTAATTATTTATTCCTGCTTATTAATCATAATAATTAAATTTTTCATATTTGTAATTGTTGGCACCAGTCCTGTCTCTGGGAGTAGGGATCCTGGTGTGGTCTTCAATAAAAGGCTGGACTGTATATTTTTACGTAGGTTATAATGATGTGGAACATGAGGTGTTACAATAAAGTCTCGATTCGGAGTGACACATAATGGTGTGACAGCTGTCAATGGCGTTTGGTTTCACCATAGTCTCCCGGCCTTGAAGGATCCTAGGATCTTCAATGATCAACTGGTAGTGGGCAGATGGTGTTGTAAGCACGTCGGATGATTCCATTTTTGGTTCGGATATCTGCGACCCTGGCGATTCCATCCGTCCCTGGTATGATGCGAACAACACGTCCCAAGAGCCACATCAAGGGTGGTGTTTCTTTATTCTTGATGACTACTAGGCTGCCTTCTATAAAGTCACCAGTGGATTTGAACCATTTGGTTTTCTTCTGCAGCCATAATACATATTCTTCGGAGTAGCGGGTCCAGAAATGTTGTTTAAGGCATTCGATGCGTTTGAATCGTTGAAGGCTGTTGACGTTGACCGTTTCGATCTGTGGATGGGGCAACATTAGGAGGGATCGGCCGATTAGGAAATGGAGTGCGGGAGTAAGAGGACTGAGGTCCAAGGGATTGTCGGATATAGGAGTCAAGGGCCTCGAATTTAATATTGCTTCGATTTGACATAAGCATGTCGACATCTCTTCGAATGACAGATTGGATTGACCTAAGATCCGTCTAAGGTGATGTTTCATGGACTTGACCGCGGACTTCCATATACCACCAAAGTGTGGTGTGTAAGCGGGAATAAATGAAAAGTTTATTCCTTCGTTTTCGATTTCAGAAGTTGAAACTTGTTTCAGAAGCCTTGACAGCTCGTTAAATGCTCCGACAAAGGTGGTGCCGTTATCACTAAAAATGTTTCGAGGTTTTCCTTTCCTGGATATAAAACGATGTAGAGAAGCTATGAAGGCTTCTTTGGTGAGATCCGAGACGAGTTCAAGATGAACAGCTTTCGTTGCTAAACACATAAAGACACAGATGAAGGATTTTAGCAATCTACAGTCACGCCCCTTGCGTTCAGCGATCATAATTGGTCCGGCGTAATCGACGCCTGTCTCTAAGAATGGGAATTCAAGGTGAACACGCTGTTCTGGAAGATTCCCCATCACGGGTTGAATTGTTTCTCCTCTTTGCCTGCAGCACCTGACACAAGAACGTACTGTCTTCTTTGCTAGATTTCTGGCGCCAAGAGCTCAATATTTATGCCTGGTACTGGCTAACAGTAATTGAGGACCTGCATGGAGGAGATCTTTGTGGTATTTGTCGAAGATTAATTTTGTTATTGGATGCTTACTGCAAAGCAAGATAGGATGCTTGACATTATAGTCGTAAAAAGAATTGAAGAGTCTACCACCAACTCGTATAAGACCTTTCGAATCAAGAAAGGGCGAAAGGGGAAGCAGGCGATTTTTGGTTGGTAGATCTTTACCTAAAGACAGAGCTATATGTTCTTCCGTAAAGGCCTCCTTTTGTGATAATTTCAAAAGGAAATGTAAAGCCTCAGAAAGCTCTGCTGATGTAAGAAATGTGTTGTTTTGTACGCGTTTTCTACATTTGTTGACGAATTTAAAGATGTAAGCGATGATGCGTTGCAATTTCGTGAAAGTGGATATAGTATGCATCATTGACTCAAGGTTATTATTGTCGTCATTGCTGATGCAAAGGGTCAGAACGATTTCTGGTAGCTCTACCTCTGTAGACCGAGGAAAGGCTCGCCACTGTGGCTCATCCAATTTTAAAAATGGAGGCCCTGTCCACCACAAGCTACAAGAACCTATCCGGTCTACGCTTAACCCGCGTGAGGCAATGTCTGCGGGGTTTTCTTGAGACGGAACATAGCGCCAAGTATGATCCTTGAAATCTTCCTGCATCTCAGAAATTCGATGGCGAACGAAAGGCTTCAGCTGTGTGGGTGACGAAGAGAGCCATCCCAGCACGATGGTAGAGTCACACCAGAAGAAACATTGTTGTAATTTTAAGGTAAGTGAACTAAGAACTTTCGTACAAAGTCTTGTTCCTAACAAGGCTCCGCAAAGCTCAAGACGGGGCATTGTAATAGGTTTTATAGGTGCCACTTTGCTCTTTGCAGATGATGAACCACAAGATGAACTTCGACTACACCATTCTTGGTTAAGGTGCGTAGATACACGCATGCACCATAAGCTTTCTCCGAAGCGTCCGTAAATACGTGTAGTTACCCAGCGTGGTATTTCTAAGTTGTTTAAGTGTGGCAATGTTGTTTCAAAGTGTGTCCATGATTTGTGTATATTGTCTGGCACACGTTCGTCCCAGGAGCATTTGCTTATCCACAATTGTTGCATTATGATCTTGGCCTCTACTATACAAGGTACGACTAAACCAAGTGGATCAAATATTTGCGCAATCGTGGATAAAATGAGTCGTTTTGTGACTTCGTCTTTGTTGTTTATGTTGATGACGTACGTAAATGTATCTGGAAAACATTTCCAATTGAGACCTAATGTTTTTGACAGTTCATTCTCGCTCAGGTTCAATGAGTCAGGCATGTGGCTATTTTTTGAAATTGTGTGCAAGATATCAGGGGAATTTGATTGCCACTTCCGAAGGTTAAGCTGAGCTGAGTTTAGGGTGTTTGCTACATCACGACAGAGTTTGATTGTTTCATCAATTGTGTTTCCACCTGATAGGTAGTCGTCGACATAAAAGTCATGTAGTCTAGTGTATTGTAAGTCCTTGTTTGTACATTTTTAGCCCAACTCCACAAGACATCTAGTTGCAAGAAAGGGTGCCGAAGCTGTGCCGTAAGTGATCGTGTTTAGAGTGTACGTTTTAAGTGGTTGTGTGGGATCTGGTCTCCATAATATTTGTTGCAACTCACGATAACTCTCTTTCACCACTACCTGTCGGTACATCTTTTCGATGTCAGCAGAGACGACATACTTATGCTGTCGGAATCTCAGTAAGATGGATTAAAGTTCGTCCATTTGTATATCATTATAGGACTTGCCTAACGTAGTGACAGCTGAGGCGTCAAAGACTACGCGAAGTTTTGTGGTTGTACTTGATATGAAATGCCTTTATCCGAATGAGATGCGTATTGTGTGTTTTCCGTCATGTGTTTGAGTTCTAAGTACTCATTCATGAAATCAACATACAACGATTTTAATTTTGGTTCTCTCTCTAGTCCGCGCTCAAGGGATAGGAATCTACGTTTTGCCATATCGAAAGAGTTTCCCAGTGCTTGACGAGGTTCATGAAGAGGTTTGTTCACCATAAAGCGGCCCTCAGAGTCTCGTTCTGTTGTTTCCATGAATATTTGTTCACATGTGCGTTTCTCAGTAGTTAGATTATGTTTTGATGAAATTGTATCTAATTCCCAAAAGCGAGTTAAGTCCGTAAATGTGTTGTCGGTGTTGGTGAACAAACACATCGGTGATTGTGGGGTGTTTGATGTAGATTTATGAACGACCCCCAAAATAAGCCAGCCGAGCTTTGTCTCAACTAAAGATGGCTTGTTTTTACCCATGCAGATGCGATTTGCGCCGATAAGATCCCAGAATATTTCTGCTCCCAGTAAGATGTCGATTGAAGAGGGAACATTAAAAGTGGGGTCAGCAAGACAAATCCCTGACGGCAGAGGTAAATCGTTTATGTTTATGTTAGGTATTGAAGAGGTGATTTGTGGCATTATGTAACAGTCGACGTTCATGTTGTAGTCCCCACTGTAAGACCCCAATTTGAATGAGCAAGACTGTGAACTACTCGTAACTTGGTTATTTATGCCTGTCACCGATGTAGACCTAGCAGCGTTTATGTTTAGATGGAGTTTTCGACTGAACTCCTTGGATATGAAGTTTGCTGTACTTCCGTAATCCGATAAGACTCTGGCAGTGTGCTGCTTTCCATTTATTGTCCAGAACCTTGACAAGTGCTGTGGAAAGCAGAACGACACTTGATTGAGTTGATTGATTTGCTGTGAATACAACATTATCATTCGCCACGTGCTCTGGCTCCCTATCAACATGCAGTAGGGTGTAATGCTTTAGCTTGCAATATTTGCAGTGACTAAGTGCACACTGTCTTTCGGTATGACCAAAGCGAAGGAAGTTTAGGCAAACCTTGTATTCTTTTGCCTTTTGTAAGCGTGTAGTGACTGGTAAGCTGCGATAAGCATAGCAAGTGTACAGCAGATGCGATTGTTGAAACATGGGGCAAGCACCTTTGTTGTTGGTGGGTAAGAGAAAACTCTTCGGCTTTGAATAAGTGCTGGCCGTATCCGACTTATGTTTCAAGGGACGGGACTCCTCAAGAGTCTCTAAGAGGTCAGCTCTATTGCAAAGAAAGGTCGTGAAATTGGAT
Source organism: Argyresthia goedartella (assembly GCA_949825045.1). NCBI lineage: Eukaryota > Metazoa > Arthropoda > Insecta > Lepidoptera > Argyresthiidae > Argyresthia > Argyresthia goedartella. The sequence goes on from OX463833.1 coordinate 3,137,474, forward strand.
AAGGCAGGAGGAGCGGAAAGTCCATTACGAAACTCTTCCCATTCCCGACTAGTCACGTTATCGAGTTTAGTTGCCATCATATGAATGATAAGAGTATCCCAGTGTTTAGTGGGCTGATCGAGGGTGGATAAAGCCCTAAAATTTTTGTTTGTAGTATCTAGTAAGTGACGAAGTGCACCACTAGGTTCTTTGTGGATGTGCTCAACGTTAAAAAGAGCCTTGACGTGGTTATTAACCAGCAGTCGTTTATTGTCGTACCTATCGCACAATAGTTTCCATGCTGCCTCATAGTTTTTTGCCCTGAAGTCCAGATTGTCGACAATTAGGAAAGCACTATCTTTTAAAGATGCACGAAGATAGTGCATCTTCTTGCATCTTGCATTGGCTTCTGAAACAAGTTTCAACTTCTGAAATCGAAAACGAAGGAATAAACTTTTCATTTATTCCCGCTTACACACCACACTTTGGTGGTATATGGAAGTCCGCGGTCAAGTCCATGAAACATCACCTTAGACGGATCTTAGGTCAATCCAATCTGTCATTCGAAGAGATGTCGACATGCTTATGTCAAATCGAAGCAATATTAAATTCGAGGCCCTTGACTCCTATATCCGACAATCCCTTGGACCTCAGTCCTCTTACTCTCGCACTCCATTTCCTAATCGGCCGATCCCTCCTAATGTTGCCCCATCCACAGATCGAAACGGTCAACGTCAACAGCCTTCAACGATTCAAACGCATCGAATGCCTTAAACAACATTTCTGGACCCGCTGCTCCGAAGAATATGTATTATGGCTGCAGAAGAAAACCAAATGGTTCAAATCCACTGGTGACTTTATAGAAGGCAGCCTAGTAGTCATCAAGAATAAAGCATCACCACCCTTGATGTGGCTCTTGGGACGTGTTGTTCGCATCATACCAGGGACGGATGGAATCGCCAGGGTCGCAGATATCCGAGCCAAAAATGGAATCATCCGGCTCGAAGGACCATATGTTGGCACCAGTCGTGTCTCTGGGAGTAGGGATCCTGGTGTGGTCTTCAATAAAAAGCTGGACTGTATATTTTTACGTAGGTTATAATGATGTGGAACATGAGGTGTTACAATAAAGTCTCGATTCGGAGTGACAGATAATGGTTTGACAGCTGTCAATGGCGTTTCGTTTCACCAGTAATAGTTAAGCACTATTTTTAAAAGAGATCTAAAAATCATTCTACGCTCTTTTCTCCCACAGTGGCCCAATGTAGAGAAGAGGCAAAATTGGCGTTTGCTAAGTATTTGTAAATATCTACAGTAATAAAGTACTTTGACTTTGACTTTAACGTCAGGTATAATATAGCAATTTTACCTGAAAATTAAATTGTTATTACACATACTTACCTGGCTTTAAGCCTAGGTAAATCGCTGCCTGCTTTGCACATTATTGTGCATTGCATGATCGTGACACATTCTTAGACACGATCAGCTCTTTATTGAGTTGCCAATGACCTGAAAATTGAGCGCTCGCAATCACCCTGGCTCCAACTGGCGCCATTTCTGAAACTTTACGCGCGCAATGTTGCTGAGGTTCAAAACGGATATGAACGAATATTTTAGGAGTTCTAAACAGGAAGGGAGCTGGAGGCTAAATTCGTCCCACCGGAAAAAAATCAAGTATGCTTCTCTCAATATTAGGCTTAAAGCCAGGTAAGTATGTACGATAACAATTTTCAGCTAAAATTGCTTTATTTTTTTACATACCTACAAACAACAGACACACATACATAAATACATATTAGACCTGTGTCGATCGCGATTGATCGAATCAGTTTGATTCGATTACAACACGTTCGCGAGTGATCATCTTTTTAGGAATGATACGATTGTTTTTGACCCACTCGTTTTGATCCGATCGTTTACGTAATGTGCACGGAGCGGCAACAGCGCCGACCCTCCGCGCCGTCGCCGCTCGCAAAACTAAATTAGACTTTATGAGCTAAATATTAAGAGTAACTACCTACTTTCCGACTCGAATTGTTATTTTCTTGTCTCCTTCACTTGCGTGCACAATACGCCTCGAATGCAGACAGGTGCGTGGTCCATCCCATGGAGCGCAACCGCAAACAATTAAGCGATTTTAAGTCTTAAGACCTTGCAATAAAGATTCCGACAGGTGCCTATGTGAGCTGATCGATTATTACGAAAGGTGAAAATAGCTTTTGTCACTCGCGTGTCGCGAGCCAGCTCGTTAAACGATCTCATATTTCGACGCGAGATTCATGTGACTGACTTGCAGGTGATCGATCAAACGATCGAATCTTTTTGATCCAATCGCCAAACCAATGGGTCGCGATCGACCCGGGTCGCAAGAAATGATCGATTGACACAGGTCTAATACATATAGGTCAAACACATAACCCACCTATTTTTCGCTTCGCTGCAGTCGGCTTATGGTAAAAATAGGTAGCATGACGTTAATAATACGTAATACATAACGCACGCTACCTCTCAAAAATAAAGTGTGATAGTTTATTAGCATTCCGTAGAATAAACACAACTTGCCTGTCGATTCTATTTATTCTTGCGGCGTGAACACAACCATACCGCGATTCAGCGTACACACAGCGCCATCTAGCGATCATCAGGGAACCACATTTTTAAAGGGTAGTTCGTTTTCTAATTAATTATTAATTTAAGTTATTTCTTTTATACGACTAGTAAACAAATATGCATGTGTGTCAAAAGTGATAAAAAGTTCCTTTTTATTTCCGCTAGAGACGAACTCTAGGTGAAAATATTTCCATTCGGGTCAGCCAATAAGTTTAAGGGTCCTCCTCTACTTTGAATAGAAAGCATAATTTCATTTAATTTTAAATACAAAAAACAATGACGAAAAAAAAATTACATCCCCGTAGAGTTTCTTGGTGCTAACTTCTCTGACGGGCGTATTTCCGAAGCCCTGGTAGAGTTTATGGAGTCTCCTTTTCCTGTGCGAGATTCAGCCATGAATCACCATTTGAAAGGGAGATTTCTTTTTGTCAAACTCAAACATTAACTAGTCATGTGCTCATTAGTTTAGTTGATTATATATATATTTTTATCTATGTGTAAGTGATTGACTTGTAAAAGTGCATTATTTTGCCTATTTCCAATAAATTATTTGCGTTTTACGTTTAAATACATCCATGATCTCCATATCTAGTTATTATATTGTGGAAGTCGAGGTGGTTTATTGGGGAAGGCAGAAGAGCCATCCTAGGGACCGTAGGGTCCCGCAGAAGCAAAGCTTTGCTGGCAATATGACTACTCGTCCGTGGGAGAAAATTATTGTCAAGACGTCAACTCCCGGGTCCCGGGTAGGCGTAAGCGTACGTGCCAGTAGAAGTTGTAGCTAACACCACGTTGCCTAGAAGAGTACGAGTTTAGAACAGGCGTCTAATCTGTTGGTGCAGTTCCTCTGTTGTATACTTTGTCGCATAGTATATGTCGTAGCTATATCGTATAATTTGATTATTTCATGAAATAGCCAACCATGGATTGAACTGGCCAACCATTTTATGATATAGTCAATTATTTCAAGAAATGATCAGAAAGGGTTGAATTTCACGAAAACTTGTCTTTTTAAAAGCATTTATATTCAGTACTACGTGGTGTTTTTTGTTATAATGGCCGAGTCGGCAGTGACCCCGCCTACGAAGCCAAGGGTCCTGGGTTCGAGTCCCGGGGGGGGCAAATATTTGTTTGATGAGAACGGATGTTTATACCCTAGTCGTGGTTGTTTATCCATCTAAGTATAATATTTATGAACATAAGTATGTGTATCGTGGTCTACCCAAGATACAGGGAATCCTAGTTTGGGGCCAGCCAAGTTTGATCTAGATCAATGTGTGTAAATAGTGTCCAAGGTATTATTCGGTGGATTCACTACACTTACCCCCTTTAGTCTTCAACTAAGCTACCGCTGTGTTTTGCCCTAAGATATTTCATCGTTCAATGAAAGTTCTAATTTTGACTATATCGTGATATAGTCAATCCTACGATATAGTTACGACATATTGTTATAAATAATTTAATATACCTATTATTATTTACATATTAATTAAATACTATTTTATAAAGATTTATGATTAAAGTAGTTGTGTTGACTTGTTATGATTGGTCGAGACATTGACATTGGTTATTGTTCTATTGAAATGTAATCTCCTAGCGCCATCTCGTGGTATTTGCAAGAGACCTGGAACTAAAGATGCTTTCGTAGCATCTCTGATTACGCCGGTGGCATATTTTGTTCTACGTGGTCTATCTGTATTCGCATAATATGGGAAATATTAAACTGCACATCAAAAATACTTATTTGCACAGCAAATATCAGGACAAAATGCTGCGGTAGCTTAGGTGAAGGTTAAAGGGGGTGAGCGAAGCGAACAACAACAACAAAAATACTTAAAACATAAAATATTTAAAACATAAAAAATAAAGTTGATTATTTTTTGATATATTTATGCTATGTTGGCCTACCTGCTTCAACACACAGTCCCTCTGCTTCCTCATCATCTGGAGCCTCTCCCGTTGTATGTCCAATGCTGGCTCATTCTCCAGGTCCACGACCTTTGTCTTCTGCAGGCGGATCTGTACCATGATATCTTTCACCTGAAATATAAAAAAGAGGCAGTGTTAAATCCCCAGATTACAAGGAGGTATATTTGCATCTACTTCTTCTTTTAATATGGCATGCCAACCTCTTTTGAGGTAACTTTTGTCGATATCAACTGAATTGGAAAGATCACAATTTGGAAATTAATGTCTTGGGAATAAATTGTTTGTTGCTCCATAACACTACCCGGGAGGACGTGTAGGGCTGTAGGAACCAAGATTTTTTTTCGGACGTGAGCAACTGCCTCCCCCGTTTTTATTTAGCTGCAGTAAAAATACTGTCACTGACATTTGATACATGCAGCGCCCACACTAAACGAGCGGTGCGGAGCGGAGCGACTAGGAGACGTGGCGAGCGCGACTGAGTTTAGTGTGTGGTCAATTGCATACAATAAATTATATGGTTTATTATAGGTATCTTTATCTTGGCTTTTAAGTACAATTTATTAGGTACTTGAATAAGTGGAAATATTATAAAAACAAATACATAAGCCCAAAGCCGCATTAATCACTTCGTAAACTACATTTTGCGATCCAAAATACAACCCATTAACTTTTTCCTGAGGTTAAGTTGATGTATACCGGTAGACCCGAGGAACCTACAAATTGAATATGAGTCTGTGCTTACTTAAACATATAGGGATCAGACAGACAGCTAGGTAGATTCTATATTCTGTATTTTTTATTATTATTATAGACTCGTAGTTTTGGAGATAAGTTTGGGGGATGCTAAGTTTTTGCACTTTTTGATCTTAACTTCTGATGTTATCAAAACTAAAGTTTAAAAATAACCCTTTTCAACGATACCCTACTTGACTTATTACATTGTTGTTTTTTTTCGTTTTGTCATTTTAGCCCATCCACTTTTAGGTAGGCAAATTTTTCATATTAGACTTGAATTTTGTTGCGGTTATCGGGCTAAGTATTTTTGCATAAGATTCAAGATCTATCTCGTATAGTTCCTGAGAATAGTGCCGTAGAAATACAAATAGAGGTATCCTGTGTTGAGTTATACAGCCATATTATTGTTTGTGTCTACAGACCTCCGAGGGATGAAAAGGCCTTGACAATTTTGAAATATTTGAGAAAATGATGAAGAAAGCCCTCATTAAACCATATAATAACAGAAAAAAAAAAAAATGTGGCTATCTTAATGTAGATTTGCTTGTAGATACAACAATTAATAACTCGCTACAGACCTATCAACTTAAGCTGATACTTGCATTTGTGTGAGTGTACGTGTGTGCGCACCGCTTCCCTGCCGCCCGCTCGCATACTTCACTTCACCTCCGGTACTGGTAGCAGATAGACGTGTAATTTTATGTGATTGAATGTGTTTGAAATATTAGTGAAATGGCTCCTACTGCTCCTGGCTGCTGCTATGTGTTTTACTAACTGTACTTTTGGCGATCACTCAGACAAATGCAAATATCAGCTTAAGTTGATAGGTCTGTACTTGCTAACTTGCTTAGATAAAGATTTTTGTAACTGAACTTTCACAAGTAAAAATGTAATTAGCTTACTATCCGATCACAGCCGTCAAACAGTTTCATTCCCAATTGCTAGTAAGGATACGACTGATCCATCATTTTACAGGCCTATTACATCCCATAGACTAGAGACGTATATGAAAAACTTAGATATGAAATTGCCAGTACCGGATTTTAATGAACATAATCCGAACAAAATCCATTCTGACTTCTTCAACATAATTCAATCAGAATGCGATAAAGTTTATTAAAGAAAGTCAGTGCCAACAACGGCAAATCTAAATTTAATGACTGTAGAGTTATCTTGTGAACCTTTATGAACAAAAATTCAGTCAAATTTCAGAGTTGCCACTTGTACGAAAAAAATGACATTAAATTTAAAAAAGTGCACTCTTATTGAGAGTGGATTCTTGTTTACGCTATCATAATATAGGGATATTACTATAAAGTGAACAAGGTTCCACATATAAACCCATATTATGGTTTTCGTGGATCTAATTATGTTATGTTTCATAATCAGGTTATGTGTTCTATGTATATATTTATGAAAATAACCCTTATAATATATATTATATATATATATATATTTATCCTGATTTATGTAGGTAGTATCTATTAGGAGAGACAGTACTTGACAGTATATGATGATGATGGTATACCTTGTCGACACCCTCGTTGATGAGTTTCCTCCTGGTGTTCAGGTCGTTCAGGTTGGCCTCCAGGGTCGACAGCTTCCGCTCCAGCTCCTCCGTCTGACGCTGATGCGACTCCGCCTTGCTTTGGAAGTTGGCCAGTCTGTTACCAAAAAACAAACATGGGTTGAAAATTTCCTTAATGGCCTCGAGAAAATGATGGTACGGCTGGGACTTCGCCGGACTTACCACTGCCTACGATTAGCGTCACCATTTTTCGCGTTCAGGGTGGCAGAAGCACACTTGTGTTCACGTCAAGTCCACATCAAATTATTTTCCTTGCATGCTACCAGTTAAATGGCGAACGCAGAAGATTATTCTCAAATAACGTGTCATTTAAATGAAATATCTCAGAAATATATCAGCATAACTTTCAGTGTGCGTCAAACTATTCACAGGGTATCCTAGTGTGGGGCCAGAAGCAATGTATGTAAATGTTATGTTATGTTATGTTGCTTTAGATCCGGCCTTGGGCTATTACGTCAGTCTGAGATGGTGTTTCGCAGACAACGTAATAAGACTCGCTGTCTCGCTCACTCGCGTCGTAGGTACGCTCGACTGTCTCGCCGGCGGCGACATGTCGTCTGCGGTCGGTACGAACTTGCACCTTTAGCCATGCTCATATCATTGTAACAAAGTTTCAACGTCCTCTTTATAATAACTAATTTGAAAGAGTTCCACTTACCGTCCATTTTATAGGCCCCTATCTAGATCTAGAAGAGAAAAAATAGCTCTCCTTCATCATCATCTCTCCATGAAATCTCTCCACTTAAACTCGATAAAGTCGATAGAGGCCCAAAGTACAAGTGATACTCACTGGCTATTGAAGTTGTTCAGCTGATCCACGTCGACACTGTTGGCCAGCATCTTGCACGGCGGCACCTCGATAGTAGAGCTCGACTTGGCCCCGCTGTACGCTGACACACGGACTGTGAACCGGTGGTTCTCTGCAGACAAATTATTTATTAATTATATGTTAATTGTTCTTGTGAGCGTCATGGCTTTGTGAGCCTCAGTAACCGCCGTAGTGTTCTCGATATGATGTTACTGTATAACACTTGTCACGGCGTTGTTGACAGTTCTGATCTCATGAACTTGTTACTCAGACTGAATACACCATCTTTTCGTATCCGCCACTCTGTCACCTCACTCTTTCGCATACCATTCGCGGTGGCCAATTCTATCAGCTGCAGACTGCCAGGAACCTACAATTCTATCAGCTGCAGACTGCCAGGAACCTACAATTCTATCAGCTGCAGACTGCCAGGAACCTACAATTCTAGCAGCTGCAGACTGCCAGGAACCTACAATTCTATCAGCTGCAGACTGCCACGAACCTTCAATTCTATCAGCTGCAGACTGCCACGAACCTACAATTCTACCAGCTGCAGACTGCCACGAACCTACAATTCTATCAGCTGCAGACTGCCACGAACCTACAATTGTATCAGCTGCAGACTGCCACGAACCTACAATTCTATCAGCTGCAGACTGCCACGAACCTACAATTCTATCAGCTGCAGACTGCCACGAACCTACAATAATTGCTATTCCGACGTGGACATTTTCAATATCTCAAAGACGCTATTTAAAAAGCGGATTCTATCGCAACTTAAGGACCAAAGTAAATAAATAAGTCGACAGTTCCCTCTGCAGACATAATATGATGTCACTTATTATCCAACTCGTGACTTATAAATTATTTTGTAACATCACCAGCGAGCGATGGTATGAAAGCAGGCTGAGTTCAAGTATCCTCCTCCTCCCTGTCATCACCTAGGCTGTGATTTGATTATTTGATTGTGTTATCATTATTAAAAAGTTAAGTAGGGGGGGACGCGTGTATTTGTCTATGCTTTTTCGCGGCTGAAGGGAGATTGTAATTTTTGGATTGTTCGTACGTGTTGTAAAACCTAATTGTTGGAAAAGCTGAAAGTATTCAATATAAAACCTAAATTACCTATACAAGAGTTGTTGTTATTTAAGTTCCTATTCATTCAGAAGTGGTATCGAGGACCGGCGAAAAAAGAAAATGAAGCGGCGCTTTGGTTGGTCGGACGATGCCAGGACGAAGAAAAAGCCTAGGACTCGTGATCGTGAGCTTAAGATCACTGATGATTCCCCTCCTCAAGCAAGCAGCGAGGATGATCCTGATCCGCCACGTCCGCAGACGAAGAACAATCGTTTCCATAAAATGGAACGCCTCGTTCCGGATTTCGACCCAGACAACGTCGAGATGTGTGCAAAGTGTTGGTTAACCAAAATAGACCAACTGGGAGCGATTTATAACTAGGGTGACCAGGAGCGGTCGTTCCATGCACAGGCTGAACTCCAGGGTCAGGCGAGACTCTGGTACAACCGGCTAGACGAATATCAGTATACCTAGACGCAATGGAAGTCAATGAGTCCTAAGACATTCCCGAGACGCCGGGACTACTCAGAGTTAATGGAAGAACTAATGCATCGGAAGAAGATCCCGCAAGAACCGATAGCGCGATGTCTGGAGTGTAGCTGGTACTGGGGTGTGTGCAGTGGAATGCTGTCTGCGCACATACCGCCGTTGGACTATGTATATTCCCGGAAGGGAGGCCGTTGGGAAGTGTGTAGTGGAACGTTGTCTGCACACACGTCGCCGTTGGGCTATGTGTATTCCCGGAAGAGAGGCCGTTGGGAAGTGTGTAGTGGAACGTTGTCTGCACACACGTCGCCGTTGGGCTATGTGTATTCCCCGAAGAGAGGCCGTTGGGAAGTGTGTAGTGGAACGTTGTCTGCACACACGTCGCCGTTGGGCTATGTGTATTCCCGGAAGGGAGGCCGTTGGGAAGTGTGTAGTGGAACGTTGTCCTCACACTCGTCGCCGTTGGGCTATGTGTATTCCTGGATGAGAGGCCGTTGGGAAGTGTGTAGTGGAACGTTGTCTGCACACACGTCGCCGTTGGGCTATGTGTATTCCCGGAAGAGAGGCCGTTGGGAAGTGTGTTAGTGGAACGTTGTCTGCACACACGTCGCCGTTGGGCTATGTGTATTCCCGGAAGAGAGGCCGTTGGGAAGTGTGTAGTGGAACGTTGTCTGCACACACGTCGCCGTTGGGCTATGTGTATTCCCGGAAGAGAGGCCGTTGGGAAGTGTGTAGTGGAACGTTGTCTGCACACACGTCGCCGTTGGGCTATGTGTATTCCCGGAAGAGAGGCCGTTGGGAAGTGTGTAGTGGAACGTTGTCTGCACACACGTCGCCGTTGGGCTATGTGTATTCCCGGAAGAGAGGCCGTTGGGAAGTGTGTAGTGGAACGTTGTCTGCACACACGTCGCCGTTGGGCTATGTGTATTCCCGGAAGAGAGGCCGTTGGGAAGTGTGTAGTGGAACGTTGTCTGCACACACGTCGCCGTTGGGCTATGTGTATTCCCGGAAGAGAGGCCGTTGGGAAGTGAGTAGTGGAACGTTGTCTGCACACACGTCGCCGTTGGGCTATGTGTATTCCCGGAAGAGAGGCCGTTGGGAAGTGTGTAGTGGAACGTTGTCTGCACACACGTCGCCGTTGGGCTATGTGTATTCCCGGAAGAGAGGCCGTTGGGAAGTGTGTAGTGGAACGTTGTCTGCACACACGTCGCCGTTGGGCTATGTGTATTCCCGGAAGAGAGGCCGTTGGGAAGTGTGTAGTGGAACGTTGTCTGCACACACGTCGCCGTTGGGCTATGTGTATTCCCGGAAGAGAGGCCGTTGGGAAGTGTGTAGTGGAACGTTGTCTGCACACACGTCGCCGTTGGGCTATGTGTATTCCCGGAAGAGAGGCCGTTGGGAAGTGTGTAGTGGAACGTTGTCTGCACACACGTCGCCGTTGGGCTATGTGTATTCCTGGAAGAGAGGCCGTTGGGCAGTGTGTAGTGGAACGTTGTCTGCACACACGTCGCCGTTGGGCTATGTGTATTCCCGGAAGGGAGGCCGTTGGGAAGTGTGTAGCGGAACGTTGTCTGCACACACGTCGCCGTTGGGCTATGTGTATTCCTGGAAGAGAGGCCGTTGGGCAGTGTGTAGTGGAACGTTGTCTGCACACACGTCGCCATTGGGCTATGTGTATTCCCGGAAGAGAGGCCGTTGGGAAGTGTGTAGTGGAACGTTGTCTGCACACACGTCGCCGTTGGGCTATGTGTATTCCCGGAAGGGAGGCCGTTGGGAAGTGTGTAGTGGAACGTTGTCTGCACACACGTCGCCGTTGGGCTATGTGTATTCCCGGAAGAGAGGCCGTTGGGAAGTGTGTAGTGGAACGTTGTCTGCACACACGTCGCCGTTGGGCTATGTGTATTCCCGGAAGAGAGGCCGTTGGGCAGTGTGTAGTGGAACGTTGTCTGCACACACGTCGCCGTTGGGCTATGTGTATTCCCGGAAGGGAGGCCGTTGGGAAGTGTGTAGTGGAACGTTGTCTGCACACACGTCGCCGTTGGGCTATGTGTATTCCCGGAAGGGAGGCCGTTGGGAAGTGTGTAGTGGAACGTTGTCTGCACACACGTCGCCGTTGGTCTATGTGTATTCCCGGAAGGGAGGCCGTTGGGAAGTGTGTAGTGGAACGTTGTCTGCACACACGTCGCCGTTGGGCTATGTGTATTCCCGGAAGAGAGGCCGTTGGGAAGTGTGTAGTGGAACGTTGTCCGCACACACGTTGCCGTTGGCCTATGTGTATTCCTGGAAGAGAGGCCGTTGGGAAGTGTGTAGTGGAACGTTGTCCGCACACACGTCGCCGTTGGGCTATGTGTATTCCCGGAAGAGAGGCCGTTGGGAAGTGTGTAGTGGAACGTTGTCTGCACACACGTCGCCGTTGGGCTATGTGTATTCCCGGAAGAGAGGCCGTTGGGAAGTGTGTAGTAGAACGTTGTCTGCACACACGTCGCCGTTGTGCTATGTGTATTCCCGGAAAGGAGGCCGTTGGGAAGTGTGTAGTGGAACGTTGTCTGCAAACACGTCGCCGTTGGGCTATGTGTATTCCCGGAAGAGAGGCCGTTGGGAATTGTGTAGTGGAACGTTGTCTGCACACACGTCGCCGTTGGGCTATGTGTATTCCCGGAAGGGAGGCCGTTGGGAAGTGTGTAGTGGAACGTTGTCTGCACACACGTCGCCGTTGGTCTATGTGTATTCCCGGAAGGGAGGCCGTTGGGAAGTGTGTAGTGTAACGTTGTCTGCACACACGTCGCCGTTGGGGTATGTGTATTCGAATGCTGTCGGTACACCTATCGCCGTGGAATATGTGCAGCGGAAGTGCTGTCTGTGTACATATTGTCAGATCTAGTAGGAATGCATGTACGGGTGCTATCTGTACAAAGGTTACTGAATTTATGAGGCTGCCTGGTGCTGTTGCCTAGAGGTTGCTGGTAGTTGTGTGGGTAGTAATTGCGGTGCAATTGTTGCAGGATGGCCGAATGTAACATCACCAGCGAGCGATGGTATGAAAGCTGGCTGAGTTCAAGTATCCTCCTTCCAGTCATCACCTAGGCTGTGATTTGATTGTTATCATTATTAAAAAGTTAAGTAGGGGACGCGTGTTTTTGTCTATGCTTTTTCGCGGTTGAAGGGAGAAGAGAATTGTTCGTACTTGTTGTAAAACCTAATTATTGGAAAAGCTGAAAGTATTCAATATAAAACCTAAATTACCTACGCAAGAGTTGTTGTTATTTAAGTTCCTGTTCAATTTGTCTCTCACTCACACACACACAACACACCACACACCCCACATAACAAACAAACACACACACCCACACAACACATGCATACACAACACGCAAATGAACAACCCATTCCATTTCTTAATATACGTCGATCTAGTTTTGTTTCTCTACCTCCATACTTCCGAATTTAGTAGAAATCAGAATTAGATTTAACTTAATCATAGTATAATTAATAATTTTATAAAGATTTTCTGCATGCCATTTACCATATGTTTAATTTAATCCTAAATAATGAAAGGCCGTAATTGGCCTAGGCTAAGATTATTTGTAAAATTTACCTATAAATTGTACATGCTGTGGACTTTGTAACAAATAAATAAATAAATAGACAATCAATGGACGACCTCTGTGGCGTTGCGGTCAAGGGAGAGGTCCCGGTTTCGAACCCCGGCTGGAGAGGACGAAAAAAAACCCCAGGTCTTCGATGTTTAGGTGTGTGACGTCGCTGTTTCTGGTTCCACGGCACAGGGTATCCTAGTGTGGGGCCAGAAGCAATGTTTGTGCCTGTATACAATTATAAAGAAATACATTGTATTTTTTTTAAAGTCCCTACAAGTCTGCTGCTGCTGGAATTAGACTTAACTCGAGTAAACTTTGACAACTCCATACAAATTTATATGGAGTTGTAAAAGTTTACTTGAGTTAAGATAGCTAGTGGCTGTTAGTAGAAAATTATGAGTTCTTTTCAAATGCAGTGTGCAAACAGCTATTGGGACCGATTCTGGAGGCTACGCAACTAACTAATTTAAAAAGTGTGTTTGAAAATGGAAGCTACAGCACAAGAACTGTTAGATACCACCAAAAGGCAAAAGGAGGTAGTATGAACTTAAATTTACGTCGACGTTTGAGTGGTACCGCACGATACCGAATTTACGTCGACGTTTGAGTGGTACCGCACGATACCGAATTTACGTCGACGTTTGAGTGGTACCGCACGATACCGAATTTACGTCGACGTTTGAGTGGTACCGCACGATACCGAATTTACGTCGACGTTTGAGTGGTACCGCACGATACCGAATTTACGTCGAAGTTTGAGTGGTACCGCACGATACCGAATTTACGTCGACGTTTGAGTGGTACCGCACGATACCGAATTTACGTCGACGTTTGAGTGGTACCGCACGATACCGAATTTACATCGACGTTTGAGTGGTACCGCACGATACCGAATTTACGTCGACGTTTGAGTGGTACCGCACGATACCGAATTTACGTCGACGTTTGAGTGGTACCGCACGATACCGAATTTACGTCGACGTTTGAGTGGTACCGCACGATACCGAATTTACGTCGACGTTTGAGTGGTACCGCACGATACCGAATTTACGTCGACGTTTGAGTGGTACCGCACGATACCGAATTTACGTCGACGTTTGAGTGGTACCGCACGATACCGAATTTTGAGGGGTCACGATTTAGAACCTTATGCCATGGTAATAAAATGTAAAACCTATAACGGCAAAGTCAATCGAGGGGTTCGTTATTTGGTTTTGACTCCTGAATAACCTGTGACGTCATCTCAAGTAATATCATGATTCAATCAAACAGCACACAGTCACCCACGGCTGGGTATAGCCCCATTCGATGAAATAAGTTTCATTCATGCAGCCTAAGGGCTGCATGAATTGAATGATTTTTATTTAAGATAATAAAAAATAATAAAAAATTCCTTAACCCCAGGCCGACCTCTGTTGTGGCTCTGCTTGCTTGGTTTGATCCCGGCTGGGGGTAAAAAAAAAATACCCTTGGTCTTGTATGTTTATATGTGTGTGAAGTCGCGATTTCTGGTACCCACGACACAGGGTATTCTTGTATGGGGCCAGAAGCAATGTAAGTGCCTGCATGTAAATGATTTTGTTTTTCCATTACACCCCCTAAATCCCGTTCAAGCTTTACTATCGCTACAAAAACTAGCCTAAAACTTTCACCAAGCTCCAATCTATCTCTCCACCAAAATTCATCAAAAACGGCTCAGGCGTTTAATCATAAAAACCAAACATACACTTTCACCGCCATAAAAGTAGCTGATGTTATTCGGCACTTTCGCGCTGTTGTTGCATGTGTGCTGGTTGCCAATATGTATGTTGTATTTGGTTGTATGTAAGTATTTATCACAAGTTATTTTTTACGTAATTTTTACTATCTCTACAAAAAATACCCTTTCACCTTCACCATGCTCCAATCTATCTCTCCACCAAACTCCATCAATATCGTCTCAGCCTGTTAACCACAAAAGGCAAACATACACACAAACAGACACACTTACCGCTGTAGAAGTAGCTGATGTTATTCGGCACTTTCGCGCTGTTGTTGTATGTGTGCTGGTCACCGATGGGTATGCGATGTATGTTGTACTGTCGGCACAGGTAGCGGATGATGGGGGCTGGAGCGGAGATGGTATCCACCAGGTAGGTGTGGAAACCGAGGTAGCTGGAAAGCAGAGGGTAACAAGGTAAATTATTATAAAAATAACTATAAATAAAAAATTAAAATCCCCATCACAATAAATGAAAGCTTAAAAGATACCGATTATCGCAATATTCATTTCAATACAATATTCAATTCATCCGTATCGTAAAAAGTATTGCAATGAATAACTTGAAACCTTGGACACTACTTACACACATTGATCTAGCCCCAAACTAGGGTACTAGACAACGATACACATATTATATAGATAAATATCATACTAAGATAGACAAACAACCATGACTAGGGTACAAACATCCGTTCTCATCAAATAAATATTTGGCCCCACCGGGACTCGAACCCGGGACCCTTGGCTTAGTAGGCAGGGTCACTACCGACTCGGCCATTCGGGTCGTCTAATTATATTCCATTGACAGAGTCAATGTTTACGCTGGCAGTACTGACGACAGATATCTTGCATATAATGTCAAAAAAATCTCTACTGACGTTTAACATTGGCATTTGAAATTCGATACGCGCGAGTTAAGGTAGACCAACCACAACAATTGTCATTTATCAGCGCTACCCCAAATTAGGTCATGACGTCAATGCTTAGTTTTCATTATTTTATTATAAATACGAATATCAACTTAGAATAAGCCAATATTGTATTATCTTAGACGTTACTCTGTTCGTTTAATAAATCATTTTTATAAAGTTCACCAGTATTCCCATCTTAATTGGCGCTGCGGACAGGATCTCAACAGTTGGTTTGCCGTTACCGTACGTGCATCCACCATCCGTTTCTACGGTTTAGTTGAGACCCTCGAACAAATAAATTTATTAAGAAGCCGAGTCAAGTTCCTGTGGAGCCAAGCAGCCAAGCAGCGACGGACCAGGAACAAGGACCCGACAAGGACTGGACCAGAGGCAGAGGACACTTGGAGACTTGCAATATTCCGGAAGGACATGGGAGCTACGGGACTGTGAGTACACCTATTCACCATTCCTATTCTCTTCACTTCTGATACCCTGTTATAATATTTATACGTGTTGTTAGGGATTAGTAAACGCCTTGACATTATCGTGTGGATAGTAACATTGTTCGAGAATTAATTTCTGCTTGAATAGTTTCGTAGTAAGTAAGTAAATCGTTAGGTATAGTTAATTATCGGCAGTTTTTTTTAAACCGTCAAAATGGAAGATATAACTAGGGTTCCCGTGGATTTTGCAAACTTTTCAAGGGGGGACCTTATTTCACGTGATTACCAGTCGACTTGCTGGGGAAGCTGCTAATTTAGTAGGAAAAAGGGAATTAATTCAAACATGGGATGAATTAAAACAACTCCTAAGCCAACACTTCGGTGATCCAAGGTCCGAAGATGGTTTGGCAATGGAATTAGAGTCCTTAAAGCGAAATAGAAGTGAAAGTTACGTTGATTTTTCACAGTATTCAACACTTGAGGAGTAGTCTGTTTTCAAAAATAAATGAAACAGTTACGGACGCAAATTTACGTGTGGGTAAACACCACATCTATGATAACACGTCACTGAATGTTTTCCTGTACAATTTACCGGCTTATTTAGTTAGGTTGGTGCGTTTGCGAAATGTCACAATTTTGGAGGAAGCTTTGAAGATTGTATTAGAGGAGCAAAACTTTCAGACGGTGTATGATGCCAAGAACCCGAAAGTCAGCGCAAATCGAAACCAGACTGATAATAACAATCCTCCAAGATTTGACAACACGCAAAGGCTACCAAGTGCATCTGCACCCAACAACGCATCAAACGGACAAAGTAAATCATTTAAATTCAGAAATAATCGACAGCAGTACGATAATGCTATAAATAGATTTAGTGAAAATAATATGCAACACGGGCCTCGCGTAAGTAAGTCACCGCCAGTGCAAGCGCAAGCGCATCGTCAGCACCCCGCCGCCGCTGCCGTGGACAATAGGTACCGCATGGGCTATGACGTACAACAGCCCATCGCATCGGGTTCGAACACCGATGTAACAATGCGAACGGCTAGTTCAAGGCGCGTTAATTACACCGAGAATGATTACTATGATTCTCAACCGTGCAACTCACAAGTATGTGACGGTCAAAATTCTGTCCCTTACTGTGATCCAGTGGAAAATTTTCACGTAGATGCCTCGATGATAGAGAGAAAATAAAACTAAATTGTAGTAAGCGTTTGAATTTGCCGCATATTCGTGTACCGGAACTTAACGCCGTTTTCATGATAGATACGGGTAGTACTCGGTCTTTTCTTAGCCCAAAGGTTGCTAACGAATACTACGCAAATTCAAAACAAAACGAATCGTTTGAAGTGATTAGTACACATGCCTCAAGCAGGCACAATGAGGTAGTTTATATCAACTTGCCCAACATTTTTTACACAAATCAAAAGCATAAATTTTATGTTTATTCTGTGGATGAAAGGTATGATGGTCTGATAGGTAGTGACTTGTTGAAACAACTGAACGCGAAAATTGATATGAAGTCTCAAACACTCTTTACAGATTATACAAAAATACCAATAATTTAGGTGTGAGATGAGAGTCAAGTTACCAGTGAACTTGTTGCACGGAGAAGGTATTCTAAATTATACCCAATTCAGCAATGGAGTTCGAATGCCAGCCGCTATAGTGAAATGCACTAACGGCTTCGCGACGACTGTAATTCAGAATACAACTGAATTGCTTCATAAATTAACGGTTACGGCCCCATTCAATGGAGAGTTGTTTCATCAAGAATCGCATAACGTAAATTCAACTCACCTGAAACGGTCAGGAGTTCAACAAGATGTTGATGAATTATTAGAAAATAATCTTAATAAACTTAGACTAGACCACATGAATGAGGAAGAAAGAATGACAATAGGTAGTATATGTAGGGAATGTAGGGATATATTTTATTGCGAGGATATACCGTTATCCTTCAGCAACCAAGTGAAGCATAGTATTAGAACTAAGAACGAAGAACCCATTAACTTAAAAGCACATAGGTTACCTCCTGTTCAGACTCAGGAAATTAAGAAACAAGTGGGTAAAATGTTACGCGATAACATTATTCAGGAATCACACTCACCGTGGAGTGCCCCGGTTCACCTCGTGCCAAAAAAATTTGATGCCTCGGGTGAACAAAAATGGAGAACGGTCGTTGACTATAGACGACTGAATGAGATAACGACTGACGACAAATACCCTTTGCCAAATATTAATGATCTTTTTGATATGCTAGGCAAGAGTATGTACTTCACTACGCTCGATCTTGCCAGTGGGTATCATCAGATAGAGGTAGAACCAGATGATAAATGAAAAACAGCTTTTAGCACCCCGTTTGGGTATTTTGAATTTCACAGAATGCCGTTCGGTTTGAAAACTGCACCTGCAACCTTCCAAAGAGCAATGGACAATGTGCTCAGTGGGTTGCAAGGAATACACTGTCTTGTATATCTTGATGATGTCATCATATTTTCAAAAAGCCTACCAGAACATGTGGAAAAATTAAAAGCTGTCTTTGAAAGATTTCGTCAAACTAATCTGAAAATTCAGTTAGACAAATCGCATTTCCTTAGGAAGGAAGTTTTGTATTTGGGACATACAATAACCAGTGAGGACCTTAAGCCAAATAATGATAAGATAGACGCTGTTTTAAAGTACCCAATCCCCCAGACAACAACTGAAAATTAAAAGTTTCCTAGGATTAATATTATATTATAGAAAGTTTATTAAGGATTTTGCAAAAATCACAAGATTTTGCAAAAATTACGGCTTGTTTAAAGAAAGGGAAAAAGATAGTATTGAATGAGGAATACGTGAACAGTTTTGAAACTTGCAAGAAGCTGCTAACCAATGCACCCCTTCTTCAGTTTCCCGACTTCGACAAACCATCTGTGTTAACCACCGACGCATCCAATTTTGCCATAGGTGCCGTTTTATCACAGGGAACAATCAGGTCAGACAAACCCGTAGCCTATGCTAGTAGAACTTTAAGCTATACTGAGAGTAGGTATAGCACGATAGAGAAGGAGCTTTTAGCCGTAATATGGGCTGTAAAGCACTTTAGGCCCTACCTCTATGGTAAAAAGTTTACAATCTACACAGATCACAGACCATTGGCATGGCTGAACTCACTGAAAGAACCGAATAGCAAGCTCACACGTTGGCGTTTAAGGTTAGAAGAATATGATTTTGAGAACAAGTATAAGAAAGGACAGCAAGACACGAATGCTGACGCCCTTTCTAGAGTGAAGATTAATGCCATAGATGATGATTTAGATTCTATAATAGCGAACGTGGAAAACGAAAATCGTGTACTTGAGGTTAGGAGAGAGTTAGAAGAATTAAATAAGAATTTGCAGAAGAATCATAGGCCACAACCGGAGATGATGGAAATTTCAGAATCCGAAGTTGGACAGCCATCTGAAGCAATAGAACTTTCAGATTCAGAATGCGAGCAGTCACCTGAACTGATAGAAATTTTAGATTCAGACGACGGCGCTACAGCAAATTCAATATCAAATAGGGAACATGAAGGGATACCTATTTTGAAAGAAGCGATAGACTGTAAACCAAAACAGATTTTGGTTCAGACATGGTTCAAAGATAAACTATACGTTAACGATATATCTAATAAGAAACAACGTATACTTATACGAATACGATACGTATACGAAGTATTCATGCCCTTTAACAATGAAAAATTAACAAAAGATTTTCTTAAAGAATATATAGACACGAAATACAAATACTTTATTTATTTTGAGAACCCAGATTTCAGGAAAACTTTTTCAACTGTAATAACAAGACTCTATAAGAAGGGAACGCTGAAGTTGACTGAATTATTAACCTTAGACTTAACCGATTCTGAACAGGACCAACGAGAGGTCATATTAAAATATCTTGAAGGCAAAACGTGTCACAGGGTATTAATGAAACTCTAATGAAATTAAAACGTCACTACTGGTGGCAAAATATGAAGGAAAAGGAACAGCTATTATAAATTCATGCAAACAGTGTAAAAGAATGAAGTATGAAAGGAAACCCATAAAACCATGTATACAGTTCACACAGAGTCAAAGCTCACAATTTCAGGAAGTCTTCATGGACTTATTGTACATTGATAGTAAATACTATCTAACGGTAGTCGATGCTTTTAGTAAGTTAGGACAGGCCATTAATATACCGAATCGCAGTAGACCAGAAGTAGTACAAGCTTTAATAAAATATTTCAGCATGTACGGATTAGCCAGGAAAATTAATTGTGACTCAGGTACTGAATTTAATAATGAGTTAATCAAAGAACTTTTGAAGTTGTATAAAATTGAGCTGCACATAGGTACTCCAAATAGTCCCAGCTCAATGGCGGTAGTGGAGCGATTTCACTCAACGATTATCGAAATCTATCGTTTAGCGAAATACGAGAAAAGTGACATGGATGCAGCCTCCGTTATGACTTACGCAATCATGGCGTATAATAACTCCATTCACTCTGCTACTAACTTCACACCATTTGAAATAGTTTTCGGCAATACAGATTCTAGCAATGTGTTTGATATTGATAGAGAAAGAAATCTCATGCAAAAATTGTTACAAGACCATAGAAAAAGGTTGAAGGTTTTATATGAATATGTCACAGAGAAGCTTCATGAAGATAAAGTTAAAGTCAGGGAAAAGAGAGGTGGAGAAGAACCACCTGCAATCAAAGAAGGTGACGACATTTTCATGAAAAATACTAGGACGCGAAAAGCGAAAGACTTGCCGCGTTATGAAAAGGCTAAAGTAATAGGTAAACCGAATAGGAATATAATCCCAGTAGAATTAAAGAAAAGAAAGACAAGAGTGGCAATTAAGAATGTTAAACGTCCTCCACAGGTTAAGCCAGGTACTTCTGGTACTGATCGGCTCGATCCACAGCCTGGAACTTCAAAGTCTGGAGACAAATCCGGGAATAGCTCCGATGAAACTTGGGACGGCAGTGATGAGGATTAACTAGTGGACTATTTTTAAGACATTAGATTTAGACATATTGTTAAGCCAAGTTGATGCTAATTTTCAACAGTATAATCAATTAAATGTAACAATTTCAAATGATAGCGAATTTAAAAATCAACTAGGTAGTTTGTGTAGACAAATAGAATCATTAGAATCGATAATAAGAGATAGGATAATTCAGAATTTACCCTTTTCTAGATTTAAACGTGCATTATTTAGCCATTAGTTAAGTCTATTTCAGGAAATTTAGATGAAACAGATGCAGTACGTTATGATTTAGAGATAAGCTATCTTAAAAATGCAGAACATTCAGTAGAACGCAAAGTGTCATTAATGGTAAATGCCCTAGATAAATTCGCTAATATATCGCAAAAGATCAACATGAACGTTAACATTTTGAGTAATAAAACTGTAGAAATACACTGGTCAGCAAATAAACCGAGCCACCCGCTACCTAGGAACTCTGATTCGATTTTCTCAAAAAGTATAAAACTTACAACTATCAAAGTTATACCTACAAAAAGTGCGTTTCATGGTGATTAAAATGACTACAAATTAATTCGAAAGTACCGTCAACTCACATTGTAATCAAGCAACAAACACAATGCTAACGATTTGCTCTGTTTTCACCAGAGTTTGAAATTAGCGTTCTTTTTCTCTACAATGAGGGTAGTCGGATATTTCTTATCATTTCTTTAGTTTTTGCCCATCGTTTGCTCAGACGCGTGTGTTTTTGCTACTTGTTTCGATTAATAATGGATACAACACCTCAGGAAGCAGCTCAAGCTGTAGCATTACTTCAAGCAGGCATTGCGCAACGTGAAGTCGCTCGAAGGCTTTGAAACAGCAGATCTTCGGTGCAACGAGTTTACAGACGATACCTAGAGACTGGAGCATTCGATCGCCGTCCAGGTACGGGCAGACCTAGGGCTACATCAGCAGCAGATGATCGTTATATCCACCTTACTGTTCTGCGAAATCGCCACCTCAACGCAATTCAAGTCCAACAAAGTCTGCGTGACGAACGCCAAGTGGTCATAAGTTCAGATACCGTCAGAAGGAGACTTGCTGAACGGAACCTGACCCCAAAAAGAGCTGCAACAGGCCCAGCATTAACGGTAGCACACCGTCGAGCACGACTTGACTTTGCTCGAGAGCATAGGGATTGGACATTAGAGCAGTGGAGTAATGTACTCTTCACTGATGAGACCAGGGTGAGTCTACATGGAAGTGATCGACGTCAGAGAGTATATCGTCGCCCTGGAGAATGTTATTCTCAGTGTTGCATCGAGGAAACTGTTGCTTATGGAGGAGGATCTGTAATGGTCTGGGGCGGCATCTCGTTAACAGCACATACGGCGTTAGTTTTCATCGAACCGACGGGCCGTACACGTGGACTGACTTCTCATCGCTACATTACTGAAATCCTCGCAGACCATGTGGTACCTTACGCAGGATATATCGGACAGGATATGCAATTGATGCATGATAATGCACGGCCTCATGTTGCTCATGTGGTGACCCAGTATCTACGCGACGTCAGCATTCGTACGATGGACTGGCCAGCTCGAAGCCCGGACTTGAATCCGATAGAACACTTATGGGATGAGCTGAAACGTCGGGTTCGAGCCCGGGTACCTGCTCCAACAAGGCTTCCAGAGCTGCGAATCGCAATTGAAGAGGAGTGGAATACAATTCCTCAAGATTTTATCGTCAGGCTCGTAAGGTCGATGAATACAAGGATGCTGGCAGTTATCCGAGCAAGGGGAGGGAATACGGAATATTGATCAAAAACTTTTTTTTTATTTTATCTTTGTTTTTGGCTTTAATTTTTTTTTCACATTATCATTACTAACGATTGTCACGACTGGAAAACGACTCTTCTTTGTAAAATCCTTAATAAACACTGAAATATTGATTAAACCCAATGAGTTTCCTTTCATTTTAATCACCATGAAACGCACTTTCTGTAGGTACAACTTTGATAATTGTAGGTTTTTTAGTTTTTGAGAAAATCGAATTAGAGTGCCTAGGTAGCGGGTGGCTCGGTTTATTTGCTGTCCAGTGTAGAATCATTTTTAGAAAGAGAATCTAAAAGAGATAATGTTTTATCTCTTATGAATAGCCTGTTTCAAATTTCGAATAACTTTCACACTATTAACGACTTCTTTCAGGAAACTGAGACAGCCATAGCTTTCAGAAAATTACATGTTCTACACCAGTCTATAATTAATACCACAGAACTTATCCACATACTTTTAGAAGTAGAAAAACATGCTCATTTAATTTACCCAGTAAATAAGGCGAATTTACTTAAAATAGAACATAGTATTATTCTTAAATCTTATATTAATAATAATAGATTAGTTTTCGTATTAGAAGTTCCATTGATAGAAGTAAACACGTATACATATTATAAAATTATTCCTATCCCTGTCTATAATCCTAAAACCCTGAAAACCACTACCATTATCCCTGAACACTTTTACCTTATGGTGAATAGGTTGAAATACAGACCCATAGTAAACCTATGCGACGAGATCGAGGACAATAAGTTCCTGTGTTCGAGCGATGACGTCGTACCATACTCTACAGAAACCTGCATAGAACAGATCATGATGCTGAAGGAAAACTGCACCAGGTGTCATCAACACATCCTACACTTAGAGAAGGAGAAAATACAAGGGATCACCGAAAACTTCTGGCTGATATACTCTGAAAATGAATTGATAATTACAGAACACTGCAACGAAGAAGTGTACACACAAACTGTACAAGGGACCTTCTTTCTACAACCAAGGAGCCACTGTAACACCGAAGTCGGAGAGGTATTCATTTCAACACCCACAAACACCTCGACCAGTATGCAGCTACCGTTCGTACAACTACCAGAGCTGCGACATCCCATCAGACAAGAGGAAAAGCAACTGGACCTACAAAACGTGGACTTCAGCGACATCAAAGACGTTATTACCAGTGCTAAATTCAGTGTAAGTGAAACTATTTCGGACGATTTTATCTATGTTGTGAAAAATATTAGTGTTTGGACTATTTTATTGTATGTTTTTATGTTTTCATTTGTTGTTTTTGTATTGTTTAAATTCAGAATATTTACAAATTGTATAGGACGAAATTCTCCGAAACCAAATCTGTCGGCTTTAGATAATTTCGATCTTAAGGGGGGAGGAGTTAAGGTGGACCAACCACTACAATTGTCATTTATGAGCGCTACCACAAATTAGGTCATGACGTCAATGCTTAGTTTTCATTATTTTATTATAAATACGAATATCAACTTAGAATAAGCCAATATTGTATTAGTATAATCTTAGACGTTACTCTGTTCGTTTAATAAATCATTTTTATAAAGTTAACCAGTATTCCCATCTTAATTCGCGCGCAAGATAAAAATTGGCCCACAAAGATTTGTCCATCAAACCAGCTACAGTTGATTCAGAGTTATTGTTTTCCACGGCTGGTTTAATTCACACGGACATCAGAAATCGACAAAAACTGGATACTTTAAAAATATTATGTTTCCTTAATACGACATTGCTTGAAATTAATTATAAATATTAAATATTAGTTTAATACAAAATGAATCAACACAAATTAATATTTATTTTACTCAATTATCTCGTTTTAAAAAAATATGCATTGGTTATCGTAATCGCTATTACGATGCATTCGTATCGTATCGCTGCATCCCTAATTAAAAGGTCTAAAATTTACCTTGCTGCTGATAACTTTCGCACCACTGCACAGATTTTAATGAAACATATCAAAGAACAAACCGGAAATTGAATTAAATCTCTACTCGTTTGACCGCTAGACCGCAGACACACACACAGATGGACTAATGCCTCGACATCCTTTTTCAACGAGAGTCTACGAACAATCCGACTGTTAGAGTATGGAGTAGGCAGCAAACAGTATGCAACTTTCTGTAATTGGAGTTCTTGGGAGAAGGACTCTCTATTTTGATTTGGAGCCACTGTCGTTGCCTTGTCCCCACCGAAGGGCACAGGCCTTTACTAGAAATCGAATAAGATTGAGCCACAATCCATCAATCTGGCCCAGTGCGGGTTGGTGGAGGGGTGTAGGGCTACTTCTTCTTCTTCGGGTGCCATCTCCTATCGGAGGTTGGCGATCATTAGGGCAATCTGCACACGGGATACTGTCTTCCGGTATAAGCATGTTGTGCATATCCCGAACCATTCTCGGAGGTTTTTAAGCCAGGAGGTACGTCGGCGACCGGGCCCACTATGCTACTAAACACAAGCCTCACACAAGCCTATCGCAGGCTCGCGCTATCTCTCTCTCTCCCAACTCGATGAAACGTGACTTCCGAGCCTGCGATAGGCTTGTGGTGAGTAGCATCGGGGCCCGGGTCTTCTGCGTCCCTGTATCTTTCCCCGCATTATGAGCTCGAGCAGATTATATTTGCTGTTTCGCACCACATGTCCGAATTTTTATTGTCTTCATCAGTTCTAATCCTTTCTTTATTCTCTCCAAGGGCCCAATTCTGTACTGGCGATTACATCGCGACCGCTCCGAGGGGCACGAAATGCCGTGTTTGGCTTGTCGGCGGCACCTATTTTGTTTGGAGACTGACTGTCAAATGCGGCGTTTCGCGCCCTTCGGAGCGGTCGCGATGCGATCACGATGCAATCTCCAGTACAGAATTGGGCCCCAGGACTGCAAAATATGTTATTATTCTATCTGTCAATGATATCTTCAACATCTTTCTGTAAACCCACATTTCAAACGCGTCCAACCGCTTACCATTGTTTGAGTTAGGGTCCATGCTTCAGCTCCGTACAGGACGATTGAAAATATGTCGCATCTTACTAGACGGCACCTTGTGGATAGTTTGAGGTTGCGGTTGCAAAGAATGTGGCTCGCCTTCGTGAACGCACTTCGAGCCTGTTCGATACGGCATTTCACTTCCGTACTGTGATCGTCTTGATCATTCACAATAAATCCCAAATATTTGTAAGGATGTACTCTCTTCAATGGACGGTCTATAACTTGGAGAGCAGCTGTTGTTCTGGGAGTATGTCCAACTACCATGTACTTGGTCTTCTTTGTCAGTCCACTTTCTGCACGGAATGTTTCCCCATGTGAAAGAAGTTTCTGTAGATCTTCGATCGCGCTGGCGAGAAGTATTGTGTCGTCCGCATATCTGATGTTATTAAGCGGTCTCCCATCTATAACAACTCGGTTGCTTCCTCAAAATCTTCCACGAAGATACTCTCCGCACTGACGTACTCCACGTAGTATCTCTACATAATCAGTGAGCTGTTGTTAAACGCGTACATTTCCAGTTTGCTGACAGTTCAGGTTTCGTATATATGCGATATCTCCAGAGTCCAGGCCAACGGTATCGAGAACTTGTATCAATTTATCGTGTTTGACACGGTCGAACGCCTTCTCGTAATCAATGAAGCTGATGTACACGCTTTGATTCATATCCCAGCAACGCTGCAAAAGGACTTGATATCCAAACGATGCATTACGTGTACTAAACGTGTAGGGCTAGTGGCCAACCCCACCAGCAGAAAAATTTTAAAATTATACCTATAAGTCAAAATAATCTACAAGAGCAAGCTTATAGGTGAGCGAGACAGCGAGCGTAGTTACCTAGCTGCCATCTCGCTCACTCGCTAGGTAACTGCGGTGGCTGTCTCGCACCCCTCGCGTCGACTTCACGTCGCCTGCAGCCATCGTCGTCGATGAAATTGCAACTTAAAGAAAAACTACTATGTCTTAAAAAAGCTACAATATATTAAACTGATCTGCTCCAAAGGCACTGGAGGCTTAAACACCTGATTGGTCTTCGGGTTGCACACAGCGTCTACCCTCCTTTGTCCCAGCTCCGACCTCACAGTGCGAGGGAACAGGTTCATATCCTAATACATACCCCAATGTCGACAATGTACTTATCCCTGGTCACGTAGATTGTGCAACGTAAATAGTTGGTTGTTCTTCTATCGCCCCAAATTACATACTTTGGACCACATTATGTATCTCCTGAGATACACAGGTAATTGTTATAGGCAACAAATATAATGATCACCAAAATGTTTTTTTCTTACCCAAAATGGGTAAATGATCACCAAAAGGTGCAGAAATTATCAGGGAAAAATACTGCTGCATCTTAGGTGAAAGGTAAAGGGGGTGAGCGAAGCGAAGAACCCTTTATCCTTCGTGTTAGGTTGAACATGTAAGAACAACAAAAAATACTTAAAACATAAACTTATGTATACAAAACATAAAAAGAAGTTTGGAGATCATTTATCCAACACAACTCGGTGATCATTTACTAATTCTGGCAGTCATTTCGAATTTATTGGTAGTTTTTTTTTGTTATCGTTTATTGTGTTTAAACGGTTATATACCTGGCAGTGTATCTTTAAATATACATTCCATAATTCAAAGTAATACTTTCTATAAATAGTTAAATATCCTGCCATGCCAAAAATCCATGATATTAACCTGATCTGCTCCAAAGGCATCGGAGGTTTGAACACTTGATTGGTCTTCGGACTGCACACGGCGTTCACCCTCCTCAGCCCCAGCTCCGACCGCACAGTGCGCAGGAACAGGTTCATATCCCGGGTCGACTCGAACGTGAAAGCGAGCAGATCTCGATTGGCTATCGTCGTTTCGAGGTAGCGAGCGTACTTCGGGTCGGTAAAGTTTATCTGTAGAACAAAATATCTCTTTATACATACATATGCTCACGCCTATTTCCCGGAAGAGGGGTAGGCTGAGACCAAAGACCTCCACCTGCTCCGATCCTGGGATACATCTCTCGCTTCCTCAACATTCATAAGTCTCTTCATGCAGGCTCGCCGGTTACGGGTACTTCGTATTTGCTCCTTCACTAACAAATCGCCGATTTGGTCTTTATAGGACCTTCTTGGGCGACCTCGTCCGACGGCTCCTTTCACACCCGCTGTATAAATCTGTTTCGTCAATCTCCTTTCATTCATCCTTCCTATCTCTTTGTATTTTTATTTCTATAGGGTACAACTGTGCTACTCCTGACACGTCTGGGAAAATGCGTTCTTAGAACATTTATACATTTATACCTTGCTTTTGACCCCACACTAGGGTACCCTGCGAGAAACAGAAACAGCGCTGTCACAACAATTGAAGTATGAACATCCAAAAGCCGGAGATTACTCCC
Source organism: Argyresthia goedartella (assembly GCA_949825045.1). Classification (NCBI taxonomy): domain Eukaryota; kingdom Metazoa; phylum Arthropoda; class Insecta; order Lepidoptera; family Argyresthiidae; genus Argyresthia; species Argyresthia goedartella. The sequence continues at coordinate 3,165,612 of OX463833.1, forward strand.
TTCTCCAGCTGGGACTCGAATAAATGACAAGTTGTTGGCTCACTCCTGTTAGAACTGTCAGGCCCGGATGTAAAAATGACAAGTTTGACTATTACACTCAGTCATTATAAGCTCTTATTTAGTTTCACCTGCCTCAGGTCATGAATGTCTGTGATCAAATCGTGCAAGTTAAATTTGACCTCCTTCCCAGTTTCCGATTGAACTGAAATTTTGCATGCTTATGTAAATCACATGACAATGCAATATTTTGATGACATGGAGCTGATCTGATGATGATTTCAAATTCAGAGTTTTTTTTTATTGAATATAAATAAATAAAATTTTATTCAGCGTCAAAATTATACTTACTTATAACTAATATACTATATAATATACTAATAACTACAAGTTAAAAAAGACTACACCGTTTTGGAAGGTGGGCCTCGGGGTTAAGAAGATACGGCAAGAAACTCCCCATACCTTTTTTTTTTAAAGTGACTTTACAACAGGTACTGGTTTCGGTCTAAGAAAATTCGCCGGCGAGTGATAGACTTGATCCATTGCCCCTCGTCGAATTTCTGTGCGCTGAGATGGTATGGACCATGCAGTTTTGTCATCTAAGTATTCCTTAATACTATAATAGGACTTTCTTATCAGCTGATGGAGACGGAAGGTGGCCATGGCAACTATGTAGTAAAACGACGCATCGAGTCCGGGCTCGTTGAATTCGTCGCGACAACTACTCTGGTCCTAGATAAATTTCTTACCTAAATTGGGTTAGGTTTTTTTTTATGGCTTGTTTTAAGGCTAAGGAACGTCGTCGATTTCAGATTGAAAAGACACTCCCTCGCTTCATACGCTAGGTAATGCCGCTGGATAGGTTCAGTGCGGTACCTCCAACAACATCGGCTCGCACACCGCGTCTTGGAAGAGGTGCGCATTCTGCCGGAACCACGTGACTGCGCGTGCGCAATCCTCGCTGCTCTGCTGCAGCACTTGCAGGCGCTTCTCTCCCACGTCTTCCAGCTGACGGATCCTGCGGGTTAGCAGCGGAATCTGCTTAATTAAACGCTATTTGACTGATTGACAGACAACGTACAACCTAAACTGGTGGACCTAGATTCATGAAACTTTGTACAGGGGTTCCTTATATTGAGTAGGGTAACACTAGGGATTCGGCGAAATTCATTTATTTATTTATTTACATAATCTATTTGTGCCATTACAGCAAAGCCAAGTCGACACAAATATACAAAATTAGAAAATACAATACAATTTAATTATTACAAATTAATTTACCATAATAATTTCAATTATAATAAGTTCAATTCAATCGTATAAATGCAGTTACCATATTGTCATTATATCCATAAACATTAGAGAAAATAATTACAAGACTACACTATCATGCAATCTTCTCACAGAACCTTCCACATTCTCGCATAATATCCCTCCATGCATCAACAAACAGATCATTCAATGGTGCTGCGGCCAACAGTGCATTGAGGCTATTCCGTGCCCGGACCAGCGGAGACTGCAGGCGCGCCACCGTGCGGTGCGAGCCGCCCGCTAGCAGTTGCGCGCGTAGGTAGTTGTCAGGCACGTAAAAGAAGGAAATGGGAGTTACAACTTGCATGAAAATTAAAAACTACTTGACTTATGAAGCTGAAATTTTGCAGGTAGATAGTTTATAGGTGCGAGACAGTTAACATGAGTGTTTTCCAATTTTCCCCCATCAAGAGGGAAGGGAAGGGGTTTAGGGTGAACTTTCTATGAAAAAATATCAATATGTATAACTAAGTTTATAGATACTTCAGTTCTGTATCCAAATTTGCCCCCACGAGTGAAAAAACTTGACCCGTGAAGATGTGGCACTGGGCCAGTATCAAGGGTAAAAAAGGAAATTGAAAATTCACGAAGCGTCTGTATACAAGATACTTGGCCATTTTTACACTTAATTTTTTATACTTTAGATATTTACATATACTTAGCAAACGTCATTTTATGCTTCTTCTCTACATTGGACCACCGTGGGAGAAGGAGGGCGTAGAAACTCCTACAGATTGATTTACAGATCTCTTTTAAAAATTGGTTGTGCTTAACTAATACAAATATTGAAAAAATACTAAGAAGTAATAAATCATTACAAAATTATTAACAGCAGGGTCTGTGTTGAGCCAGATTAACCCCATACAGTCCCGTCATTTAAGTAATCTTGAACATTGTAATATCCCTTTTCGACAAATTCGCTTTAACATGCTTTTTAAATTGCTCCACGCGGGTGAAGCCGCTAGTAACGGCTAGTTCATTATAAATCTGTACCACCATGCCGACTGTCACTCAAAATGGAGTGGCTAGAAGTGGGCACAACTGTGCTTCTGCCACCACGTATGGGAAAATTGGTGACGCTTTGTTATGTTCCTTTGTTTACTTCTTAGACGTGTACGTGCTGCACGCGTTTTCTTTTTAGCGTTCCGTTCCCCAAGGGTGCGAAACGGGACCTTATTACTAAGCCTCTGCCGTCCGTCTGTCCGTCTGTCACCGGGATCTACCGGATCATCCGAAATAGGTAGAGAGCTGAAATTTTCACAGTAACAACAAAAAATAAGACTTACGGGTTTTTAAGAATTAAAAGTAGTATACATATAATACAAGAGATTATTTGTATGGCCATTTTCTTAGCCATTTTTTTTGTTTTGCGAACTGAACTGGACTTTCCCGATAAGTATAATATTAAGTTATTTATCATATATATGTGATTTTATTTATGTAAATAAGTTACTTAATTTCTATCCACTTCCGTTTTCAATAAGCAAAGAGTTTCGCTAAGCTGAGTACATAGCTCAATACTTACATAAATAATATACAACAATAATAATATACACCACTCTTTTTCAATGTTGCGATGTACGGCCTTGAATGTAGACCAACCAAGTATTTAATATTCTATTATTAAAAATTAAACAGGTTTACTTATACAATGGTATAAGAGTTTGGTTTATCTGAGGTAAGGATCCCTTCGTGTGCCGGTCCGACGTCCAGTTTTTTGTTATTTCTTACCTGTTCTGATACAGCCTGATCTGCGGCATCACGTTGATCTCCAGGTCATACTGCGTCTCCATTTTCCTCTTCTTCAGATTCTCAATGGCCGCGTTCGTCTTCGCTATCGGCTTGTGGAGCTCCATCAGCTCCATTTTTACTTGCTCCTCTGAAAAAAAGGACTTGGATGTTTGTATGCGTGTGCCGTCGCTGTTTCTGGCTCCCATGACACAGGGTATCCTAGTGTGGGGCCAGAAGTAGTACTACACGACAAAGTTAACTTGGCACCCTCGAGGAATGCGTTTCCCCTCACTCTCGCCCTCGACGCGTCAGTGGGACAGTAACGGACGCTATGACGTCAGCAGAGCGAGGTGCCAAGTTAAAGTTTGACGTGTGGTATGAGCTTAAATAAAGCCTTTACCCACACGGGGTGGTGGAGGCACGTTGTGTCCACGTTTGGCCAGTTATTCAATACGCCATTTTAAGTGAAAAGAAGCTAGCCAATCGCCGCGGCTATATGAAACAAAACATAAATATGAACCAGTACAAAGCCGACTAGCACCACACTTGTGGCAGCCGCTGAACCCTGTTTAAACACAATTAAAATACAACACTACTCTGGTAAGTGGGAACCTGGCTGACTACGTGACTCCACCTTGTTGTACTTATGTTGTGTTAACCTGTCCACTCGCGGATGAACACCTAGTATGAACTTGCATTACATTTTAATTTACCTACCGTCCACTCGCGCATGATACCTAGTATGGACTTGGAATAATATTTATATTTATTTTTATAAAATAATTACTACTACCCACTATTATTTTTTATTACTGGCTATACAATACAAGACCGGTATCTCACACTTGATTGGTCGAATGACTGAGTAAATGTAAAATAAAATAATCGGTAATGTGGCTGGCCGCCATGACAATTTGGCTTTTTAGAGGCATTTTTTATGGCTATTGAAAGGGTTGAAACCTTCTTTAGCGGCTGTCTCAAGTCGAACCCCACGATGACGTAATCATGCGACCGAAGTCGGCGCTACTAGACACACACTTGCCATAATTACGTCACTTTTTGGCGCACCACCGAACTTCGGTCGGGCGTATTCGGCGGCAACGCATCGCTATACATTATACATAGTCAGGTCATAAGTTCTGTCACATGTGCAATATGAAATAATTTAGACATGTTTATTATTTATGTAAACATTTATATAGCAAAATAAACTTAATAAAACATAGATTGTTATGGTCAAAAAGTTTATTCAAAATGACCCCCGCGATTTTGAATACAGGCCTTTATTCTGCGCGGCCAGTCGTCTATCGCAGCACGAACGAGGTCCATGTCAATATCGGCGGCTGCCTTAATCAAGGATGCCTTGAGTGACTCCAAATCAGGATGAAGCTTTGAGCGCAGGCCTTTTCCTGCCATATCTTGTAATCTAACGGATTCAAATCTGGACTGGAGGAGGGCCAGTCTTCGTGCCGGATGAAGTCGATTTCACGCGCCGCCAGCCAGTCCTGTGTGCTTTTCGCTCTATGAGCTGGCGCAGAATCTTGTTGGAATACCCAGTGCCTGTTATTAAACATGGTATGAGAAACAGGTTCCACAAGGTTCTTGAGGACTGTATTTTGATACACAACTGCATTCGTTTTTTCGCCTTTCTCACAAAAATGTACCTCAGTTAAGCCCCAATAAGAGACTCCCAACCAAACCATGAGCGAGGATGGAAAATGACCTCGTTGGACACGCGGAATACGGTTACTCGCTTCTTCACTGCTGTGTGTGTACACCTTATCATTTTGTTTGTTGTAGCTCTCTTCCACGTTGAAAATTTTTTCATCCGAAAAAAGAATTTCTCGATTCCCGCGTACCACTTCAACAAAGCGCGGCATCTCTTCAGCCTCAGGTCCAATAAACGAGCGTTCAAACGATGTCCTGTTTTTCTTCGATATACCCTAAGCCCTAAGTCTTCATTTAACACCCTTTTCACCGTGGTCCTGCTTAACCCCATCTGAAGGGCCAACAGTTTCTGCTTACGTATGGGATTTCTTTGAATTCGCGCCTTCACGGCTTTTATCACTGCTGGAGTCCTAACAGAGCGAGGGCGACTACTTCTTGACCTGTCATCTACACTAGAGTCTTCATTGTATCGTTTTATGGTACGATAAACGAATCTTTTGGTTATATTAAAATTTTTCAGTAAGTCGAAAATTTGAATTGGCGCGTAACCGCAGCGATGCAACGCAATAACTGCGACACGGTCTTCTTTAAGTGTCCACTCCCATATTTAAAAATGAGGAAAACTCTAAAAAGTACACATTATTATTTTCATGAAAAATTCGAAATTCGAATTCGATAAACTTTTTGTGGCCAGCGTTCTAAATTCAAAAGTTTTTATTGTGTGACAGAACTTATGACCTGACTATGTATAAGTTTCTTATTATCGTGGCTACATCTAAGCTAGTATATTTTAGTTACTTTCATAGCGTCATGTCCTATGGTATTTTGGTGTGGGGGAAAGCAGCGGATATTCAAACGATTTTTATATTACAGAAAAGAGCTATTCGAGCAATTTATAATTTAAAACGAACAGACTCCTTATGAGAGCTTTTTAAAGATTTGACATTCTAATTTCATAATTCTTTATTGCACAAAGATAAATAAAAAGTTACATTTGTTGAAAACATATGTACAAAGGCGAGCTTATCTCTAAAAAGAGATTTCTTCCAGCAAACCAAGGCATGATAGGAAAAATTACCAAGAAAGGCTAGGCAGTGCACAATATCAAATAACTTATCTATAATAAATAATAAATAAATAAATTGAATATCTATAAAATATGTAAAATAAAATATATATATATACCAAACTACTAAATAAGTACCAATAGATACATAAACCTGTACATATAGTAATAATATACATACTATAACTACTATCATGAAAGAGATAGGAAATGCTCTTTTACCCGGTTTTTGAAAGAGAAAAGAGTGGGACTGTCTCTTATCTTGCAAGGAAGTGCGTTCCACAGTCGGACCGCCTGCAACCTGAAGGTGTGCTCATACGCCGAGGTGTTGTGCCTTGGTGTGGCTAAGAGTGAGACCGTGTGAGACCTCCGGTGCCGATCTCCTGAAAAGAGATACTCAAAGCGCTGTCGAAGGTAGCTGGGGTAGCGCGGATTTTTCAATATATTAAAAAGATATGAAAGAATATGAAATTCTCGGCGACGACGAATCGTTAGCCACCCCAACTCTTTGCGATATTGAGAAACGTGGTCGAATTTGCGCAACCCGAAGATAAACCGAATCCCGAGATTCTGAAGTCGTTCGAGTTTGTTCAGTAGATCTTCGTTCGCGCTTGCCCAACTGACATCGGCGTAATCGATTAGCGGCAGGAGAAGGGACTGTGCAAGAGTGATTTTGGTCTGCCGTGGCAGGAAGTACTGCAGCCGCCTGAGGGAGTGGAAGGACGCAAAGACCCGTCTGCTGACCTCACTGACATGTGGAGACCAAGACAGATGGCTGTCAAAAATAACCCCGAGGTTTTTGGCTTTGTCAGTAAACTCTATTGTGATGCCATTGTACGATACAGGAACAATGGGCTTTTGTAATAAGGAAAGAGTGTGCCTGGTTCCTAAAATCATGGCTTGTGATTTGATCGGGTTTACCAACAGCCCGTATGATGAGGCCCAGTCTTTCACATTCTCGAGGTCAGCATTCAGTGTCTCTACAGATGAAGCTACATCGCAGGGCGAAAAGTGGCGATAAATTTGGAGATCATCTGCGTACAGATGATACGAAGAAGAGAGGACGTCGGAGATGGAGTTTATGAAGACTGAAAATAGAAGAGGAGAGAGAATACCACCTTGAGGCACTCCTGAGGAAAGATCACGCCATTGAGTTTCAGTCTCTTCAGATTTAATTCGTTGCTGACGACCTCTCAGGTATGAGTCGAACCAGTTAGCAGCGTGGAAGGACACATTCAGTGAGCTCAATATTGCGACAAGGATGTCAAAATCGACGCAGTTGAAGGCATTGCTGAAGTCAAGCAGGGCTAGCACCGTGGCCAACTTCTGATCCATCGCTAGCTGTATGTCATCACTGACTTTCAAAAGTGCTGTGGTAGTACTATGCCCTGGTCTGAACCCAGATTGGTACGGATTAAGAAGTTTGTTTGATGAAAGGTAGGAGGAGAGTTGGGAGTGAACTATGGATTCAAGGACCTTAGAAAGAATGGGTAAGATAGATATGGGCCTATAATCTTTGAAGGAGGAAGGATTGGAATTTTTTGGCAGTGGGATGACGAGTGCTTTCTTCCACAGACTAGGAAAGGAGCTATCAGATAGAGAGAAGTTGATAATGTGGGTAATTGGAGGAAGCAACTCTTCAAGGACGCTGTGGATCATTTGATGGCTGACGTTGTCGCCACCAGCAGCTTTGGATGTGATAGCTAGCACTGCCTCTCTAACTGCGCCAATTCCAACGAAGCTGAAGTTGAACGGTGAGGTGCAGCCTTTAGCCGTAGACGACGAAGGGTTGCCTCCTTAGCGGCAGGGTCCATCACGACGGGGGGAGAAGAGAAGAACTGGTTGAGACCGTTGAGATCGACATTACCTGAAGAGGATTCCTGGGACTTGCCAACACCAATGGTTTTAAGGAACTTCCAGACCTGAGCTGGGGTGTACATCTCTATACGCTCATGGATGTGTCGTCGCTTGGCATCGCGGCACATGCGGTTGCACAGGTTACGGAGGCGTTTGAAAGTTAGAAGATTTTCGTTGGTTGAGTCTCGCTTATATCGCCCTTTCGCACGGTTTCTTTTTGCCATTAAACGCTTAATGGAGTCGGTCAACCATGGGGCAGGGAGATGTTTGACCCTGACCTTTTTCATTGGTGCGTGCTTGTCGAACAGTCCCAGGACAATCGAGTTAAACTTCAGGATTTTGTCATCAACGGTTTCGCTAGTGATGACAGGGGTCCAATCAATAGATGAGGCATCGAATTTAAGGGAATCGAGGTTCACGCCTTTGAAGCTCCGCATATCAAGAAATTTGGCTTTGCGCTTAGGGGGCCTGACTTTGTATGAAAGATAAACCAGGTCGTGATAGGAGAAGGGGGCAGTAAGCTGACCATGGGAAGCCACCTTGGCTGTGTTGGAGACGATCATAAGATCGAGAAGAGAGGGAGTACAACGTGGTTGAAAGTGAGTAGCGCCAAGGGGTAGAATATGCAAGTCAAAGGAATGTAGAATAGATTCAAGTTTGGCGGAGCGGGCATTATTTTTTAGAAGACAGGTGTTAAAATCACCGAGTATGAGAGAGTCACTATAGAGAGGAGTTAAGTCATTTAGTAGCTTTTCAAAAGATTCAAAGTAATCGATGCGAAGTGAGGGGCTATAATATACACCCAGAAGAATATTGTGGTGATGCAAGCTGATCTCAAGGAAGAGATGCTCAGCCGAACCAGAGTACAGGCTTGGCGAGTGGCTGATGACTTTGCAAGGAATGTCAGAACGTAAATAGATAGCCACGCCGCCATCAGCTTTACCCGTCCTATCATTGCGATAGAGCCTGAACCCTGGCAGAGAATACATGGAGGAAGGAAGAGATGGTTTGAGAAAGGATTCTGAGACAAGAACTCCATGTATTCTCTTATCGCTGAAAGCTTCAAGGATATCAGCATAGCTAGCAGGAATGCTTTGGGCGTTGATATGCACGACATTGAAGTTGAACTCCGACTGCATGAACACGCGTTTCAGGCTGCCGGAAAGTGACGCGCCCGCCCACCCGCTTCCCGCGCTGTCAGAGTCACCGGTAGAAGAACATGAGAAAATACTATCTGTAAATTTATATATGATATCCATAAAATAAAATAAATATACTACAATAACTTTAAAATAAATATATAATATAATATATATATAAATTAATTAAAACTGACTATTATATACTAGCCTATAATGTATAATAATAATCAATAATAAAAGCCTAAACCCAGTCACACTGGGCATGCCGGGAAAGTAACCGAAATATACACAACATCTAACTGTAGCTAGTCAATTTATTTTCGAAATGCATACGCAAACACGCAAGAACCTTACAACATTTTCCAAACTTAGCGATAGCTGTAATGTTTACCTAAGAAATAATCAAAGGCTAGTTGCGCCCCGGCTTAGACTCGCGAAGGTTAGCAATTCTTTCAAGGGTCAGTGCATTCTCTAATACAATAAGATACTCTGGAGATTTGGAAATTGTCATTTGAGCAATTTAAAAAGCATGTAATAATAATAATACCTTGGACACTATTAGCCCCTCAGTTACCACCGGCGTTCCAGTTTTCCGTTATAGGATTAAATTTTGTTACCATGGCATAGGGTTCAAAATTGTGATCCGTCCC